>JAUYWH010000012.1:14119652-14166167 GCA_034779795.1 Ctenopoma multispine | reverse complement strand
GGTCTGGGCTTCCCTGCTTAGGCTGCTGCCCCCGCGACCCGACTTCGGATAAGCGGTTGATAATGGATGGATGGATAATATTAAATGTGAGACATGATATCTAAACATATATAGTTTAACTCCTCTTTTTTCTTGCTTGGTGTCTTTCCAGATATAGTTAGTTAAACAATGATATTTCTCTGTGCAGCTGCAGACAGAAAATAACATAATGGTGTGGTTCAATCATTAGTTTATTCACTAGTAGCTTCAGAACCAATTCTAACAACAGCATTATGCAGCACTGATATTCTGTCAACATACAAGAAAGATGGACAGTTGCAGCTGAACTTAGTGTTAAAATGCCCAACAACACGTTTTCTTTCACTTAAGGCAGGAGTGTCCGAACCTTTTTTGAGGAGGACCAGACATTTTTTTACAGTAGGGTTAACATACGTCCAAACGTTTGACTGGTACTGTACATACATACATGCACTGATTTAAAACTATTATACTTTCATTGTTATAATTATCATTTTAAATGGCACTGTAACCACTGAAGCCCCCCCAAAAATAGGTGCTGTTAATTTTGATGATAATGTACTCAGACTTGCTTGTATTCAGACAATCAGACAGGTTGTTCATCATCAAAACCAGTGGAGGTAATGCCAGTTACCAATGTAGGTAATCATGAAGTTCTGAGCTTCAATGGATGCTTGCGATTGCAAACATTTTGGGCGGTACTTTATTTGCATGTCTTTGGTAATCGAAACATCAAACAATCAACAATCAAAAATCTGATTAGATCCCACTCTGATGCCGTTGTGATGAATGGGCAGGTTTTAATCATGTGGCCAGCTGGTGATGATTAAATGCAACGAGTGGATGTGTTTTTGTCAGCAGAAAATGCACAAAAAATGTGATAATTATGGTGACAAAAACAGAGAAAATCAGACCTAATCTTTTAATGTTAGATCAACTTTAATGCTAATTATTTTGGTTCCTTTGTTTTATGCGCATGTGCATTTGGAGATATCCTCTGAATTTAAGGAAAATACTCTTCAGGACGACGAAATTCTCTAACTTAACTTGGAATATGTTTTAATGGTCTCAGACTTCAGTTTCTCTGATGTCAGCTGAAAGCGCCCTGCAAAAGAGCCTGGATTCCACTTCCACTGAATTTCTTAGAGGGGTCGATCTCAGTGGAACACTGTAATGTAATTTTTTTTTCTTCCCCCACACTTTTATCTACCATTTCAAAAAAAAAGCTTTTGATCTGAATCTACAAGGGGGAGCCTGTGAATGTTATCATTATGAGGATAATTTCAACTGGAATATTATTTTTCAAGGAAGCTGCACAATAAGTGAAACTGACAATTTCAAGATGAGATAGAAAACAGATGGGGGCAGAGACTAAATGAATAGTTCCCAACTTAAGAGGGGGCTGTAGTTTGTGAAGATAGTCAAGCTGACTGCTTTAAATTATATTTTCTTGGAGTCCTTGTTCTTTTTAGTGTCTTCATCAGTTACTGAATAAAAATGGACTCAGTATTTAGTTTATTTGTTTCATGTGAGCTACTGTATGGTCGGTGTCTACTGATGGAAGAAGCACATAAGCTTTTAATTAAAATTTTCACTGTGGCCAAGAGGAGGCATTGTTTTTCTGCAGAAGTGTTGCTTTGGCAAAGACGAGTCTTATATATACACACATCACTCTCACTGATGTGTACCTTTTTTTTTTTTTTTAAATGAACCCTTTCATAAACACAGTGTCTTTCATTCCCAAATTACAGCCACTGTTGGGAAAATTAAATCCTCCGGCAATTAGGTCGGTTTATAACCAAAATTAAAACTGTGTATTTTGCTCCTTTTTTGACCTTTTATTTAATGGCAGTGGTCTCTTGAGATCGAAATCTCATTTCAGAGTGAGTCCTGCCCGAAATAGCAACATAATGATGTTACAAGAACCTACAATACCGACATCGCATAGAAGGAATAAAAAAGGTCAAGATATAAAAAACATGTGAAAGTAATATATTGCATTACCTGACACTGAATTTTATTCTGCCATGGTAGAATACGGTGGACAGTTTATAATTATACACTAGCATTTATGTATTTTTTATTAAATGATACTGTTTTTTCAATTTCATTTTCACCATAGATGTACTGTCCTTGCTGGATCAATTCAGTCTTTGTAGTCGAGACCAGTCCTGTGCACTGGCTGCATAACACCGTGAGGAAGTGATAACTTCAGACAGAGTGTGGCTGTACAACTTTGTTTTATGTCTCCACAGAAAGTATACTATAAAGAAACTTCAGTGGCATCAGAGTACCTTCAAAGTGCAGGAAAGCTCGAGCAGGGCCTTGATTTTGCTTTTTTTTTCTTCCTCACTTCCTTCTGTTTCTCTTCAGCTGCACCAAAGTAACACAAGTCAACTAGGTCAGAGCTCTGTCAGGTTATCAAGGTGTCTGTTCAACCTCTCCTCAAACTGACTTTCAAATAGGAGTGTCCTGTGACTTTGGATTTCCGCAGGTGTGAGTATGTGTAGTGGAAGGCGAAAAGCACAAAATATCACAATAATGTATTTCACATTTCTGCATCATAGTTGCAGGTCAGGGTGAATTCACCCTATAGGTAGTGACTCGTTTTGTCCAGTTCACACTTACACTGTACAAAGCTGTGATCGGTTTGTTCTTTCCAACCAGAACAACAGCTGTCGGTGAGACGTAAGCAAGCAACAGTTCTGATCTGGAGTCACGCTGCTCTCCTGTAACAATCTCACACATTTCTTTTGTTTGTTCATGCAGGTATGCAGATCGTTGCTGCGACTATCTGGTCAAAATGATTGATAAAATCTCGTGATATTAAAATGTGAATTTTCAAATCATGTGTCTGTGTTTATCTCATAGCCAAACAACCTCCTGCAAAGAAGAAATGTTAATTTACAATATTTATACAGTGTGTATTAAATATGCAAACCACATTTCTGTACATCTAATCACAAAATAAATGGATAGGTGTTAGTGTCTTGGGGAAAACAATATTGAATGCACTGGCTGGTCCTGTTTATTTCTCAAAATAGCTATTCTTATGGGATCTATTACTACCCATGGAGAGTCGAGGTAAATGAATAATTATTCCTTCGTGTTTATCACATTTGCCGTTTCTCAGATAACTGATTATTTCCTGCAATAGGTAATTACATATCTATATGGAACTGTGGTGTTGCTGCAGAAGTTCAGTCTCTAATGGGTGTGAGAATATTTTCAAATGATATAATCAGATCATTACGGTGCAAAGAAAAAAAATTTGCAGGGATGCTGGGATTTAAGGTGACTATTTTTCTCTCACCTTTCAGTGTGAAATTAAACAAGTCTTAACAAACTGCAGTGAACTATGATTATTATACTTTACTCTTGGCATACAAAACATAATATTAGCTGAATGCTTGGAATACAAACTAAATGACAAAAACTAGGCGGTATGAAGTGGCAAAAATTTGATAACCAGAACATACCTAATTACAGACACATGGAGCGTGATTCTACAACCAAAAGAACATCAAACACTACACATTCTTTAATTTAATAAATCATTACCTTGAGCCTGGCAAATTAGTAAATCCAGACTGTCAAAATGTCAAATATTTCAGGCTTACGAGTCCGCCTACATTCTTTACTTCGTGCAATAAATCAATTAATGCGAATTGGTGTCACCCCTTTTCAGATGCTGTATGTCTAATTTTGGTACAAAGCTGTTCAAATACACAGTCTCCTCACAAACAAGCTGTGAGATCGTACACAGTCTTATTCACTCTGCAGCAGCAGCCTCTAGTCGCATATGGCATCGTGCAGATGGACAATCTGTTTGAGGCTTCAAAGTTAGGAGGCAAAGTTCATTAACACGCCACGCGCTTTGAGCCTGCGATTAGAAAATAATTTCATCATCCTCCTAATTATATTCAAACATTTCCAAAGTTTCTCTCAGTGTGCCAATCATGGCAGCTTTAAGTAAATAACTGCCTTGTGGAGATTACATTCAGCTCAGAATCACTTTATTTGATGCACAGAAGAATCGTGCATGAGTCTGTCTGGGTGTGAATGCACATCGGCAGCCATCAGGAAAACGCCAGTGCATCCTGGCAAACATGTCACAGTAATAATATAAGATCGTACAAGCGTGCATTCAACACCTAATACTGCTAAATCTGTGTGTAACTGTGGAGGACATAAACAAAACAAATATGAACAGGTAACACCGGATTTAATAGTGAACAAATTTTCATCCAATTAAGTTTCACTTCTTTGCTTAACACAAGCAGACGTGTTTACTTTATCTTGCTTGCTCTCTCACTGTTTTCCTTGCTTCCCCACCTGCATCTAAGATGTGAGCTGAAACAGAAAAAAAAAAAAAAAGAAGTCTGACAGTGTGGGAACGTCTTCCAGTGAGATTCAGAAAATAGCTGGCTCTCCTGGGTCGCATTAGTCTGAAGGTCATCGAAGGGGAAAATGACCCTGGTTCCTCCCTCTCCTCTCTCCTGCTGGTCCTCTCCTTGTCTCTCTTCCCTGTAATTGAGTATGGTGCGTGGTCAGGGAGCCTGTGCTCATTGGCGGGCTGAACATGGTAGTTAGTTACACACGTTTTCACCGTAATTACCAGGCAGACTCTCCCTGTCTCCAGATCTTTTCAAGGTCGCATCAATTTCACAGCTATCCACACTATCCACCCACACTCCATCTCTCTGTGTGCCGGGCCACTGTCATTACAGGCTTTCAGACCCTCTTCCTCATTGTGAACTTCCTCCTCCTCCTTTCTTAAAAGCATATCAAAACCAGAATGGCAATTATTAGTTGATCATTTAGTGTCTTTCCTGAAACTGTCGCCGTTGCAGGAGGAGTGTTGCGATAACCTTCTAGACTGAGAGTGACTCATCTCTCTTGCTGTAAATGGCATTACTGACTCACTGTCATGCAGATTTCCTACTTCCCTAACTGCTATTAAATGTTGATTAATTGCCTCAGAGGAAAGAGGTCAGGGATTTTAGCAAAGGCACCTAAACATTGGTGTGTAATGCAAACCCAAGAGAGGCCAGAATCACTGACATAAGCAGTTCTGCAACACCTAGTCCAGTGCATTCTGTACACGTTCTCCTCTTCTTTCACTGCATGTCTCGGATCAGCTGCATTGCTTATACAACCGGATGTCTGCTTCCTCCAACCCTTTTCTCTCTTTCGCCCCTCCACAGGCTCCTCTCATTTGCTTGACACCCGTGTCAGACCAAGCCCAGCAAGAAGTCAGAGTCAGTACTTACTAGGTTCACAGCCGCTGTCAAGTCCTCCAGCAGGCCCGTCAGCCATGCCAGGGACAGAAAGCACATACTTCAGTAAGCTTTAAAAGTGTGAGCACCACTCAAATCAAGGCACAGCACAGTAGAACATCTGTTTCACCATTTTATTCCATTTGGTGCAGCGTGTATTGGCAAAACGCCGATGGAGCCACCTGTTTACCATCGCCACGCCATAACCCAATCCCCCCGACCACAGTCTCAATTTTGAATCTTGCAGAAGACGTCCACTGAGTGCTGCTGAAATGATCGCTCCACTAAGTGGTTGTGATTTGTTTATGTTGCCTATTAAACTAATAAGTCCTCATATCGTTGTCAAGGCTTGACATTGGAAAAACGGAGGAGGATGATACTAGCTCTGATTACATGGCACAATGATGGCATAGATTAGCAAGAGTACCGCTTCACAGATCCTTGTCCTATGAGAAAGGGAGGGGGTGTGGGGGGGTTGCTTTATTGTGCCACTCTTTGATTGAGTTGCAATGTGTCAAGACTATCAGTCCATGCCATCTGCACGTGTCCCGCATCCTCACTGCTGAACTGATTGAGATTTATTGTAAAGGATGATTAAAGCACTGGCGGCGTAGTCGACACGAGGACGAGTGAAGCTGTGAACACACATCAGCTTCCTGTTCTCTGACAGTGGAGGTTGACAGAGCCAAACAGCTCCAGCAGCTCAGAGTAACGAATCGTTGGAAGGGCTCACTAGTGCCAATGCACCCAAAGAGAAGTAGGTGAGTGTAAGGCAAGAGAAACACATGGTTTAGCATAAGATGTGCACACCCCCCTGGGCTGGCCATGCCCTGGGATTGGCAGCACTTGGCTTAATGCATCTCAGAGCTGTCCTTGAGTGGATACAGTATCCACTATGCCAATACCAACATGATTAATTGCTCCGTTGGTCTCATCTCTTTTAGTCCAGGAAAGGCTCTGAAACCCTAAGGAACAAACAAACCTACTTAACCATTTAGTACTTTCTCTGCCTCCAGTTACTACTCAATCCACCCACCTGGATACACTCTGACAGCCGTGGACACAAGGGAAGCATGAATCTTACAACATTGCACTCTTAATCATTCTGCATCTTTGGGCAGATATATCAAGGTTAGCCTGCATTTGGTAGGTTAAAGCATCTACATGCAAATGAACCGCTGTGCGACTGATAGAATGAAAATGTAATAATTTACTGGCTAGCTTTAGTTTTTAACCTCAGCTTCAACCTGCCTCTTTATGTGTGTATGCAGATGCACGCACAAGCTGCTGACTATGTCTTGTTTCCTGTGAGCAGTAACCCTCAACGCATGCTCGTGAAACTAAACTTGACTTTTACAGGGGTTGCGGTGTTTTTTCAGGCAGACATGAGTGTGCAGAAATGACAGTACAGTGGGTAAATCTACCCTGATTCAGAGCCAACCCCTCTGAGGCGAGCCTTCAAGTGCAAACTGGAAACTGAGTTCTGTCCACACTGATAAGGAGGTCAGCGTGGTTGTGTGACACAGACCAAGATTGCCGGACTTCTCACGGTCAGTAACCTTTTCCTCTAATGCAGCCACCTGAGCTGACCCAGATTTCTGAACGTCTCCAATTGGCCCTTAAGGAGTCCATAGCAGATGGCCGTCATACACCAAAGGGTGTAGATAACAGCCATTTATCAAAGCGTTAGAGGACTGCCACAGAATAAGGCCACCGGATATGCGTCACCCTATCCACAAATTCTCACCGCTGTTTCCAAAATGTTGCTCATAAATAATTCAGCTGCCTTTATGGCCCCCGGCGCCACTTTTCATGAAAAGACTGTTTACGGTCACTGTAGTCACCCCACCTCTGTATTGGATTCCTCCTCCCCCGCACACCAACTGTCTCTCTGTCTTTTAGTGCTGGACCTGCCCTCGTGTTGTCTTTTTGAATCATTCTGTGTTTGACCTTTTTTTTTTAATCCCCTTTAAAATAAGGCTGATGTGTTACAAAAACCAGAATCTCATAATTGCGACTGATGTGCTTCAGAAGCAGAATTTGTTAAATGGAAGTGATTTGTTCTGGTACCAGAATCTATTAAACTCCAGACCATTTTCTGTTAACCATTAAGTGAAGCTGATGCTTTCCAGAACTTGAATCTCACAGTCAGGATTGAGGTGGTCCAGAACAGAATTTGTTAAATAGAACTGATGCATTTGGAACTGGATCCTGGATGTGGTTTTCTGGGACCTTCATGGTAGCAGCAACAGACAGTGACCATGCCCAGCTGATAAATAGTCCTGCACTGTAACTCAGGAGGTGCAGTGGTCATTCACCAATTAGGGGGTTGCTGGACTGATTCTCAGCTCCTCCTATCATATATCTGTGAGTGTGTGTGCAAACCAGTGAATGAGAAGCAGTGTAAAACACTTTGATTACAATAGAACAGCATTTTAAACCCGTGTAAAAGCACATGCCATCACTTTAGAGTTTCATTTGGTTTAAATAAGTGGATTAGTGCTTAACTTTATGCTGGTAGGTGGATTTTGGTGTGTTTGGACAGAACCAGGTTACTAGTTTCTCCCTGTTTCCAGTCTTTGTGTTGAACTAATGAGTTGCTGGTGGTAACTACACGTTTAACTGTACAGACATGAAAGGTGGTATCAATATTCTCATCTTATTCTCAGCAAAAGAGGAAATACACTTGTTTCTCAAGCTGTCAGACAGTTTAAATTTAAGGCAGAGTCTATTAAATTCCCTAATTAGTATCAGCAGTATCAGTATGGTTTGATTTGAAATGAATTCTTTCCTGTTTCTGCTTGTTTTTTGCGACTCAGTCACTGTGTCTGAAGTGTTCCAAGTGGTGGTTCACAGTCAAAACTATTCTGAAATGGCACATTTAGGAACCCCTGTCATGAACTACATTTAAATTGAGGCTGTGTCTGTAAACAGGAGACCATCCTGATTACAACAACACCACCATGTGTCTATTGAAACTGGTGCTTTCTACATCTCCTGTGAGTTAAGGGTCCATGGAGGTCTGAGTCAACAGAATCAAGTGTTTTCTGTGTTGAATCAGATTTTATTATACAACATTTTATTACATTCACAGTCACAGTTTGTCTTGTTCTTTTTTTTTTTTGCTTTCATAAGGGAGTCTTTTGAAAAAAGACTTCTTTCTTTATTGAAGTTAAAGTCATTATTACCAACTTTTTTAATTCAAATGTCTAAAACCTTTGAAACTAGCAGACTGATTAATACCTTCTCAAGGTCTTGCTGTCCACCAATATCACTAATTATAATTTCCACTGTGTCTTATAGCGCTTCTTTTTTGAACCATAGGTGACACACTGGGGTCTCAGTGGCCTCTAGACAATTTGAGGTAATCAACAACTTGGCATGAACTCCTCTGATTACTGGTGACTTCATAAACCACCCAGGAAACCTGCCTGTGATGACAGTTGAACCTGCTATGATGGAGGGCAATCTCTGGAAGTCTGATTGGATATTTGTCATGTGGTAATTCCTAAATAGGAGGCATTAGTGATCTAGGTCAGAACCCAGTGGTAGGAGTAGGGCTGTCATTGACCATAGTTCAGTTAGACATATTTCTTAATTAGCCTCACTGTCTGCTCCCCTCAAAGTAATTAACTTGATCAGAAAAGACCTTGCCTGAAGTTGGAAAAAAGTGTCATGGCAATGACTAACTACATAAAAAATACTGAAATCATATGTTTATCCCATGCCGTCTGCAATTAGTATGCACAGAGAGCAGTCTAATTTTAAATCCTCGTAGATTACTCCCAGGGAAGTGGTCTGGGAATATGCTATCATAATTTATTTGGCTCAAGGTACTATTTTCTCAAACCTTTTTTTCAACTTGCAGAGCATTGTTAAATAGGTTTGTACTATAACAACAAACAAATTAAAACTGAACATGACACTTTGGCTTCTGCTTGTTTTTATTCACTTTTTGGCACACACACGCTCCTCGCTTCTGTTTGTTGTTGTTTTTTTTCATCTGCATGTGTGTGCTTATGAGAAAGGAAGAGAGAGAGCGAGGGCAGAATCCATGGAGACTGAAAGATAAAGCATCACATGATGGGCACTGTAATTGCATCCGAGACAACGGAGCACATTAAAAAATCCCCTCCCTTTCTTTCATGTTTTATTGCCTCATCCTCTCTCCTTGATGGAATTATCACCCTATTTGTCCTAAGAAAGAGGAAGCTGGCAGAAACCATTCAGACTCATTGCCCATCCCAGAGGGTAGATTGTCCCCTGTTATATGGATGTGTTCTGACGGTGATAGGAACCTATAGTTATCAGTATGGAGAGGATTTAAAGCAGTGATGGGCTTTGTTTCTTTACTTTCCATCATCTCTCTGTCTGTGGTCCTGGAGGTTTGAAGCAGGAGGGAAGATAGAGGCGCAGCTGCACATTATTATCACCCCTGACAAGATATTATTCTCATATATTTACTGTAAACATTTCACTGCCAAGCTGTTGTCCTTCCTGCTACGTTGCATTTATCATCAGAACGCAGAACAAAAGACAAACTCTTTTTCTACGTGGACTTATGGTGCAGATTGTTCGGGATTTTTCCTCTTTCCATCTCTCCTAATCTTTTGTATAGATCTGTAGGGCTTAAAGTCCATCTTTTCCAGTTGGCTAATGATCTATTTTGAGCAGTTGGAAAATATCTGTCTCAGTTAGTTCTGGTGTTGAAAAGTTTGAGAGATGGTGCTGAGGGGAGTGCAAAATCAATAAACCTATCAGAGAATGGTGACATGATATATACTGGCTGGGCAGCCACTCCGCAAGATCAGGAGAACTTGGCACAGCCATGAAAAGATGAATATACACTACTTAAAATATCATAAACTGTGCACAGTAAAAACAAAACTTTATCGGTAGTTGTCTTAGCCTGTCATTTATCACAAAAAGTAAGATTTAGTATTGCTGAGACCTTTTAAGTCTGAGGCTAGAGAAGATCTTCCATAATGAAAAAGACAGAAGTTCGAGCCCTAACATCAGCTCAAGTGTCCTTGAGCAAGATACAGTGAACTCCCCTATGTGTTTATAAGCTTCTCCCGACCAAAGAGTCAGCAATTGTCATTACTTAAAGTTATTCAGGTCCATTCTGACTCAGCTCTATTAGATGAATTTGCTGTCCCCTGTTACCTGAATACGTAGAAAATGTCACAGCCATAATCCTTGATGAATATACTTGTATTATACTTGCAATTACAGCACTAATCTGAAAACATGTTCACTATGGCGAGTTGGTGTTTTCATTCTTTCCAATCCAGGATTTAGGGGTGTTATGGGAGCCATAGCATTGTCTGAGCATGCATGGTTAAATGAAGAAATAGATTTTGTTAATGAAAAATGCAACAGATGGTGGCTGTAAACCCAGTCCCTGCAGAGCATGAACATTTCCTGCAGAATGACAGAGAGCGGATTAAGGTCATTTTTGCCTGTTTTTTCAATTTATAAATTCATGCTCAGTGGGAACTGAAAAAAAGGGGACTGGCATCCTGCCTCGACACTCTCTGGGAAATCCAAATGTCAATGAGCGCATATTGGAAATGTGCAAATATTAGAACAAAAACCACAGTTTAGGAACAGGACGTTAAGGCGGTCATCATAACAGACTATCAGACATAGAGGCTGACGAGGGCCACCCAGAGAGCCCACTGCCTAAAAGAAAGGCTGCTGTTTATCAGCATGAAAACAAGACTCGAGCTGATCAGAGGTATGCATTGTTTTAAAAGATGAAAAGATGAAGTGCCATTCATTTGGCTCACATTCAATTCATTTTCAATTTCATGGTCATGCTCATTGCCAGATTATGATTCAGGCTCCATGTTTTCTTTTTTTTTTTTTTTTTGTCTTTTTGTTTTTTTGACCATAATCACCAACAAACGTCCCTATTTTTGTGAACTATGCCTTTCTGCTGTGTCCTTGTGCCGCCTGCAGACTGGGGCCAATGTCATGCAGTGTCATAGTTTGAATAGAACAATCTTCCTGAAGACAATGGCCAATTTTCAGTGGACAAATTGCATTTCGTTTTTTTTTTCCTACAGCTAACTGAATAGAAAACTAAGTTCAGTCTCAGTTGTTCTCTGTCTCATCCACTTTCCATCTACAGCCTTAATAATAGGCCCATCTTTTAAAAAGAACCCTTTATTACCATCAAAATAAAACCTCCTTTGTATTCATCATATACTGTAGGACGTTTTCAAACCGCCGACCCTGTGCCAACACAACAGAAACTACTTCATGGCTGTGCACCATTAGCAGAATACCACTGCAACAGCTCAGAGCACCTACATGGCAAGTCCCCAGCGAATACACAAGCCAGTGGCCACGACAGATGCCGGGGACGCAGAGCATTAGGTGTCACATATCTGCATATGCTTTTCTGTAGCACTCATAGCACCACACACATAGGAGCATATGTCTGATAAAGGTCAGTGATTTGAAAACAAGGCACCTCAGCTGCTGCTGTTATTGCGATGGCTCGGGGATCTAGACAAGCTCTTCACTTTTCCCTTAATCCTGCAATGACAGACTATCGTTAATAAATGCTTCTGGATGTGTCAAAGTCAGGATAATATACAGAAAGTGAAAATTGAATGAAACACTGCTGATATCACAGGAGAGCGTTCGTTTCGTTACTGCTTTGGGTATGCTTGTTTATCACTTTCCACAGTGGGCAGGAGGAGGGAGGTAGCTTGCGACCGTTTAACCCCTCCATCTGGGCTTTAACCCCAATATCCTTGTTGGTCTGAAATTCTCCGTCAGCCTTGACATCGTCATTATCATCTATCATAATCATCCTTTATAGTTCTACACATCTGGTGTGTACATAACACGTTGGCAATCTGGTGTCACACACATACAAACGTTCTGCCAGAGGAAAGTTATGGCCCAGTTGTGATTTTGATCACAAGCAAGATAAATTATGCTCAGATTGTGAATATGTAATGGGGAAAGCCAGAAGTGAGGCGTCACACTTCCTGGTGGGAATAGTCGAACAAGATGTGACAAACGGGAGGAGTCGCAGAAAACGTGGCAATAAAAAGGTGGTTAAGAGATTAGGAGACAGAAAATGTATGGAAAGTGATAGAGAAAAGGATGTTCCCCCATTAGAATTCAGGACAGGCATACAGAACACATCAGAGAAAAAAAGTAGAACAATGAGCCGCTGCATCCTTTTATTAGAGCCAAGAATGTCTAGAAATTTAAGACCGCCATATTTTTAGAACCCCATCAACCTGGCCTTTATATAGCTCGATAAAATAGGCCTCCATGTTTCGCCGAGATTGAACTCAACTTATCCCACCATCTGAGGACTAGCTGCTTTTGTGAACACTCACTCTCAGGGGGAGGACATTCAGGCAGAGAAAATGTATGGGCTACATCACTGAACCTTATTTAGATTGATAGAAGCTGCTCAAGCTGTCAGCATCTCAACATGTGCATGTTTGTGAGCAAAATGATCCAGATTACCCTGGGAACCCGGTGTGAAGCAATATGAGAGGGAAAACGACAGACCCATTTGCTTGTTCGTGGTTGTTTGTGTTTCTTTACGCACATCTGGTGCAGAAACAAGGGAGTGAGTAAATTTGTGCGGTGTTTCTCAGAGGCGCGAAGCAGAAGAATAGAAAGAGTGAAACAGAAATAGAAACAAAGAGAAAATATCTAAAGGCATTCGCAAGGCGCACATACACCCTCGCCCCCTGTTGCCTTTCTCCCTGGGGTGTCCGTTAATTACCCTTTTAGATCTGTCAGCCCGTGGGTGGGCCCATTACCCTTCAACGCCAGCACTTTTGTTGCCTGAGACACTGCCTCCATTCAGATCCTCTGCAGACGCCTTTGCCCGTCCCTCGCACAAACCACACCTTATTAGGGGAGCATAAGAGATAATGAATAAATAAACAAAGTGAAGTGGATTCTGGGACGTGAGGCGCATAGCGAGTGCTCGGGGTGTTCATTAAGACAAGACGCTGGGTATCGTGCTGCGTATGACACCGGGTGGCAGTCGGAGCTTCGGTGGCTTTGCCATCCCCCAGATCTGCAGCCTTCTGTCTACCTGATACGGTGAGAGATCCAGAGCTCAGCGCGGAGACAGGCAGAGCTCTTGTCAAGGGAAAGCGAGGCACCATATGGTTCCAGGTTCAAAGACAACTTGCCTTGAGCCATCAAGGTTGCCAGAGCTCTCTCTCTCCATGAGGTCGGCTCCACCTTGACATTAAAAAGTTGGTCAAAATGAGCGCAGGTTCAGATTCTTAGGGCTAGAGTGACGTGTCACATAAAATGTGCATTAAAAGCAGTCATTCTTTGAGATGAAACATAATAACTTTGATAAACTTTCACAGACATGGAGTTCATAAAGTATAAAACTGCGGCTGCATATCTGCAGTCTGAAACGTTACACTGAGCCATGCAGGAGTCCACAGAGTGTGTATATATGCTCTTTAACCATGCGTATGATGGGTGACTGTTATTATCTGGAATTAGGCAGGTGCTCATGAGTTGCAGGTTTGTAATGCAGAGTAAACAGTGAAGTAACCTATTAACCTAATTGACCAATTCAGTAAATGGTCAATAAATAATGTGTTACTGCCAATTAGACTGTATCATGTAGGGTGTTTGTGGCAGAAACCATCTGTTCAACCCAAAGATGTCTGACCTTGGATCATAAAGGTTGCAGTTTTAAAACCTCATTGGGTTATTATGAGCCAGTCTAAAAGATGCATGCTGCTTTGTTTCATATTTAATTTGCTCTACTACCTCCAGTTGCTTAATATTCCTAAGAACTTAATCAGTGATGTGCAAATGCACGATGTCCCTGTTGTTTTGCTAATTGTCTTAACCAACACTGTGGCTGACATTCTGATGAGACAATTTGGACACGCTAATGGAGATAAAATGGGTTCAGAACATTGGGTTTTTGGAAATGCAGCTCCAAGTTTCAAGTCTCCAAAATGTGTACTTTATACAAATCGTCAGGTGAATTACCACTAAAATTATCACATTATGTTAGCACGTGACAATTTGCTCTCATCATTGTTGCAGTATTATAGTTTTAAAATGACTGCTGGGGAGGGCTGGAACAGTAATTTAAACTCACTCATGTATGATCACAATTCACATAGATGGTTAAAATAGGATTTTAGAGCTTAAATCTAAAGTTATTATATTGTTAGGACTGAAGCATATTTGTTGCGACTATAGAAACTCATCTTTTGTCTGTAAAGTCTCAAAATCCATTACTATGCATGTGCTGTTTCAAGACACAGCTATAATGACTTTATGAGTCTCGCTCTCACATTTGCATTAGCTCAGCTGGCAAAGTAGAAGTTTGCAGCGCCAGGGACTGCAGTTTTAATCCCGAGTGAGTCATTTTAACACCAGACCGGTTGCAGTTTATCATGAATTATGTGCTTGTTTACAGGCAGTTTTAGATTAACTCCAGTCAACAGTCACAACTGCTTTCAATGTTGATTTGCTCAAGTCACTAAACAATTACAGAAATCCTGCCAGTCAGGCAAATTTGCAGCATTTGAAGGCGATTAGATTAACTGTGGTTAGCCAAGTCAGTACTCTGCTTAAAAGAATGTGAATAATTTACAAATGTATTCAATCAATATCCATATAACCTATCTACATTCATGTATGTCAGTAACAATTTTCTCTTATCGGGCCTTTATACAAACTGCAATTCAAATTAGCCTGTTACAAAAGCAAGCGCAGCACTTGTGTTATAATAACCACCTAACCCCAGCAATGAGATCTGTGTTGTTTACAAACTGGAAAAACGCTCAGGAGTAGCACTCCCAGCATGAATCATGAAGTGATCTGATGGCGTTAAAAGCACCTCACAGTTGTCAATTTGAATATAAGAAAATATGCAACAGCGGATCACAAAATGAGTAAGTGACTATGCAGCGTGAAGGAAATGAAGGGGAACAGGTGAACAGAGGGAGGTCACACTTAGTGAAAAGATAAATACGGTGAGAAAACTCAGAAGTGCTGACAGAACAAACAGATGGAGCTGTAAACTCAGAAGATTAATTAAAAACAGCTCTGCCTTCTTTTAAATATACTGTAAAGTATAGGTTATGAATGATGACTTCACTCTGAAATGCTCTCAAATTAAAACTTGCTTTTACATTTAAAAAAGTAAGTTGTTTTTTTTTTTTATTTCATTTTTAGATAATGTTGCTTTTGCTGTTTTTAAAACCTGTCCATCATCCTTTCTTTGTCCAAGTGCTCAACCATTATGTGCACTCTCTAAACAACCGCGCGCTACTCTCGATCATACTTAATATCTTCAGTGGAGATACATTATTTTTATTGTAACTTAAGGTAATCAAAGGGAGAAACAACAAACATGCTTTTTCTCTGTAATAGTCGTCTCTATCGCAAAAGCTCTTAGGGCTGAAAATGCACAGACCTCGCACTAATACATTTGAATTACTCATGATTGGTTGCATGGCTAATGGAGAAAGACAACACCTTGCCAGGTAAAATCATGCAACCCCCAAACGAGATTTCCACTCATGTTGCCCAGGGGTCACCTGTCCAGTCCTTTGACAACAGCATTTGATCAAAAGAGAAAAACACACATAAAAGATTGTAATGTGCGGACTGCAGGGTATACACGAGTAATGTGTGATTCGATGTGAACAGACAAGACATACACTGAGCATGTTCTATCGAATAATCATTGGTGCTATACATGCACACTAACATTTCTGAAATGCTTTGAAATTAAGACTAGTTGATGCCCATGAGATCTTTTTTTTGGGGGGGGGGTCAGTGCTGGACTTGTTCTGTATACATAAATTTCATGCATCAGGAGGGATGAAAGATGAGGTTTTCAAAGACGGCGAACACACTGCTAAGTGGTCTAATGAGGAGCTCTGCACAGTCTTCTGAACTACTACTTTATTTCAGTCCTGTGAGTGCCCACCTGAAACACAGGATGTTCTCGGAGAGCAAAACGAAGAACAGGTCTCGTACTCTTCAAAAGGTGAGATATGGGCGATGATGGAGTCACAGAAACATAGCAGAGAGGCTGCAGCGGCCCCTGTCAAAGTGCACTCTTCTATTACAACCTTATTACACCACTGTCTATCACTCTCCTATACATATACGGTGCCTTGAATTACTGAAAGAGGACTGACAAAAGACAAGAGAATAATAGCAAAGATAAAAGCTACAACACAAGTCTTCACTTTAATTCAGTGCTGCTAGTTTGAGAAATAGTAGCATAGAGGAACCTTCAGGGTCAGTGTTACTTCCATTAAACATCATTCACTGTGCAAGGTTACTCTACCTTTTGATTCAGACCAAACCAACCTCACATATAGGATCAAGGGAAAAGACGTTTTTAATCAGAACTGTAAGTCGCTGTGTAAATTGCAGTGTTAACCCTCTGCAATCCCAGTTAGCTTAATACATAAGGTTGTAAGTGTTTTTCACTGTTTTGTAACTTTGAGACATCTGCAGCAGTGAATACACGAGCTCCGGCCTCAAAAAAAAAAAAAAAAAACCCCTGACCTCAGAAGGCATTTGGAAGTCATGTGTTAAAACCACAACTTACAGTCACTCAAAACGCACACTTAATTGCATCTCTGACACATCTGGCGTCTCAAACACGATTGATTGCTGCTCAGATTTGCAGAAAGAATCTTGATTTCAACATAGCAGACTTCGGCAGAGTGCAGGAAAATTACTGAGGGGAGCGCTCGCTGAGACTTGTGATCAACCCTCAAAACATCTGCCAGCCTTTTCCTTGCTACACAGAAGTCAGCTAGTTCAGCTTTTTCTAAAGCCGAGCACAGATAGACTGACAGGCTCGTTCACCTGCCCCCCCCATTCACGCAACACGCGCACACACTGGGTTTCTAACAGCTGAGAGAACTTAATTGGAATATCTTTACTTTCAGTGACATGTTAAAGTGATAATCTGATCCTTTTTTTTTTCTTCCAGAACATGTTGAGCTAAGCAGTCAGTCTGTTTTGAGCAGTATAAATAACTATATCTGCTCGGTCAGTGCTGGAAATGAACTATTAGCTAAATCTACTCTCTTCTCCTGTGGTTGAAGTTTTATTCTGTGATGCATGATTAAGTGAGCACAATACATAAATCTCCTGGCAATCAAACAGTGTGGGAAGTTGTAACATTCTGCTTTTGGCAGTTGAGTTTCTGTAGGCGCCACTCTTTTTGATTATTCAGCCATGTTGGCTGCTCACTGTGCTTCAGGGCATCTTTCCAGTCCGAGGCTGATCCAACAGTAACTGTGCAAGCTTTACATTGGCTATACATTGATTCAGCAGGGTAATTTAACAATCTGCATTAGATTGTTATAAACAGAGAAAAGCTGTGGCTTCTCTTGCTTTTCATTCTCCCACAGCTTTCAATTTATGCAGAAAATAATGTTTGTGCTACAAGTAATTCAGAAATGTTTTAGTCTGTGACATAAACGAATCCACCTTATATCTCAGCAACAAACATAAAAGCGTCTCCACTGTTTATTTTTCTGTTTCTTAAAAAATAGATCTACTATTCACATAATAAGGACATATTAAACATATCACTGTAAACGTTTTCTTCTTTTCCTAAAGATTCTATTTACAACATGTTGTTAAAATATCTGATCTTGCAACGACATCAGGTTTTCAGATCAGTAACTTTCCCTACAGCAACAATCACCAGGTCATTTATAAAAGAACAGTTTCACATCACATTGACCTCAGAGACACTACAGCAGGCTAACATGGTCATCCACACAGGGCATCTAGCATCGAGACTGTTAGACTCAGACTTTAACATAATGTGAATTTTTAAATCAATTTATCTGGTCATGGAATTGTCTTTACATTTGCAAGTACAAACAAAATTTCTGAGTGAGCCTTTATTTCTGGACCTCTCTGTGCAAAATAGTAAAAATGAAGTGTTTTAATAAAGTGGACCTGTAATGTAATTTATGGAATTTATCAAAGGTATGAGCAGCGAATAGTGGAACTGTTATTACTACACCAAACAACGGTCTTTATCTATTAATTACAGTTCTTCCTTGTGGCTTTTGCACATGCGGGTGAGTAAATGTCACAGTGAAACAATAAATGAGGAAAGAACAACCGTCAGAATGGGGGTATTTATATTTAGCTGAATTTGTGTTGGAGTGGGTCAGTGTCTTGTCAAAAAATGTTTGCAGGGATTGGGCCTGTGACCTCAGCATTTTAGGATGTTTTTTTTCCCCCAATTTCAGAGTGAATCCTTGTCTCCTGAAGCCACCTCTGCTCAGCAGCACAAGACAAGACCAATTAAGACTTGTCTCTTTTCCCACTCTCCCTGTTTTTCCCTCTCCCTGCTGTGTGACTGGTGGAGTCACTAATTCAAATCAAATCTGAAAGTTGCACAGGGAGAAGGCGATAATGACAATATGTTTGCAGTGGGAACCATATGAATCTGTGTACTAACATAATTATTTGCATGGTTTTTGTTTAGGTAGAAGTTGCCTGCTGTTCTGGCCCAGATGTCCGTCACTGGATGCCAAAGTCTTTGAATGCATTACAGCAAATTTTAACTCGACTGGAAAAACTGCAGGAGTACACATGGTGTCTGTATCTGTGCCATAGTTAAGTTCAACTGTTGTTAGTACAGCATGTGTAAGAGCAGGTCTGATTTCT
Source organism: Ctenopoma multispine (assembly GCA_034779795.1). NCBI lineage: Eukaryota > Metazoa > Chordata > Actinopteri > Anabantiformes > Anabantidae > Ctenopoma > Ctenopoma multispine. The sequence goes on along the minus strand of JAUYWH010000012.1, from coordinate 14,147,175 downwards.
CCAACATTTTCTATTCATGATGTGCTTCAGTATTCACTCAGATCCACTCAAACGGTAAACCACAAGTGCAACACCCCCAAATTAGTCAGATTATTCAGAATGATTGACGAACTAGCATGTCCGAACACTGTATGTTGGTTTATGTTTGCTCAAAAGAAAGTCAAGTCAAGTTAGGTGAGACATTCTTTTAGACTTAAACCTATATTATTTAAACTGATAAGAAGGAGAGCACTCTTTTTCCTTTTTTTATAAACTCTTGCTTTATGCAGCTTGAAGTGACAAAGAAAAGGTGTGGCTGCAGTGAAACAGGGTCAAAGTCATCTACATGTGTCACAGAACTGTGACATTTAAAATCCACTCAACTGCAACCACAAAGGAAACAGAGAACAGCATAAAAACACACGGCGGTTTGCCTCTGGGGGGTTTCTGCTTCCTGTGCCATGTCTCCTGCTCACCTTGGACACTGGGTCAGTGTCAGCTGTCAGTGTCAGGTTGAGAGTAGGAATGCTAATGGACCCTTACCACCGTCTGCCTCTCTCTCTCACTGCCCTTTTTCTTTCTGCGGATTGTCTGAGGGAGGCCAAGCTATTAACTTTCCCTTAGTAGTCAAACTCTGCATCTGACTATGGTAGCCTGCAGTCTCAGTCTGTACAAAAGGTAGTCTGACGCTCTTTGAGAACCGGAGACTAGCTTCAACTCTGTCTGTCAGAGGCACTGTTACGCCGTGTGCAGTCCCTCCTTCCTGCCTCTCCCTCTCCCTTGTGCTTGCATAAACGCTTGCAGATACTGCCAACATCTCCGCTTCTAAAAACCTCAGCAGAGTGCAGAACTGTCTGTGAGTTTGAATGTAAAAGAACCTCGCGGTCACTCTTTAATGCACCACAGAAAGTGTCCATAAAACAGTTCAGACTTATTCTCCCAGTGTGGCAAGAAAGAACCACGTTTCCAATGTCGTTTCACTTACACCAGCAATTAATAATAACTCTCATATGCCCGAAGGGGAGCAGAAACGAGCTATTTATAGTTTGGGTCATCATTTTTATGAGTTGCGGTAAAACACAAGCATTCAGGCAGCCTGACAGGTTGTAAACAAGACAACAGTTCCCTGAAATCAGACATGAGCACATCTGAAATGTAGGAAGACTGTGTGTGCACATACATGGCAAACAAAGATTAACAGTGGACTCAAGTCCAGAACTGTGTCATTCTATCCTTGAAAAAGTCTTATATTTCTAATGATATTATATTTTATATTACTAGGAAAAGGACAGTCTGGGTTAATGGTAAGAACGGGTTATAAAGTAAATTGTGAGACATGTACAAACATTTATCTATGTACTATGTTACACATACAGTCACATATCATTAGAAATAACTGCAAAAACTAGACACACCTGATGATAATAGAGTCATTTTTACAAAATGCACAAATTTGGCAAATCAGTTTCTGCATAATACTGAAATGAATATAAATCCTTGGCTGTCTGGAATATTCTAAAACACAGCAGCACATTTTGCTAAATATTTCTCAGTTAACAGCATCAAATGGACTTAAACCAACAATAAACCTTTTTCCACAGCAGACTTTTCAAATTGCAATGGTAAGAAAACCACAGGTGTTAGTAATAACATTAACAAAGACGCTGTTCTATTCACATTCCCCAGTAATCTGTCCAATCCACGACACCAGGACCCTGAAACTGAATGGCATGGAATTAAGCCACCAATAATTTCATTATTGACACCTGTGCTTATACTGCTGTGACAGCACAGAAAGAATTGTGCAGGCATCTGACACATGTAAATGTAAAGTGATGAACGGTTTTCTGTGAACACGTACACACACATAAAGTTCCAGTGAGTGACATGTTGAGTTTTTCTGATACAGGGGTCAAGAAAGAGGTCAAAATCCCTGTGACAACACTCGGATGAAATTCAGAGCATAATTATTGAAAATGACATTTCATAAAGATTTCAAGTGTAGACTTTCATTAACAGCAAAAATGAAGGGATATGTTTACAACCAATCATTTTGAGGAATATAACTGAACTATAATCTGACAACAACAACAGCAAGCTCCTTTTTTTTTTGCACCGGCGCAATTAATCAAAAAGTAATTACATTAGCATGCTCGGAAGATGGATTAAATGATTTTGACAATTTCTGTAGCTGCCTTGGCTTGCTCAGGCTCCGTCCTGCTGTCTGCAGAGCACCAAAATCATAAAGACGAGAACATTGGGATAATTAGTTCAGAAGATGAGCAGGGGCTGTTCACGTCTAAGGCGCATATCCAGAACCGGCCCCCATGTACTGTTCCAGCCACCATGTATTAAAGCAAACGTCTGTTTAATCACAGTGCACCACATACCCTCCATGCTTTATTACACTATAAATGTGCTGAATGAAGGCCCAGTGCCTAATTAGGGAAGACTTCAGTTCACTCACTATCACACACTGTTTTCTCCCCACCTTAAATTCCCTTTCCCTCTGTCTCTTTCTCTGCACTGCTCTCACAGCAGCTCTCTCCACAGTAGGAGGTGGTGCTGAATCCCCCCAGTCTTAAGAAGTCAACTTGCCTCCAACTTCGATGTTGAGGGGATTGCACAGGAGGCAAATCTCACTGCAGCTATTTCAGCCATTTTCTGTCTGTGCAAGGTAGGTGGCCTTGGTGAAAGTGCCGGGGGGAAAGGTAGTCATGCAGAGAGAAGTCCTCAATCTCAGCAGATGGACTATCGGTGGTGGGAGGGTAGTATTGTGGCTCAAAGAACCGACTTGAGAGGCACGACTTCTGAAAGTGTTTCAAAAGGGTCAGGAGGTATCAGCCCGCATGAGGCTCTGCAGTAAATGATGGAGAGAGATTTGGGAACTGAAGAGAACCGACTTGCCAGGCCAAACAAATAAGAGAGCCAACATACAGCACATGAGTGCATTGGTTAATAGCCTCAGCCGTTGAAGATAATAGGTGCAGTCTGCAGTGCCAGAGATTCTGAGTTCCAGTCAAGGTCCCAGTGGTGAAATTAGGGTGAAGGACGGCATTAGAGATACGGGATGCTGCTGGGAAATTGCCATGCCCACCTCACCAGTCATTTATTTATATAAACCTCCTGGTTCATGGAAAAGGTTAGTAATTACCATCAGCAATTACCACTGAGCAAGTGCAGACACCTCTGTAGCTCTGGCTGGAGGTGCCAGATGTGATCCAGAGGTGAGAACAGGGTCTCTAAAACACACCCGAGGGCACAGTTCCAGATCCCTGATGCAGCATCAGTAGTCTGAAGCACATCTTCCCAAACAGCTCTGATTCAGCTGTAGTGCCATACAACCTAAACTGTGGCACACAGGCATATTTCGGATACACTCTGTTTTTTATCTGGCACAAAAAATCTCTTTTAGATAGGTGTTATTATTATCTACTGGAGATAACGACTCCCTCTGTACGAGCAGAGGAGGACCGCGTCATACACAGCAAGGGAAGACGAGAGAGGGAGAGGTGTTGAAAACAATGCTCGGCAAGAGAGAGAATTATAGGCAATGGGAATAATAGGTCTGGCCAAGTGAATGCATCACTCTCTGTATCCGAGATAAAATAGGGCCTTATTTGCAGATAGGGGCTGCCCATTAGCAGCAGGTTAGCAGCGGGTTTTTAGGTACAGTTGTGGCAGGAGCTTAGAGGGGGGTGTGCAGGAGACGACTGGACACGTGTGTCCATGTCCTCAGCTTAAGGGGCTGGGAGGCAGGAGACACCATGCTGCTCATGGAAAGCACGAACACCCCGCCACGACAGTAATGAGACAAGACCACCACCACTGACACAGAGCCGATAATTACACACACATATACCAGCACACACCCAAACACACAAAACAGCCTCCCACAAGCACACGGTAACTATTTATTTTCAGCTGAACCTAAAAATGAAACACTGCTGTTCCTTAGCCACTGCGTAAAGGTGAAGTAAAGGTGGTTTTTGGAGTATTTACTGTTCATTTTCCTCTGATGTGGAAGAGTGAGATATAGTACAAAGAATAGTTCTTACAAAACAGTGTTTCGTGAGCACGCTTCTTTGATTTTGTTTCGTATTAAGCCCTGTGATGGACTGGCGACCTGTCCAGGGTCTAACTCGGCTCTCACCTAATGACACCTGGCTCAAGCACACTCGCAACCCTTAACAGGAAAAGTGGTTTAGATAATGGATGGGTGGATGTTTTATTTTAAAAAATGGGTTTATACTTTTTTATACCAGCAATGACTAGTGATGGAACTACGAAACCATTTAATTTGATTAGGTAGCTCTTCCTAACCTACAGGTTTGACTGACAAGCATTTTAACATCTATATTTTCTAACTAACAGATCAAATGAATCGTAGTGAATTATCATCCAACTAACTCTGCCACTTATTTCTTAGCCTGTTTTATCTTATTGTACTATCTACTCACTGTAGTCTGGATTAGGTTTAGGCATGAAATGAACATAGTTAGGTTTAGTGAAACATTTGCTTAACAGTTACTGTTTTCTTAACTTCACATGACTTCATCACATGATAACAGTGCATGTGCATAACAACGTGATCTTGGTGTCATTAGGCGTAAAGACATCTGGTTGAGGATAAGCCACTAAACAAACGTGTGTCCATGTCCATCCAACCGAACCTGCTCCTGAAAAACGAAATACTCTGTGGCTGTGTCATGTTGACTCCAGCTGCTAGACAAACAGTAAAGTATCGTTCATTTTTGACTACTGGTTACCTGTTTTACAGACAGTGTCATATTTCTCAAAATGTCAAACTGTAGCTTTAACTGCTGATCAGTGAATACGTATGAATGCAGCTGCCACAGATATTTTTCTTCTGTAAGAAGAAAAAAAGAAAATTAATGAGGGTTAAATCTTACACCAATCTTTCCATGTGCTGTAGAAAGGCTCAGTGGGTATTCCTCTCTACTTTCCGGACTTATTATGTGGAAAACAATAAATAAATAAAAGTCTGATGTATAATTTGCACAATCTCAGCAGCATGTAGTCACCCACATGCATATGTACGTGCACACATTCGTAATGTTGAGGTCAGACCTGCACAGTTGTTCCACCCTCTCCCCCTGGTTGTTGTTCAGGTGGTCAGATAACTGTTAGCGTTCCTCTCTGCAGTGCAGCGCTTTGCCATGTAATTACCTTTTGCCAGATAATCAGTGGTGCTAAAAGGTGATGGATAGTGAGGGAATGCATTGCAATAAACCGAGCAGGCAGGAGCTGAACCACTCATCTAGGCACTCTAAATGTGTGATATATCGAACTCATTTCAAATCAACACACAGAGCAATTAGATGTCTTACCAGTTGTTTTAATTGTAAAAAAAATATCTGTGTGTGAAAAACACAAATAAAATCGATTAATGGGGACAGAGCATGATGACTGCAAGTTAAAAAAAACACTAATTGCTGCTTTTGTCAGATTATTAATATCACATCAGTCCCAGTTTTTAGAGTAGAAAATAAGCTGTTTGTTCAAGTCCTAATCTCATGAAAAAAATATTGTCACTGCAAGAGACAGTTTCATAATTTGTGTTGAAAAATGGTATGCATTTGCATTTAAGGCATTTAGCTCATGCTCATATGTAGAGTGGCTTGGAGTGAGAAGCATGCAGGGGTTCAGAGTCGTGTTCAAGGACACTTTGACAGGATACAGAGCATATTGTCTGTTTGAATGATAAAAATCTGTGACCTTTCAGTTTGAGAACAGTTTATAATTCAGCGTTTTACATCTTAAAAATCCCAGTAGGACACATGACACATAGAAACATGACAAGGAAGCCCAACCACTGGCTTATTCACTACTAATGTGTTATACTTTAATTTATTCATATTTTATTCATATAAAGCCTTGTGTACTGTAAAACCATCCAGAATTATAATAACGTGCAGTATTGAAGTTAATTCATTAATATCACCACTACCTTTAAAAGGGACTTTTAACGTAAAAGGCTACATAAGTATGTCAAACGCTGTCTATCAGGACAAATCTTTAGAATACAGAAGAATAAGAAGAATACAGTTCTAAGTAGTAGTACTCAGTTAATAGTCTTTGTTCAGAAGCTATTTACTTTACAAATAACAGTACAAATTACACATGCTATCATTTCATCACATGTGCGCTTCTTCTAAATAGTACTTTAAACGACTATAGGCGTTCCACATGCAGATACACCAACTCCATTATTATATTCTCACAAGTCAGGGGTTCAGTAAAACTTTTAATCCACAAAATAAATCATGAATGTGAATGAAATGTGTTTTAATGCACATCTTTTCTTCTAGCTAAGCAGGATCAGCATCTGGTACCAGATGAGTCCATAATGAATAAAACACGTGGACAGTTGCATCAAACTGCAATGTAACTGCAGCGTGAGATCCCAAAGTTGCTGAATATGGAAATACTTCTGCAAAGTAGAGGTACTTAAAAATTTATCTAAGTACTGTATTTGAGTAAATGTACTTAGTTAAGCTCTGCAGCTGCCTCTGCCATAGACCCATATGGTCCCCTAAGGTGATCATTTCTGCAACATTTGCTAAACTTAATTGTTAATAAGTTTCCCTGCGGAGCATAGCCAGCCTCTATTAGTGGGCATTCCCACAGCTTTTTTTTTTTTTTTTTTACATATTGTATGTTTCTTAGAAGTTATTCAGCCAGGCACTGACTTGAAGTATGAAATGAGAAGAAATTGGAAAAGTTAATCATGTGACATACTCTCAGCGCACTAAAACTTATTTCTAAGCCCACAGCACACTTCCTAGAGTCACATGCGTTCACTGATTGACTAATGAAATAATTAAAGTTCATAGATGCTTTAATTAAATTTTTAACAGTTGCAAACCCTGAAGTGGCACTTCTTCCCCACAGTCACTATGACTCAGCACCGAGAGTGCTGCGAACGAGCCAACATGTCCGAAAGAGTCGAGAGGCTGGGGGACCCCTGGCTGACATGCGGACAGTCAACAAGCTTGTTGGCCGGGAAGAGTCGGCCACGACTGAACTTTTGTCACTCAGCCGATGTCAACAAAGTGCAAGCAAAGTGTCTGTGTTTCCTTTTCTGTACCAAGGACATGTTATTTCGTGGACCCACTGTAGCTCTGTTTGGAAAGAGGATGAGAGGTTGATAATGACTTTAAAAGTTTTAGTTAACTATAACTTTTATTTGAACAAACTCTGTTCACTGTTCAAGCCCACAGTGCAGGATTGGGGAAAATAATTTGAGATATCTCAAAAACAAATGCCACTGAGCTCCCTACATTAGGTTTTTAATAAACTTGTATTATACTTATAAGATTTATCATAATGACTCCCCTGTCCTCCATGCTCCCCAGCACAAATCTGTGTATCATGCAAGGCAAAGAACTCAGTGTAGCCTTTAGCATGTGCTCAGAATCAAAATATATACGTGGATGTTGACCTACAGCAGAACAGCAGGTAGTGAATGAATCCTGTGGAAAGAAAAATGGAAATCCTGACCTACATAACACACATACTAGCACGTACTTGCCTTTGTAAAGTGAGATAACAATGTGAAACATCACCTATTTGTATGTGACTGTGAATTGAAATACAGTTATGGTGCGAAAGCCTTTGCAGTATGTATCAGCGCTGGGTAATGCCTGACAATAAAGATACAGCATCCAAGGTTTAAAAGCAAGTTAGTCAATGTCAGGGAGCTGAAAATGTGCAGAAGAAGTATGGACGTGTCCTCAGTGAAATCACACACAGATTTGTGTTCAAGGATCTCTACTTTAGCGTGAGTGTTTCTATTTTTTGCTTTTTTATACTTTGAGTTTACTACAATTCATTAGCAAATATCGTACTTTTAGAACCACTTGTTCATTTGTTGAACTGACAAGTTACGCAGCCGTACAGGGTAAAAGGTCATTAAAATATCACTTTAATGTGCTGAACACACACAAAAAATCTAATCCAATAGCATCAAATTCTGTCATTCTACAGAAAGAGTACTTTCTCTTTTTATGCTTGTTGATGTAACATTTTGAATGCAAGACCTTTGCTTGCAGTCTTTGAGTAACTGTGGTAATGCCACTTTTACTTGAGAGAATGACCCGAGTACTTTTTTTTTACTTTTAGTTTGTAATTTGTATTACAGAACTTGTCAATTCTGACTATGACGTGCTGTGTACTTTAAAACTGAAGCTGTTTTTTATAGTTTGTGTAAAACTCCAATTAATAATTGGACAAACAACAAAGTCATTTGATTTATTCCAGAGGCTGTTACAGCATCACTCATGGTTCCACTGTTACATATGGGTGCAAGGTGTCTACATACCACTTTCATAGTTCTGCCCGCACTAAAGCAGCTCAAAACTTTACAGCTGCAGTTCACCGCATATGTAATGGAGCCTCTTGCACCACCTAAATCCATCAGGACACGGAAACCATTCAACCAAGATGCTTATAGTTTGTAGAGCACATCCACCAAAGCCATCCGGTGGTGAAGAAAGCAACAAAAGCCCTATAGAAAACTGCCCAGTCATGTGTGCTGAACAAACTAAAACACACATTCATTTTTATCATCTTCAGATGGTCATCTAATCCAATCATCTGATTAAACTCTTTGTTTTTGATTCATTCATCATAATTAGTTATTTATGGTGTAGCCGTGGCATTTCAGCAAACCATTACAGTTCCATTACAAAGAACAAACAGTTCAAAACTGTATAGCTGCAGTTCACTGCATATGTAATGGAGCCTCTTGCATCAGCCAAAATCCATCAGGACACAGAAACCATTCAACCAAGGTTCTTTCAGTAGTGTGGAATACAATGAATATCTTACAGACAAGTTTCAAGTTATATGTGCTGGGCCAAGACAAAATGATCCACGATCATTCTGAGTGTCCTTTTCAGATGGTTAATCTGGTAATATCGCAGCAACTTTGGAAATGGCAAAGAACACAAGGGTTGATTTCTGGCTCTGTTTCTGATGAAACTGTCTGTCTTTGTTGTGCTATGCCATGTGCTCAGCATCCCATTCTGTTCTGTGCACACGGCCTACAGCAAATTTGTGTTTATGGGCGTTGTGGGGTGGTTGATTGAGCCAAAAAACCCAAGGGAGAGGCAGACATTAAAGAGAGAGAAAGAGACAGAGCAAGATAGAAAGAGGGACAAAGAGAGACAGAGGAGGGCAGTTACCTCAGATGCGGTATGCCCACATCTCATTAGTGCCTGCTTTCAGCCCAGCTGATGTTCACCACCTACTGAATTATACATTCGCCACTAATTTGGGAGGGATTTAATATTGTATCTGCTTTATCTCTATCAAAAAAACTGCAGGCATTTCATAATTTATTTGTTAGAGCCCTCTAGTTATACCTTCTAAGCTTTAGAGGTGGAGGGAAAGGAATCTTAAATTAGCCTAATTTCTGAGTGTTACGACCCACATGTATTTTCATGCATCTTAAAAAAAACACTTTCAGAAAGAAAGTCTACAAGATTAAATCTCAGAAAAGTTTCAAAACACAACAACAGTCTCATTTTAATTAGTACTTTGATATTGAAGTAAATTACAGGGAGAGTTATCAAGACTGATTTTCCCTCCTCCTCGTATGACATATGATTGATGTGGCACATCCACAATAAAGTCATGCATATTTAATACAGTAGATGATCTTTCACCTCCGCGTTTACCTGATAGATTGCACATGTGCAGTGCAGTGTAGTGAAATATTGCATGGTTGTATTTTTAGTTATGTTAACAGAGCTTACTCACCGCACAGACACAGGCCACATGGGCTGATTATGTTACAGTGATAAAAATAATGCCAGCCATCCATCAGAGGCTCAGAGAAAATGTTTGTCGCTCTGAGGCTGCAGGAGGGGGTTTTATCTTTATGGGTGAATCGCGGTAAAGCAATTACAGCAAGCATGTATTTTCAAACTCCAACCAGGTTGCTCTCAGAGGATGTAAATTACAGCAAAGCGCTCAGACGGGTCCATCGTGTTTAGCTGAAGTTAGAGTCGGATCTGTTCCAATCAGCACCTGGCAGGATGACAGGTAACCAAAAACACTGTCCAGCTAGCAAGCTGCTTTTGTTTAGAAGCCCTGTTTGCTTATAATTGCGCAGCATGAATGAAAATGGGCCAAATAACAAAAAAATACACAATATAAATCATTCCTGTAAGGTTCTGAAGGGACTCGGGGATAATTTATGTGAAATATCATGTTTCCGATATAGAAACATGTATCATCATGTTATTCATCCTCCTGGTTTCTTTGAATAATTAATCACACAAGCAAGAGGCAAGGGAAATTAATTATCTTTTGTTTGTGCTACAGTTCACTGTTCTCTGTTGCCCCTTGACTCAGCTTTTGTTGTGTTTATGTTGCAAAGGTCAAGCTTCAGTCAGTCTCCTTGTTATTTAAATTTAGTTTTTTTAAAAAGCTTTCAAAATGTCTCTCAGTGATTCTTTTCCCGCAATTTCCCTTTTGTTTAAAAAAGAAATGATATAAAATGACAAATTAGTTAGAGTGATGCTTCAGTTGATGGCTTGTTGGCCTTCTTTCAGCCTCCCACAAATGTTAGAAATTTAGCGAGTGTAAATCTATCTACTTTCACTTTAGATTAATTTCTGCTGCCTGCAGTATGAGAACGCTTTGTCAAAAAATGGAAGCATAAAATGAACTGCTCGTACCCTCAGCAATTTGCAGGCATCCCTCAACAAAAAACATGAAAGTGCCAACTCTATTCAACAGATAATTGAGACTGGAGATTCAAGCCAGCGTTTCTGTCTCTGTTCTTGTGGTGGAATATTACACTGTTGCATCTCTGTTTTAATACAATTGCCGGTGAAACCTCTCATCTCTCCGCAAACCTCTCATTGCTGCTTTGAAGGGAAAAAAAATGGAGAAACAGAGAATCTCAAGATTGCATCAATAATGTAGAACCACATAGTTTATTTTAGAAATAAAGCAAAGACTATATCCCAGACAAAACAAGTCCACACAAAAGCCCCTCACCAATTCTTGTGTGAGATTACAGGTCCTGGCGCTAAACACACACGCAAGGAAATTACACAGTGGGAATCAGCACAGTTAATCTCAGGGCAGAATCACCTGGGGAATAACGGTCCCTCAGCTCATCAGAGTCCAAGGCAAAGTTGAGGAAGACACCTCCAGCAAACACCACCATAACACATCCAATATCCCTGACATGTTTAGCTGTCTGCCGGTGTGCCCCCTGCCAGAGGCGAAAAACCTGGAGATTAGATCATATTAGATAACAGGGCAGATGACCCGCTAGGTGGGATTTTGGGGTATATTTTTGAACCTTTTCCATCTTGGGTGGCAATTCTTTCGTAAGGCTAAAAGTGACAGCGAAGCATGGCTTGTCATAACTCCTTCCTACACCAGCTAGATCCAAAAATGTTTTCCAGCAAGTACAAGTTTGATGCAGCAAACAATGTCACTGACAGTAGATTTTTAAAAACAGTTCACAGGCCACTCCTAGCCCACTGGTTAATTATCAGTTATCTATAACTTCCAAAAAACAGCTAATCCGCTCAGATAAAGTGGCCAAACTATGCTTAATTTCAATTTTTAAAAAGTGAAAATACATGTTATAATGCCTCTTTATGTGACATCTCCTCTGACCTTGAGACTAAAAAGGCTCATGTGAAGTATGCAAAGCTAAAAAATATGTGTTCCCACAGACCCACAAAGACCAACCATTTATATAGGCCCTTGTGATGGTCTTCTCCAAACCCCATTCAGATTTGATTTCTGAATACAAAAGAGAATAATTGCATAAACATAATCCAACCACCCACACCATTCAATAAACAGCATCTAACAAGTTCTGCAGACAGAGAAGTAGCAGGCATGCAGGGTTTTGTGTGCGTCTGTTGGGGGGCGTTTGGTCTTAGATATCTGCACGGTAGCAGTGGGTTCTCGGTGGTACATGTGTTACAGTAGGCGTGTGCCAGCAATATGCTTAATACCTCAGAAAGTAAAGACTTTGTTATTTCAGTAAACTGATCAATTCACTTCATCCTCCGCATGGCTCATTCCCTGTGCCACCCCTCTTCAGAAATAATAAAGGAGTAAGCTGTGTTTGTGAATTCCTACCATGGAGAGACTCGTGGAGGAGCACTGAATTATGGGCATCCCAGTGCAGAATGAAAGAAGTATTTCTTAAACTTCCTGCAGAGCAGCTGAGCTCACCAGAGCCAGTGTGCAGAATTTGATTTATGTATAATTTCGCTATTTTTCTTTTTCTTGCACCTGACTCCTGGACAATGACAAGGGCCTTGTAGAGTCTGCTACAGCTGGAGCAGAAGGATTGTTTTGAAATAGGCTAATAATAACTCATCTGCCATTCGGTTGCAAGACATTAACTGGATTTTCTGCAAAAATTTGTACACTGAAAATATATCTGTTGAGTGTCTAGGGGGCATTGTGCTCACATTAAACAATCCGTGAACATGTGCAGCTTCATTGCAAGAATAAAATGATTCTATTTAATGAAATTGTTTGTCTGGATTTCAACCGTGTAACCCACGTGCACATGGTCTCCATATGGAGACGTTTCCACCGACGCCTCTCTGTGGTCCACCACTGAGTTCTGTGGACTGAAGAAAGACTTTCATCATCTTAACTTTAATTGACAACCTTGTTTTAACTGCGTCTGCACACAGCCACTGGAATGCTAGTTGACATCTGTTGTGCAAGCCGTCGGTGTAGCATTACTCATGGTGGTGGCGACAGATTTTTTTAAAGTAGTACAGTAATCCAGCTACACCCCTTTTTTTCTGCTTTTTTCACTTCAATTTGCTCTCCCTGCCTACTCCCTCCCTCTCCATCGCTCTTTTTTCCCCTGTCTCACTCCTCCCGCCTACAGTATATTCTGCTACTTTGATAAAACAGTGAAATTAGAGGTCATTTTGGTGAGCTCCAAAAATAGAAAGCAATCCAAGTTTTCCAGCCACCAGGTCTCTGTGGAGTCTGGTAAAATCAGAAATGTTAGAATGTAATAGTAAAACAATGTTAAGAGAGAACCCATGGCTCCCTCCCAGGAACATAGAGTGTGTACCTCAGAGAGACACACCCCTTCGGATTGTTTCATTAGATCCACACGGCTGCACAAACATGAAGTGTTTTGTTCTGTCATTCTGTCTGCTCTTCTATTGCTCTGTTGCTCTTTTTGTTCCATCTTTTCTATGTGAATTGTTTTTTCATTGTTATTTTTGCTTTTTCTTTCAATCATTCTCTTGTTAAATTGTCCTATTGTTTTTTTTTCTGTGCCTTTTTGGCTCTCTTTATATCTCAGTCTTTCTATTGCACCAATGTACTATCTATCTATAGCGTATATGTCTCTGTAGGAAATTTTATGTAAATGCAAACAGATTATGTTGACATTGAACATACCAGAAAAATGTTCCAAGAATTTTAATCTTTTTTTCATCCACCACCACATTATTATATCATTCTATCCTTACGTCTATTGGCCTTTTTATCCTTTAATTTGTGTCTATCTCTTATTATCTAGTTCTATCTCTCAATCCAACTCCATCTCCAGGATATTAGGTTCACTTACTGTGCTAATAAACTCAGTGTGGTAGAAACATCACTTCTAGGATAATGCTATTTTTAACTGTTTTATTTAGTGATATTTATTAAGTGAATGGATTGATTTGATTGATTGGTTCAGGTTAGGGATAGAAAAATATCATTGTGGCTCTCTGCATTTTGTCCAGTGATGATACAGTTTGGAGTGAAGTGCTAAAAGTAAAGCATGGGCTAATGGGGCTCCGCATAATGTACATCATGTACACCTACACTGGAAGAGAAGACAAACAAGAAACAGAAGCAGAAGAGAGAGATGGAGTTTATAGTGGTGGGCATTAGATCCGTTATGTGGGTTGATTACAGACTTTTCTGGGGAGAATGGTTGAAGTTGGGCCGTAAGACGTTAAAGTGCTTCACTGAAGATCAGTTTTGAAAATTCAAGAGAACTGATTCCAATCAGCAATGTAGAAAAGAAGGATGTCGTGGTTTTAGCTGAATGTAAATGTGTCTGAAGCTTTTTCCGCAGCATGGTACTGACCCCTACTCGCTTTGGGTAACGAGTACTCTGTTTTCCACTGCAGATACAGAACCCCTTCAGCGTAGTTCTTCATCATAGTGATGTCAAATAAAACTGCTGTGAATTTGCAGACACACACAAGAGCAATGCAAGATATTGAAGGAATGGCGTTCTTATTTCCTGGTAGGTCAGCAAAGAGACTGAAGGCAGCAAGACAAAAGACTCTCTGATCAGTCAGTAGTCTGCAGTGCTGTCACATAAACGTTTGATTTCAGGCACCAGGTACTGTCCAAAGCTTTTGCCCACTGGAGAACCAGAAAAGGCAGGTAGCATCGAGTTGAGCTGGTACCGTGCTGTTAGCTTCAACCTGGATCTTGTTCGGTGAGTGACTAAGTATAACTTTCCAACTATCTAAAATCACTATACCTTCACTATATCAGTAGAAAACATAATACTATTGTAATGATGTTTCCTTCAGAATGTACTTCCAGTTGTAAAAATACTGTATGTATCTATAGATAGAATCGGTTTTATCCATCTATCCATCCATCTTGTCCACCCATTATCTTTCTGATGAAGCTTGTGAATGGCAGAGGACAGGGGGGAAGGGGTTCAGCAGTAATTTCCTCCAACTCCTCCTCAGAGAGGCGGAGGACAGTGGCTCTGATGGGGGTGTAATGAGAGCCGTGTGTCACAACAACATTGGCAGGACAGCAATGCAAAGAGATACGAGTGAAGCTCTGAGGCCAAAAGGGCTAAGCTGTGAAAATGAGTGCGAGTCTTTTTGAGCTGTTTGGGATGAAGAGAGAGAGATGGGTGTTTTTCCACTGATCTTGACACGAGTGCAGGATCATATAATGCTGGTTTTCACTGGAATATCACTGACCAGAATTAACAGGAAGCTATTGTTTGTTTGCCATGCTACAGTTGGTTGCAAAACCTCTATTAGTGGGAGATCAGCCGTGAAACCAGTGAATATTTTAGACTGGGATTAGAATTGTTAGAAATAGAGCTCAGTCGTGTATTTCATTTTTGTGCTGGATAATTTTCTCTCTTATTATTTCAGACTACAGTGTGTGAAGAGAAGAGTGGCTGTCTGCACGCCGCTGTTGTTATTTCTATCTTATGCACTGAGGGCTCGTTGCTGTGAAGTTTGCACAGAACACCTGACAGTCACATAGTGTCACTGCTGCTGTGACACGTTTTATTTGGATTTTTAAGTGTTTCACTTTGACTTTAGTAAGTGCACGCTGAGAGATATGTTTGTCCAGCCCTCCTTTCTTAAATACACTGCTGTTGCTTGAGTGCTTTTCTGACTGTACTGAGCAGCTAGTTTAAAACTAGACTATTTAGAAACACTCAGTATTGAGATGATTAGCAAAACCCCATTTTGCATCTACTGTGATATTTATTGTAATTAGCATTACAGTATCCCGCATGGTAAATTCAGTATTCCTAAAGGCGCTGCAGTAACTGTTTGGTTACGTTACATTGGTTATGTTTGTCATTTGCTGAAGACATAATTGTGTGTGTTTACAGTCTGAATCCATTTTTCCGGACACATTTTTAGGGTAAGTAGAAAAATCTCCTAATGTTCAATTTAGTAATAAAAAATACCAACTATATAATCAGAAACTGGCCACGACATTAAACTCATCTGGTGGTTTTATTATCCGCAGACACACACACACACACACACACACACAGTCAACTGTGCGGCACAATTATGGCCAGCATTCAGTTTTTTCCCATGCTGACACTACAGCATTACAGTTACACCACCAGGTGTGCACAATACAGTACAAATACGACTCCGCTTCCAGACCTCTCCATCACTGACTACACCTCCAATTCATCTTCCTAGGATGACTTCATTCCAAGCAGAAATGCGCGTGGATGAGATTGATGCACCAGTGCGACCTGTTGTAAGTTTTGTTCCAGAAGTAACTTTTAAATTGACATATTTCTTGTCTCTGTGTATGTTAGCAGCAGGAGTTGGCAACTTCATGAATTTTCAGACCCTTCACATACAGTAGCAGCTTTAAAAAGACAGCATTACCTGTTGGTGTGAGACAGACTGTGACAACCAGTCTTATCATTACTTTCTGCAGTGCTGCCTAAAGGTCACTACCTTCTGCACTGACAGTGAATGTAAATGTCTGCAGAATCACCCACTATGACGTTGATACCATGCTGTTTAAGTAGTGAGAAGAAAAATGCTTTGTGTATTTGATTTTTATGAACACTTGCTGTACCATTAAACTGAGTAAACCATAATCTGATATGGTAATAAAAGGCAGACAGGAGACAAAAGGGGTGGAGTGGTTTGATTATTCTGTTCAGGCAACTGGAGCATGAACAATTAGAGGGCAAGATGCTGTGTTTTCAACTGAGATCTTAATGACGGCTTGCAAGGAACGTAGGATGTTGCTGTGAAGCACTCCAGATCAGCCTGAGAAATGGCAGAGGAGACAAACAGACTGGACAAAGCTGTTGAGAAGAGAGAGTTGAAAACAACATCACACTGGCACACTGGGGCAGAGGAGGATGGATTGATGCAAACTTGGTGCACAGTGGCAGAGAAATAGAAAATACGAGGGCAAAGTAAGCAGGGAGAGAAATTAGAAAAGGTTATTGTAAGATTATGTGTAATCAAATTAACATTTGGTCTGAATGAAAATAAATGGATAATAGGTTTAGAAATGAATCGACCATGGCACCTCTGCTTTCAGAAAAAGCCTTTACAATGCTGCAAGGACAGGCAGGGCCAGTCAGTTCCACTGGCATTCATGCAAATGAAACTGCTGCAGCTTATTAAATTTCAAGGCCTTGTTTTGCCCTACATTCTCAAATGTCGCAGTCAATCTGAAGCCTGAGAGAAATTTCAGACTTGTATCAGAATATATTTTAACTCTCAGGTAGTCTGTGGTAAAATACTATGTTCTAAATGAGGGAGAAGAGTCTCCAGTAGACAGACTGGGGATATACAAACACCACTGTGGGTTCATCATTATCTATAAATCAATATTTTGTGTCGCCACGAACAAAAAAAAATTATATTTTCATTGCACAGCCATTACACATTCAATAGGAACAATACTGTATGAACACAATGTTGACAGGCAGCATGTAAAGTGGAATAGATCCACTGATGTGCTATATTTTAGGACGGATAATCAAGTGACAGGGTGCTACTTTCCCGCCACCTGTGTGCAATTCATTGCCAAACCAAACCAATGGCTTCTTGTCATCTCCTGTATTACCCTCTCTGCCAACAGAGCCCCTGCATTGTTAAAATATATTCTAATCTTCTTGTGATGTGGCTCATTTATTGTCGAGGTGATCATTCCAAGGTGAGGATGACAGCAATGCTGTCGACGCTCAGCCCTGACCTCGCTCCAATTTCCTCCTCATCTCATTTCTACATGGCTGCACTCAACCAGAGAGAGAGCGAAGAAGATGAAGAAGAGGGGAGTCATCCTCCGAATGGAAATGGCCACTTTGAAACAGACCCAGGAAAATGGGCCGTTCCCCAGTGAAGTCTCATTGGAGATGGGGGCATCAAAAGAGCTCTGCGCTGCTACAGCAAAGGATACTAATGATCCCATGACGCTTGGAAAAGAGTGCTGGAGCGTTAACCTCGCTCTAGACGACCCATCCTATGTAGGTCAAAATGAATAGGTTCTGCCTCAACACCCTTCTACCTGAAAATGACAGATTTTGTCCTCCTTTCTTCCCCTGCTTTATCACAACATGACAAAGGAGGCTGTTCTACAGTGGATTGCACATTGCAAAAGCTTTTCCATCATAACAGCGTTATATTTACTTCAAATGAGTAAAGATGCCTTCAAATCAGTTCAGGTAATTGTACTTGTTTCAGTACAATTTAGCTGGTTTGAAGGATTTTCTGGAACCGTGGCAACATTACAGGGTAAGAAGAGTCTCATCCTTTCAAGTAAATTGCTCACTTGCAGAGCTTTTTAGGACTTAAAGTCACAATCCCTGGATCCCACAATCCCCACGTGTAAAGCAAAATTCCCAAATTGATTTGCAGGTGTTTCGATAGATAGACTAGACAACAACTATATCTAAGTAAATAGTATTTTCCGATGCTGTTTCAGGTTTCAGTGATGTTTGTAACAAACCACATCTCTGCCTAATTACTCTCACATACAACTAATCTGCAGATTCAAATGTGTAAATTAGAAAACCACAATAAAACCCAACAACAACCAGTTACATCCAATCTCTAGAACAATTAAGGAGATGAAGACCACAAACCTTCCAAAAAGTGTGAAGTGTGTAAATAAGTGAAGTGTGAAGTGCTGCAGTTATGACTGGTGATTGACATTGAAACCATGAATATAGGTCAGTTGTTATTCCACATCAAGACACAGATCGTGCCTACGGTCAAGCATGGAGGTGGGAACGAAATGTTGTGGTTCTGATGGAGTGCCGCCTCTTGCCAGTGGGCAGTTTTTCCAGGCTGTCCAGGGTGGCAGGGGTTCGCCATGATCTTCCCCACACCCTTCAGGGTCCTGGTGTGTTGAAGGTCTTTCAGTGATGGCAGATTGTAGCATCGACCTCTCAGCTGAATGTAAGATACGCTGCAGTCTTTTCTTATCTTTGACAGTGGAGGCAGCGTACCAAACAGTGACAGAGGAGGGCAGGGGGGGCTAAATGATGGCAGTGTAGAAGTGAGCCATTATTGACTTTGACAAGTTGAACACCTTCAGCTGCCTCGGGATCCTCTGCTGTGTCTTCTTTGTTAGGGAGCTGATTTTCTGTTCCCATTGAAGCTTCTGGGTGATTATGGTGCCCAGGTAGAGAGGTGACTCAACACTGTTCACTAGGGGGCCACATAGGCTTATAGGGGTGGGGGTGGATGGTGCTGGGTTCCTCCTCCAATCAAATCATCACCACTGTTCTCAGCAGAACTTTGAATTGAACTCCAATTCACTCTGAGGCTCGAAGATGAGCCCAGTGAAAGTGGTGTGAAAGAGCTTGACTGACTGAGGTGTATAAGGAGAATAGTAGAGGGGGGGGGGGAGAACACAGCCTTGTGGGAAATGAATGATGATGATGATAAGGAGGTCAGAGACATGTTTACGCAGCTTCAATAGCTGCTTCCTGTCACCGAGGACGTCTGTGATCCACCTGCAGGTGGAGTCATGTACATTCAACTTGGTTTACAAAAATCCAAGCCTAAAAAAACCTGTAAAACTTTTAATGCGAAACAAAGGGAGTTGCTGAGATGAAAATACACTTTAAAATCCTTGTGTGCTTTGACAGTTTGCAGTGATTAACATCATACATGGGAAGCACGAGTGTGATATTGATTCAGTCACACATGTTGTCCTGCAACAGCGGAATAAAAGACATTTGTGAGAATTAATGAGCTGATTGGATTATGATGCAGTGTAAACTCCCTCATTCCGTTCCCTTATGAGGTAATAATGACACAATTTATTCATGCAGACATGTTGCCAGATTAATTTTCCACCAATTTTCAACAATTATGATTATTGGGGGGGATTTTATTCAAGATAAATGAGGTGAAGAAAAGTTTTGTTGGCCTCAGTGCTGATGAAAACACAGACGGAGCTTCCTTATTAAGCACCACTTCTAATTCTAAAAGCTTTCCCATTCATCATTCATAAACACTTGTTTTGTGTAGTTATTTTATTTGTTTTTCAAGCATTGCCTTTTCATGCCTAAGGCTTGTTTTCACACAGGAAAAATATGTCCATTGTATGATTAGAGAACCATTTCTCTACCCTACGGATTCTTTAAGAGTGTTTAAAATGCATTCAGGAGATGTGTGTTTGTGCCAAAGCCTGTGGATGTGATACACAGTCAGGAAGAATCAGACTCCTCATCTCTATTTGCGCTGTGTACACATTTACATAACACACATATGGTCATACATATAAGGCTATATGACAGCCGCACAATTGAATTTGTCAAAGAGAGAACTGCATCCGTGCTGATATTTCCCATTAAGCTTTGCTTCGGCAGCTTTATTAGTTGCCATGCCAACTCCTGTGTTAACACTCAGCTAATTAGCAATGTGTTTTGTTTTCCCCTTGCTGTTATCCTCGTGTTTTCCTGTGCTGGTACACTGTCAGTCACACTGCTGAGCACCCCCCTGCAGTTGTAAATACCATAAATTAAAATGTATACATAGGAAATAATTATATGTGAACACATTTGAAATGTGGTGGTTCGTGAGTGGGGATTGCCTAATGAACTCAAAATGTCAAAGTCGGATTTATCGGTCCACAATACCTTTTTCCTGCCCTGCGGTGGTCCAGTCTTAGGACGAGGAAGCCTCTTAACCCTGTTTTGATGACTTAATAAAGGTTTCCGAGCTGCTACACGACCCATCAGCCCTGCTTCTTAAGTCTTTTCTCCACTGCTGAATTTCTCTCACTGAGCTGTGCCTTGATGTCGGCTGCAGCCAGCCATGTGCTACGGCAGCTAGAGCAACTTATGAACTTGTTGTTTGATTTTGTTGTCAATCTAAGTCTGCCAGACCTTTTTTTTTGTATCACAGTCCTTCTCAGATTCTTGACGCCCTTTCTAAAGTCACAGATCTCAAAGATATTTTTCTCTTTCTCTTCCAGACAGTCTTCCATTCCTCTGTGTAATAACAGCTTGCTGATCCTGTCATGAGTTGTCTTTTTGCTCCTCTGATGACTTCTGAGTGCCTCTGAGTATTCTACCAGTAACGTCAATCGTTTCATTTAAACACTTATTAATTGGCAACCTCTCAGATCGTAATGGACCTCAAAAAGGCTCATTTCTCAATTGATGTTTACTTGTTTGTATTTTCTATTTTTAGTTGGGTTGCAACTACAACATGTTCTAATCATCATACATTATAATTTTGGTTGTTGACACCCGGCATCCTTTTTGAAGTTTAGCCAAAAGTGTCAAGAGTGTTAAAAAAGTGGTAATTTTAGAGTCACTGTGCATTTTGTATGCTGTATACTATACTTTGTAGAGAAGAAAATGATATAAATGAAACGATAAGTGCAACAAAGATAACTTAGGTGTATCTTGTGGACACAGATACTTTTGTACGGATGTGTACCGTGTATTTTCTCTTCTCCTTCTGTATCTCTTTCCCTCTTTTCCTCTGTTGTGTACAGCCCAGTAGCTATATCTGTGATTGTATCTCTGTTCTGTATGCAGACATTCTCATGCGCTGAGTGTACTGCATCCAGAAGCAGTCCTGTGATGCAGGAGACTGGAGTGATGCTTGCTGTCCATATCCTCTCTCTCCTGCATCTGCAAGACGTTTCCTATCAGTGCAGATTATTCCCAGCCAGGACTATAACTTTCATGTAAATGTCAGTGGCAAAGGCGTGTCAGAGAGATAAAAGCTCAGATAGTAAACCGGCGTCAAGACACATTTGACAATGGGGGGGTAGAGGTAGAAAGGAAGGGATTGTATAGGTGTCAGTGTAAGGTATAGACGGATGCTGCACACTGAGTGCTATAACATGATTGCCATGCCTTTAACACCCCCAATCTGAAGTTTATCTCTCCAAGTTTCAGCTGTCTTTAGTTAATCATGAACTATGAGTTTGAAATGGAATGACAGTCATGCAAATTAATGTCAGGAGGCTCCTCAGTTGAGTGCTACAGTATATAAAGGAAGTCTTATAAAGAAATAGTGGCAGTAGCTAGACTCTGTTTTATGTGTCGCTCGCCAACACTTGCCTCCCACTCAATCAAATTAAAGCCATGTGGCTTCTCAGTGCCATCAGCATGGAGGCCAGCACACTCTCCCAAGTCGTCCTGTCTCGCTTGACCCAGACAATCCGTTAACCAATGATGCACATGATGCGGTCCTCAGCGGGGGCCGCCACCCTGGCAAGATTCTCTTTCAGTCTGAACTCTAAGATGAGGTCACAACCCTGCTCTCCAAGGGGGTCACGGCCACAGATGGGGCTCAGTCGCCCACATTCTCTGCTGCGTTTGATCTCGGAGCTGAGTTGCAGTCCCGGTGAGGCAGGGCCGCGTCTGATTCAGCCTCTTTAAAAATGGGTCTGTGTTTATGTTAACTCACAATGATTGGTTTCACTGAGCGCCAAGGATAATTACCAAGGGTTTTCCTTTATTGAATGGTAATTACAAAAGACAAATAGACTCCAAGCAACTGACTTCCTGAGTAAAACAGCTCTCTCCCACTGCAGCTGTGGGTGGTGATGCCGCCAAGACTCAGCGTGTTTATTAGTGTTGTATCCACTCAAAACACTGAAATAAATAGCCAAAAGGTAACGGATTTTAAAAATGAATGAAGGAGGGAATAATTATACAGTTTATAGTGTTACTTGACCAGCTTTCTTCTTTTTTCCTGAACACAAATTGCTCAGCTTAAGTGACGGTAATAAATCAAAGCCCTTGAGCGTACTCACCTAGTGCTGTATTCTGCCAGCGAATCTACTCTAGCAGAGTTGATTTCAAACTTTTTGTCCTGACCTTCAGATTAATATTATAAAGACCTTTGACAATCTGCCATTTCCACAACCAGCCCAATAGCAAGGTATACAGCCAGATATGGAGATATGCACATCATCGCTGTAATTGACTTCTGTCCAGGTCTTGACTGAAGGTCACGCAGGCAACCAGACAGATGAGTAATTAAAATCTCTTCTGCTCTTTAAGACACTCATTGAAGTCCACCCTTCATTTGGAGCATCATTAGTCATGCTACAACTGACTCGAGTTCTAAATCATGAAACTTCTTGGCACACATTTGCATTCACACACAATGTATAATCATTAGCAATATCCTAAGTAATTGAAGGTGGCACTTGGGAAATGGTTACCTGACACTGACAAGCGGAGGATGGAGGGCGCTGTCAATGAGGTGCCAGACTTGTTACCTTCTTTGCTTCATCGGTCATAATCTGTCAAAGTGCGATGAACAGGAGATTAAAGTGTTCACCCAGCAACTTGTTTCCTAAACAATGCATTGCAGAATAATCTGTGGTAATTCATCTTAGAGTATTGAACTAGCATTTCTCATGGGGTAAAGCCATACTCATCAAAGTTAGTTTCATATTTTGGCCATTTTAAAAAGCTCCTCTTGTGCCGTTTTCACACTGTGAGAGGACAAACAACTCCAATCAACACTTAAAGCAAAAGTCACCGAGAAGTCAACACTTATTACCACTGGAACATGTGAGCTGAAAAAACAATGAGAGGAGAAAACAGAACTAAACTTACATAGTAGTAGCACAAAATAATAAGTGCATTTAAAAAAAAAGGGACAATTGAAAATACATGTTGGATTGCTTGATGATCTAATGATGTTCAAGTCAATTCAGTTTATTTCTATAGCGGCAAATCACAACAAAAAGCCGTCTCAAGGCACTTTACAATGTAAAGTCCTTATGTAATATCACCATATACAGAATTATACAAGAAACCCAACAGCCCCACTTGAGCAGCAAAAGGAGCAAAGCACAGAAATTGCACATTTTTTATGGCATAGGTGATTTTTAATCAATATATAAATGTCGAATGGGTGAAATTCTCACACAACTAATTCTGAGAAATTCAATAAAATGGTTTTGAAATGATACAGATGTAGTTATTCTGCTTTCTTTAGGCAAACTGTTCCACAACCCAGCAGCTCTCATTGTGACTAATTGTTAGGCTTTTCTATTATCTTGTACAGCCCACGAATGTGAATGTGCAAGCATTCATAAACAGAAACAATATGCACAGACAGTCATGCACAAATGTGGGGTGAAATACCCATGAACATCTATCAGCACACACACACACAGAAGGAATACAGTGAAAAACACCCACAAAACCACTTGCTGTGTCCCTGGGTTCTCGTTTACAATGTTAGCTGTCGACACGGTTCTGCAACAGCACCACCAAGACAAACTTTCACCTTTATTGTACTTGGCAAATAAAGTGATTGTGGTCCTGGTTTTGAAACAACACTCCCATAACTGGGCAAGAGACAACGCACGTACACAGACAGCTCTGGTCTGGGTGAGTGAAGGGAGAATGGACACATCACAGCAGCCTGCGGTGCTGATGGAGCCTGGCCCATCCGTGGCCTTGCCAATCTGTCATCCACTGTGTGTCCTGCAGGGCACACACACACACACACACATGTCCACGCACAGCCTGCAAGCCAGCCCATGAATCAGTCATCTCCTGCTCTTCCGCGACCTCCACTCTCCGCTATTCGTTCCCTGACTGACTAAAGCAGCAGGCCGGTCAGCCACAGCTCGGCTCCCCTCCTCTCCACAGGAACCTGTTCGGAATAGCCACTCTTTGATTCGTCTGTGACCCAGAGGCGCGATTCTGGCTTCAGGTCCTCTTTCCTGCCTGGCAGTGTCACCGCCAGGTCTGACTAGTCGGCAGGTAGACTTTTTTTCAGGTGCATTCTTGCTCAGTTTATTTGAGCAGGTCAAAACAATGCCATTTAAACTCAGGTAGTGTGAAATAAGCGTGGGTCAAAGTGTTCTTGCAGGAGAACTGCTGGGAAGCTTCTTTAGGGAAAGAATACTATAAAGATGATATAAACAACGCAGAGCAAAAGACTTTATGAATATGAAGATATTGTCAGATGGTCCAAACATCCAGAGCAGAAAAATGAGCTGTTCATCTACTTTTCTGTATGTTCTCAAACTGGTATTAACACCAGAGTGGATAAGTCACAGCATAGAATTCCATAATGATTAGCAACAGGGATGCTACTGGGAGTCAAATCAGAGTTATTTGCCCGACCACCCACCTCTACCCCCTGCAGCACCCACCACATCTCTAACCTGGCAGGATGACAGGTTACCAAAACTTTGTCCAATTAACAAGCTACATGTGAGTCCGAACCCTGGTTGGCTTATAATTGGGCAGCACCAACCTAAATGAGCCAAATGCACCAAAGGAAACTTCAAGTGCGGCTGACAGAAAAAGAAAACAAACTGCTGGACACCAGTACTTACAGTATCGATGACTTGTCAGATTAAATACATCACATTATGCTGCACTGCACTGCATTTCTAGCCTTCATGAAACCCTGATCCATAGCAATGTATAAACAAACAAAGGATGCGAGGAGATGTGAGTGTGACAGGACAGGGTGGTTTAAAACACAGTGTTTCTACCAAACTGATCAGAAATGATGATGATGATGATGATGATGATACAGCGAAGACATTTTCAGTGAATTCGGCCTCTTTTTAAAGCTGATGTGATAGGATCAGAGTTGAAATGAGCAGTTACGCAAACACTTGCTCCACATTCTGTATTATGTTGTCTGACAGACTTGTTTTGCCAGAAAATCAGAGACAGAGGTAAGCAGCATCCACCCCCCACCCCCCCATCTGATGAATAAAACATTCCCAAAGACAATCAAATTGTCTTTGACATATACAGTCAAATCACACGCATGGATCTCTGAAGGCCTGTCGGCTACAAACGCCAGCCCCTGTCTTTGCTGAGAGTGTCGGGGAGGAAGAGAGGGAAAAAGAGCAGGGAGGGAAGCTCGAAGTCCATTATCTGTTCTCTCTCACTTAAACAACGTGGCTTCCCCTCGTCCTCCCCACCATCACCTATGGACTTTCTCCCATGGTTCAGCAGCAGGGAAGTCTGATAATTGGCTGGACTGCTGCACAGTCAGAGAAACACTGTTCTTTTCTTACCTCATTAGAGACACCCATACAGCTGCATTGAAATTTCAATAAGTTTTTTGATTCGAGCCACTTTGACATTTGCAGATATTTTATTGACTGAATACATTCTATTTTACACCCAGGGACGTGGACTGTATTTATATTTGATTTGCCTGGCTCATATGGCATTGATCTGAGACACTAATCTGAAAGGAAAGATCAAGCATGTTGACAATGTTTTCTTCTGTGTAACACCACACATCTGCATGACACTAATTGCTATAGCTTTTGATCCAGACATTATGTATGTTAGAGACATAGAGAGGTGCTTCTTTGAGCGGGTGCTTTGATCGTGTTAACTGTATTGAACTAAATTCTTTTATCAACCTACACCTTGCTTTTGCCAACCAGTCTTGATTGAAATCACTGTAAATAGGTGCATAATGCACTGTAGCGTCCACACAAATTTGCACTTTACCAGTTTTTTTGTACACTGATATGAAAAGTCACAAAGATTTTTCCACAGGGAGTCACAATATTGAAGCTAAGTGTTATGTTCATATTAAGGCTGCAAGGATTTGTTTCCTACTGTTTTGAGGAAAGCAGAGCTGCACTGTCAGCAAAGCATGATCATAGCAGGAGGGCATATTATAATTAAGATTATTAATAAATAAACATTATTTAAACCAAAGTTTATATCTGAATTTGATGGCCGTTGTTTGTCTGTTTGTTGGTTTATGTTGCAGCACTCACACAGTCCTTACACTTGTGTTTTGAGTACAAAACGTATCACTTACTCTGTGGTCTCTTTTAAAAGGTAACTTTTTGTAGTTTACTATCAAACCTTGGAAAACTGTGTGCGTGGGTGCACTTGGTGAAACAAAAACACATTGGAGTTAAGGCTATGAGAATGGATAAGTACAGGACAAGATTTTGTCCAGGTGGCCACCAAAGACGCAATTTCAGTAACCAATCATATTTACTGTGATTGTTTAGAACAGTAATTACCAGGTATTTTGGTGCTATTCCACAAAAGCAGATATATTACTTACAAAACGATGTTTATGTTGTAAAATGTCTTCTGTCTTCTGTCATTATAAGGAGCACTGTTTGTTTTATGGTTATATACTCAGTGGCGACCCATCAGTAGAGGGCGCTGGGGTGCCGCCCACCAGTCTCACATTAAGATGAAGAAGAAGAAGAAGAAAAAGAAGAAGAAGATAGGAATCACATCAAATAATTTTAGAAAAACAATAAAACTTAAATAAACAATCTATATATTATACAGACCGTGAGTACTGTGTATAATCTACATTCAAGTGTAGTTTTAAAATGTTCTCTCAGTCGTTTACCGTTTACTGAACGGTCGTGTGACGTATTTCCTGTTCCTTTGGGGCGCCAAAATCTTTACCATAGACCCACGCTATAACTGGCGCATGCGCACTGGAACCCCCTTATTACAAAGTATTGGAGAACCTCCTACCCCTCCTACAAGACTGACATCACAGCTCCAGACCAGGAAATTCAACCGGAAACTCACCACGATGCTTTTGTTTTGTTTACAGTCTATCAGAGGAGCCGTTTTTTGTCAGGGAGAAAGCTAATTCAGAAGCTAAACACTGAACCGTTTCACAGAAGAACCCCACAGGAAAAGATGAACGATTGTGAACCTCATCAGTGGACATAAAAATGAGATAAATAAGACAAGGCAGAGGGATAATTACACTCGGTCTTTCTCCAGAACCTGGTCTGAGAAGAAGTCCTGGCTAACTGTCTGTCCTGAGACCGGAGCTTT
>JAUYWH010000012.1:14107573-14119552 GCA_034779795.1 Ctenopoma multispine | reverse complement strand
GATAAAGTGAGAAAACATGAACAGACTAGCAGCTACATGATAAATGCTAACTGCTACGTGTCTTACAATGATTAGTGAAACTGCTGTCAGGAACCAGTTATACAATTTCAATTAATGTAATAATCTGATAAATACGAGATGAATTTGTGTTAATAAATAAAAGCCTCTTGTGTGATGTTAACTAAAGTAGATGTGTAGTTTGATAGCGGAACCAAAGTTGGTCTGTTATCGTTAAGTTTTACTAAGCAGTGAGCTGCTTGACTTTATGTTCTTAGTTGAAGGAGAGACAGGCGAAATATACTTAAAGTAAATAGTAAATGACTGAAAACACAGACGATTTTCACATTAATTTATATTTTAAAGGGGTGTGATGCATGATAATGTTAGTTTGGTTTATACTATTTGAATGTGGTTAGAGTGCATCTGTACCTACAGTATATACTGTATTATGTTATTGTATTGTAGATTATTGCCACATTTAAACAACAGTATATTGCTGTAGCTTGTCAAAATGACTTATGAACACACTGTTTTAATGTGAAAAAAATGTAAAGTTAAATGTTAAAATTAAATGTGTTTAGTTACATCACTTTTCTGAGGCACTCTGTGCCATGACTACAACATTTTGCACTATGAAAATGCATCACTTACAATAAACACAACATGTGTTCATTTGGTCATGTGTCGTAAAGGCATTGTTGCTTTCACTATTTTACCTGTGAAATAGACAAAAACATTTTTAAAACTCCTGTACACCGTCTGCTCCAGCTCTAATAATTATTAGGATGCTAAATCTATCTGTTTCACTTGTGACAAACCACATGTGAATAATTAAGTGATTAAAAATTGGTGTTTTTACCTGTGATGTCCTTCATTTCTTGTTAGCGTTTACAAGAAATATTCACATCATCGTGTAAAATGGTGCCGTAAAAGTGTAATATGCGATTGAAATGATGAATTCACTACTTTGTGCAAGGAACTACAGCTAATAAGCAGCTCTTGGTGTCCATTTAGGGAGTTTTCTCATGCGCTGGCCTCGCTCTTACTTCCATCCAAACAGCACCTGTCCATTTTACTCTAAGGACCTGATTCAGCACTGCCTCCCCTCTGTTTTTTTTTTTTACTAGATCTGCATTATGTTTTGATGCTGCACAGTGATTAAAGCTGCATTGCTTCACTCTGCTGTATGTGAAGAATGACCTCATTGGCAAAAGAGAAGTGTCTGCCAAGTAAACTGATACTGATAAAGTTAAATTATCCAAACTTGCTCTGTAGCCATCGTACACGTTGTCTCGTTATGATCCAGGCAAACAGACATTAGTTTGCCTCTGTGTGCAGTGATTATGTGGGCAAGATGAGCCCCCAGCATGCCCCTGTTTTTGTCCTGCCATTTGCAAGGCCTTGTGGGATATGACTAATGGAGTGTTGTGCTTAAAGGATTGTGGTGTCTGGTGCGAGTGTTCCCTGGGTCGTGGTGAAGTTAATTACCTGGGATTGAACAGTTACTTTGTCCCTCTCCAGGGATCCAGTCAGCAGACAGGAGAGGAAAGCGATGCGTCTTGAACCGGCTGCATATCCAGGTCACTGTGGAAAAAAACAACACCTTTTTTTAAAAAAATGTTTCTCCTTCTCCTGCTTTAACCCTCATGTGTGTTTCTTTGATCTCTGCATATGGCTTAAGAGTCAGACTCATTTCATCAGAGCCATAGGACACCGATATGTCCCCACGAGGAGATACTGGGGAGGTAATGGCTACTTCCCTAGCTTCTTTGTTTACTCGGTGAAGAGGAGAATAACTTGGCTGTGCTATTCCCAGATTAATTACTTCACAAGACAAACTATCACATACCGTATACACTGAAGATTTTTTTATATAGTAATTACGTTCTGTAAGCCTGCCTTCATCTGTTCTGTTATGATAAATATGCACTTTACAGTGATAATCGTGGAAGATATACCTCTTTTATATTGTTAATAATCTTTTAAATTTGACAAACTCAACTCATTTAAGTTAGGTTCAAAAACACTACTGTTTACTGTAGCATAGTTTGAATGTCTTACTTTTAGGGTTATTTACAACATCCATCCATCCATTTTCCTAACCGCTTGTCCTCGTAAGGGTCGCGGGAAATCTCACCTTGACTTGCCTATGTGCCTGAAAAGCACTATATAAATACGCTTACCTCACCCAAAACAATAGAGCCATGAATTTAGACATAGATGTTTAAGTTAATTCAACTTGGACATGAACATTCACCTGCTGTGTGTCTGTCAATCTATCAGCTGGGAGCTAATGTGAACTGTTCCCCACTATTACAATTTTAATTTATGTATTTATTAATCTCTCATTATTTATCTGATAGACATTGTAAACAGACATTTTTTGGATTGTGACTGCTGATATAACCTATGGCTTTAAAGAAGTCATTAAGTAAATATTTATTAGGTACACTTGTACAGTCTAATGCAATCCAATACAGCAGCTCTGCCATGAATTCTACTTTTAAAAGGTTATAATTTCTTCGTTCTTATTGAAAGTTTCAGAAATGATGATGATAATTCTTCTTTTTGTTTATTATTGAGGTTGCAGTGGGACTGGAGTGCATTATAGTAAGAGCTGTTTCTAACCATATTTACACAGATAAGGGGGGATAAAACATTCAAAACACCTCTTGACATGTCAGTGTACCTATACAGTGAGTGTATATCAAGTGTGCTGAAGCATCAGTATCAGGAAAACAAATGGCTAATACCCCAGTGGCTGGTTAATGTACAGAGGGTACCTTTGATTTATATCATTTAGTAAAGGACAGAAGCTTGAACCCCCAGAGCCACCCCCTGTACACACACCTGCTGTGTTTCGTTCTTTTCTAAATGCTCTGCCTGTATTGTCGTCTGTTTGCGTGTTTTTTATTTAACCTGCAGTGTGTTGAGCTCTAAGGTTGTTAGTACAGATATTTCAGTTTTAATCTCAAGTTAGCAGTGGTTTATTTCACTGCTTTAACAAAAAATGAAGCCCAAATTGTAACCAAACCCTTTAAAGGTAATATAATTCCTAAGAACAGCTTAGAGGATTAAAGGTGGTTGCAGAAAAGAAAACCTCATGATGTTTTGTTCGGAAGTCACCTGGATAAAGCATTACTGTAAATGCCTGTGAGGCGTCACCACTTCCTCACATAGCATCAGAGAGACTGATGTGTAAAACGTCAAAAAGACCTTCAGTCTTCCCTCTTAAAAATGTTGGGACTTAAACAGAGTAAAAGCCCTGAAAAACCAGCAACCTCTAAAAAAACAGAAGTCTGAAAAATAATTTAAAAATGGCTGAATGCACAGAGCGAAGAAATAAAAAATAAAATAAAAAAAAGATGAAGAAATCCCTATGAGCGTTGGAGCGTTTATCAGGGGATATATATCCCCAACTAGTTGGCAAGTGTGCAATGAAGCCTGCCACAGTGTCACGCCGCACTGTGGCTTTTAATAGGAACACGGCTTAAGAGGCCCTTACATCTTTCGTTTCACTTGAAGTTGTCACTCAGTAATCCCTCGGTAAAGTGTAATGCCGCTGGATTAGCGCTGCAACCCCAGATTTCCAAATTATCATCCGAAAAACCCACTGAATGATGTCGCTAATAGGAAGCAAATTATGCAAAAGAAGAAGAAGGCCATTTTCCTCCCTCCTTCTACCCTCTTTCAATTCGTCATGTCACTTTTTTCCCCTCTCTGTAACTTTTATAACGGGCAGATTAGCATGCCGCTGTGTTCATGTCCACTAGCTGCTCAGAACTCAGAAAAGATGAAAAAAAAATGTTCAGATGAATATACAGCATCACAGGAGGATTTATTAATAGGGGGCAGTCTCAGTCCATCTGTGGTTGAGCTCAGGCCTAATCCTTCCCTCCGACTGAATGAGACTGTATAAATTCCCAGTGATGGCCCACGTCAACAGCTGCTGGAGTGGGTGGGGAGGATGAGAAGCTAAGGGAAAGAAAAGCATCCAAGGCCTCCTCCCACTGTCCATACTCCCTGGAGTCATCTTAACCAAAGCTGAAACCCAGGCTGACCATGTTTGTTGTGATCACTAAGCCCAAAGTCTTCCACTTTCAGGATAAAGATGATTTCCACCGGCCCTCCTCCAAACCCACACACCAAGTCTGACTTAAATTCTTTTTTTGGCAAACTCTCACCGTCTCCCTTTTCTTTTCCCGTCCTCTTTTACAGTACTTTCATGTTCTATCTTTGTGTCTGGCCAACTCAAAAGACTGAGAAGACTTTCTTCCAGAGTTCATTTCAGTGCATCTCAACCGTGCTAAACCTTCGCACACGAGGGCATCATGTGCTGCGTCTGGCCTCCCTTTGTCGACTCCCTCATCAAAAATGCCGCAAAGGCACAATATTTTGACTGCGCCGTGGCTACAGCTGCTGACCGTGCCCACCGAGAGATCAATGCTGATAGAGAAGGAGGCAGAGATAGCAGACACATTCCTGCGTTCCACTTCTTTCTTCAGACACAGCCAGGGGACATAGGAGGAGGGATGATGGTAGTAGCTTCAACCTGCCCTTGCAGCACAATTGGGCTGCCTGCCATGAGCCCTATGATTTATGATGCCGTCAAAATGTACACTGTTTTTTCTGTTGCTCCACCAAGGGTCACTGTGTTGTCTTAGATGCCTCTATCTCCCAGTGTGCTGCGATGTTCTCACATCTAAAGGAGAACAACTAATCTGCAGCAGTCAGTGTCCGTTTATCTCCTGGTCCTGAATATGAAGTTAAAAAGCTAATCCTGCATTTTAAATATGCTTTATCATTCCTCGGTGCTGTGATAGAATCCATTCTCTGCCTTTGTTGCTGGAAAGGAACAGTATCTTAGATGCTGCATGCCTACACAGTCTTCAGATGGTAGCACCAATTACCAGAGAAACCTGCAGAGCTGTGTATCTATATAGAATGGACTATTAGGCTTTGAATATCACCTATCACCTATAATGGAGAATTGCTGAATTTATACTGCTACATATGCATGAAGCTCAGCTTTCCAAACCTCTGCAGAGATGTTGAAAATAAAAAAACTCCCACACACCTTGCTAAATTCTGGAAGAAGTGGAATTATCAACATTTAATGGGACACTTTGTTTCTGCATTTCCTGCCAAATCTGGATGGAAGGGCGAATGTGACATAACAAACAGTTTAGCTGTGTGGCTAATTCATTTAACCCCCCCTTCTCCCCTTCGCAGATTCATCCACACCTCATACCCCCGCCAGAGTCAGAGCTGCGGCGCTCCAGCAGGGAGAGGGATTTCTCTCCGTCAAAGGACACGGCTCGGCATGGCTGATTAGCTACACTCACTGAGCATGCCCGGACGTCTCGGCCCACTGTGAAATAGGTGGAATGGATTCTGCTCCGGGAGGGAAGGGGTGGGGCAAGGCATAGAGGGGAGAGGGGTTTTTTTTGTCAACGTGAAGTGCACAAGCTGAGGTTGCATGCTAACAAACACAGGGTGTCACAGTGTCATGCAAATATAAACTCCTCTTGGCAATTTCACTGCATGTTTGCTACAGTCCCTGCGTGTCACTTTGCCTCACTATTGTTGAGGTGGCCTCAAGTATGGTTTCAACTTCTGCTTTTTAGTTTCTGTAGCGCATGAGGTCCTCAAATCTGGGTCCAAGTGCCATTTAATCCCTTTCAAACGCTTCACTGTGATTTACTGAATGGCATGACTGAACTGGATGAACAGTACCAGCCCCCTTTATAACTGGCACTCCTGATGTGCTTTAGCTGCAGAGAGACTGTGAGAACTTCTAAGGAGCAGAGTCAAGACATTTCTTATGCTCTTCTATTAGCTTTACAATAAACACGACAATTGAGGCCACATGATTTGCCTCACTGTATGACTCATCTGAAAAGAAAAGTCACATCTTTGCAATATTTCTTTGTTAGAAATATGAATGTTTGCCAGTAATGTATTCATGATCTGGGATAAATTAGTCTCTTGGCCCTCTGAGCTGCTGAAAATCCGTTAAAATATTCCCACTGACAAATCTGCAGATCAGCATGAGGTGTGGCTGCTATTCTGTCAGCAGAGAATTATGTTGATTATTGCACAATGTCTGAAAATCTGCATCGAGTTGGAAAGAGGGGGATCCAGAACCAGTTATTGCTCTGCTTTCCTCTGCATTACACCAATCTCCACTCAGCAGAGAGTAATCAGAATATTTCTGTGGGGGGGGACTAAACAGAAATGGTGAAACACAGATCATAATCCTTGCCTTGTGTATTTTTTTCTCTCTTAAGTAGGAAAGAATTGCAACACTATTCAGTAATAAATTTCTGCTCGACCAGAAGAAAATATATTTTGGAAGCTGGAAAAGGTCATCTCATTATTGGGAATTACAAGGCCTATCCTCATGTTCAGTATGTACACATACACAAGCGCAAAGACCTTATCAGTTTTTCAAATTAGTAATATGTGCATAGAAGAAATGGCACTAAGTCTGTCTCACTGCTAACATGCAGGTTCCCGGTTTAATTAGCTTTAGTGCATGCTTAGGTGCCCATGCCAGTGTCCTATTAAAACATGTTAACCACTTTATAAATGGAGGCATTGCACCATTCTGTACTGTACGTTGTCTTAAACAAGAACAGCTCCTTGGTCTTTAGAGAAAGTCAATCAGTGCAAAGTGCCTCAACAAAATGAACATATTTAAATTTGACACCAACACCAATTATTTCTTTTAGTCTTATAATTGTATGTACAGCAAGAGAATTTGAAACAGTGAACTAGACACCTTTTTATTTTTTCAGTTTGTTTCACAATATAGTTTGTGTGTTTTGCTAGCATGCTTAGCTGTTTGTCTTTCATTTTTGCAACAACTAATAATCATGCTAGGAGCAAACACAAGCTGTGTCTATACTAAACATTAATAATATAATATAATAATCCTCCAGATTCACACAATGTATGCAAGCAAATATGCAAATGATGATGGAGATGTTACTGTTAGTTTGGGTTTGCTAACATAAACTAAAATTAGTCTTGAAACCTACCAATCACACCAGAAAACTCCAACAATGGACTGAGTTGACCAAAGGTGAATTTTGCTTTTTATTTGCAAAATATTTATTTATTTTTTGTTTCAAACAATATTTCCATTTCCAACTGTTCATATTGTTAAGGCCGTGAATGTCATAAGAACTACACCAAATATTGCCCTGCAACCAAACATCATCCGCAGACTGCCATGGTACTGTCCTCTCCCAGACCAACTCTAGAACAAAATTAGAAATGAAAAGGGTCCACACTATGTATGAGCCTTAAATTGCACTCTACAGGCTCCTCATAGCATTTCTCTTATTCCTTCACGTGTACTAAAGGTTATGTCACATGTTCCACAGTCATTAGAAGACCACAGAGACATCCTTAGTGTGAATAGCCCTCTGACAGTTAACTCGGGCCTTATTTTCAGCTCTGCATTGCCTAGAAAAGGTGAGACGAGTGTTTCAAAGTTTTTCAGTGGTGCCTGAGAGGAAAGTGAGCTTTCATAACTTAATTCTTGATCTGCTTTAGTTTATCTTAACTTAATCCACCATCTGCTGCAACTTCTTGTCTGTATTTTCTAAAACATATCATCTTTGTCTGATTACCACGTGTTTTTTTTTTTGTTTTTTAATTCAGGACGACTCTGAAGAACTTTTTTTTCCAGCGTAATGATGATTGGTCAGTAATTAAAGGAATAGAGCATCACATAACCTTATCATACCAGTAATAAGGTCAAATCCTAAGCAGTGAATCTACCATGAAGTGCAAAACTTGTGACCATCAGCTGTTTCAAGTGTGAGTTACTTGAAACAGTGCACTGATTCAAGAAATGTCTCCACAGATTATTTCATAATGTGCCATAAACAAGCTTGAGACTGAATTGCTTCCTTGTGTCAAGTGTTGCTTTATCTCAGTTGCAAAATTACATACAGTTGAGTTTATGCAGAAAATGCAGCATTATTTGCGGCGTAGTGAATATTTATGTCACAGAGTTTTCCAAGTCAAAAGATCCAAAGATTTTGCTATGTTTTTATTTCTCTTGGGAGTTGGGAAACTATGTTGATAAAAACTTATCTTTGCCTGAAAGAACAGTGTATCTGATATTCTTTTAAAAAGACTATATCTGTGAGATGGGTGCTTGGGCGCCTGACTCCTCTGTGCTCCCTTGTTCAGTTTCCTGTAGCGTATTGATCTTTTTCTGGGATTGTTTATAGGACTCTGTGTGTCTAAAAGGAGACCTATTGATTTCCTTTTTTGGGGTTCTGCCACAGCAGAGCTCTAAGTCACATCCATAAAAGTATACACATAGTAAAATAAGTCAACTTAACTACACATAATGAGCGTCCATAGAGAAAAATACCTTTGATTGGCCATTTATAATCTTTGATGTTTTTTATTCAGTGTTTCTGCACTAAACTTTGAAGGAATGACTTGGTTGGTGTTTTTCTTTTTCCAGGAATTGTCACTGCTCATGTTAACTACCTGGGTCATCTGCTTTCCTTCAAAAGGGTCTGCCACTGCTGCCCCCAAATATAAATTCAGTCAATTCAACTCTGAGAAACGTAGAATAAAATGGAACTTGACTATAATACAAGTCACTTGTAGTTTACAATAAGTTACATATTGAAGTTTGGAATCTCGAGCAGCCTTAGTAATTATTACACAAGCAAGGGGGAAAGTTAGGTGACATAAATAGAGTCAGAAAGGAGATCGGACATCGATCGAGGTGGATGGATGGTAACAGAAGCCAGGACTTTCCCACGGGAAACTGACATTGGAGTCCAGTTTGGAACAAGTTTTATCCCTCACTGTTTCACAACATCAAGCATGTGTTTAGTGTTGTAATTCTGACAACAAAGTACATTAATGCAGTACATATTTTAACCCAAGCTTTTTACTAAACCTAACCATAACTTTATTATATCTAAGTCACGCTGTTATTATAAGCAGTCAAGTGGAGAAAAAACATTCACATCACGTTGTTCTTTTTGTTACTGTTCTACATTTATAACCTGGTGTTTCTGAATGTCTCCATGACAGACAAGGTCCGGTACATCAGCTGCCATCATGGTGCTATTTCAAGACACACCTGCTGCCATAGGGGCGCTATCGCAGCATGCTTCAAGAGAAGCCTGTGAGCCGCCATAGGGATGATATTTCAACATATGCCGCCTGCCATATGGGACTTCCTATGTGTCATATGAGAGGGTAGGTACAAACAACCCATATGGTCACTTAGGTTCGTGCACTTGTTGGGTTAAGAAAATGCACCACACTGGGTATTTAAGAAGAGGAGAGAAGAAGAACAGGAGAAGTCATCTACTGCATGACAATGTCAGACATTAGTACCCAAACACCAACAAACAGCAGAACTGCATTATTTGCTCATTTTAAAACTGGTGTAATTTAAATGACACGACTGAGAATTTTCTATTTTTTAAGTTACTGTCAACAAATTTCCTGAAAACACCAAAAGCTCAAAGGCTGATATATGCAGCTTATTCCTCTCTGCCATAAAGCTCCATTGTTGTTCAAAAGCTATTAAAAAATACATCAGCGAGCCACACCATTACACTGGTGACATGTTCCTTCATCACTGCGAACATGGCTGCTGAAGTTTATTCAGAGTAATTTCCACATACGCCGTCCTGCTCTATTCACTAGAGTACCAAATGTTTATGAATGAAATAAACCCTGACAAATACACTTTTGACTCCCATTTGAATACTGTTTGCTGCATGGGCCAGATGTTTACCGAACCCCTTTTAAAAAGAAAACTACATAGTGTGATTTGTTCTTAAAGACTTGTGCCTACAGTAGGAGCCCGTGTGCTTGGGGTCGAGAGCAAAGGAAAGGACAGGGTTGAGAAAGATTACCACATTGTTAGTTTTTGTCATTTCATTATTTTGGCTGCCTGCTCACATTTACTTTTAAAAATGATTCACATCTGAGTTGACTGTGTTTTCCCTTCTACCAACCCATACAGGGTGTTACACATGAATAAACTTAGATGTAACCAACCAGTACAGCCAAATGGCCACAGGTAATGACAGAAGAAAACTGACAGGTAGGGGTGAGGTCTGATGAGTTTACTTTTACCAGGCAGTGTATCCATAGCTCACTGTGTCCTCCATTTTTATGATTAATGAAACATGGATCTATAAACACTGAAGCAAAGTGTATTGGCAGCAAATGAGGTTGGATTTTTAAATCTGATACTTTAAACAATTCCTTTCTCTGACAAATCCTAAAGTATCTCAGCTGTCAGAAATAATAGGAGTACAAATTTGTACTGAGGTTGGCCTCTACATCCTCTGTCTAACTCCATGCCCTATAAATGTCATTTTTCTGTAAAGTAACACAGTCTGCTTGAGGATGATTATCTAGGCTTTCTATTCTAATTTCAAGTTTTACAGATGTTTTAGAAGCAAACGCCTCATGTATATTTAATATTCCTACAATATAATGTGTTAGGTTTTACTTTTAAAATATACAACATACACTAATGTGAGGAGCCACATTGCTGCATTTTATTTTTAACAAGTAGTAAATATTTCACTGGACAAAATTGGTGTCTGCACACCAATTTCACTGTTGTGATAGGTTTACAGAGACAGGCTGTTAAATAAACTGCACGAAATACTAAGGCGATGTAAGCTCATTCAGTGGCAATGATGCAGTCAAGGGCATTGGTTATTCATCTCAGGCTGATCTCCTGATAGAACATGATGCCAAATGCAGACATCCCTTTGGCTCACTGCATTTTGCGCTATAGGCAAGAGTTTGATGTTTGGTTGAGAGGACAGGACAGCAGTAAAGTGGATGCTTGGAGCGCTTCCAGGGATTAAACTCATGAATCTAACAGCAGCCAGTGGTCATCATGACACAAACACTGCATGGGTGGTAACGCATGCACAGTGTGGGGTCTTTGGCTCAGAAAAAGAGAGGAAAATTTTGGTAATGCAAAACCATAAATGCCTGCAGACTTTCCTTCTATCCTAATATTGCACATTTCATGTGCACCACGTTTTTATTAGATGTGGCATGCATTTTGTGGCTCAATAAAACTGTATTTAGTGTTTTGGGAATTATACAATAAATGAGCTGTGTTTTTCAGTGTACTGCTTTCTCCTTTTTGGACACATTATTTGCAATACTCAAAATCATATTACATTGTTTACAGTGTAGGAGCAGATAACTGCTCATTTTTATTTCACTCCCATCATCTTGAGAACCCAAGTTAATTATCCCGTTATGTCTGGAAATCATACTTTATTTACATCGCAGTTTAATCGTGTGGCTGATTATGCTTGTGTCATACCTTATAAAATCTTATGACTGGACCAACTCTCATATCTCTGTTTACAGTAGCAGTTAATTCCACTCTAATATCTACACTTTGGCTGGACTGGATTTCTCTTAAAGGTCAACACTGGCTTAAAGGTTGGACAAACACACATGCATCATTAATTTGTTATCATGGGATAATTAGATAAGCTTTATGGTGCACATTTTAATTGTGAATCAATATATTTTTATAGTCTGTCTAATCCAGCAATATCCTTCAGGTGTTAAAAACTGTTATTCTTCTTTTAAAACACCTTTTAGTGAATGTATTGAATTTAGCTTCCTCTCTTATTTCTACAAACCTAACCACCACTGACTGTTGATTGGCATTACCACCATCTGCTGTTGGCACAAATTACTATTATGTCATGCCTCTTGCTTGTGACATGTGCATTGCCGTGTGCGTGTCATTAGAACATGTGCAGCAATACAACACTTGCAAAAATGCACATTGAAAACACTCACTGTCTGACAACCATGTAGACCTATACATAGCAAGTTGCATGTGTCCTGACACCTGATGTATATATACAGTGGCTTGCGAAAGTATCCGGCCCCCTTGAACTTTTCCACATTTTGTCACATTACAGCCACAAA
>JAUYWH010000012.1:14027142-14107473 GCA_034779795.1 Ctenopoma multispine | reverse complement strand
GATTCATGTTTGTGGCTGTGATGTGACAAAATGTGGAAAAGTTCAAGGGGGCCGGATACTTTCGCAAGGCACTGTATATCCACTGCCCATGCTGTCACCTGTCAGTCACACCATGAAAGCCAGTTGGTGTAAATGTTTAACCAATCACAACAAACACTGCAAAAAATATATGTTACATGGGACATTGGGAATAAGTAGCTGCACTGCAATCAATTTAATTACTCACTTTAACATTTAATGATGTGAATAATGCACTGAAGTCCACTATGAAACCCAAACTCTGACGTAACACTGAGGAACAACAGGACTTTGCAGTTTGCGTAGTCTAAACTGTGACACTCTTAACCTACAGTTGGGTGGCAAAAGCTGATATTTTAGAAATAAAATATAAAAGGGGTTTGATGTGATACTTCCAGCCAGAGACAAGCGGCTCGTAGTAAACACAGTTTGAAAATCTGACTCATTATGCAGTTTGAAAAACCTGACACACGGAGGTCTAGCTTTAAGGTCAGCAGAGAGACAGCAGTCGTGAGGCTTTCATGTGACTTCTTTCATCTCAAGTGGCTTTCTATGAATGCATCACATGCTGAGCACAGTTTTCACCCGAACATCTGGAACTTATCTTTGTTTTCACTTCTTACTGTGTATTTAACTTGTGAAACACTGTAAAATCACATGTCAGCATCATGCAGTATTATCACGTG
Source organism: Ctenopoma multispine (assembly GCA_034779795.1). Lineage (NCBI taxonomy): Eukaryota > Metazoa > Chordata > Actinopteri > Anabantiformes > Anabantidae > Ctenopoma > Ctenopoma multispine. The sequence goes on along the minus strand of JAUYWH010000012.1, from coordinate 14,106,769 downwards.
AAGCGTTCACAGCACATCCACAAACATACGCAACACTGCACGTGGTCAAAACCTTCTTCTGGAATCCTTAGTGAAATACATGTAGTACTTTTACCGTACTGATGTGTAACTGACTGTTGAAATGTGACATCATTAGTAGTTTTACATAACACTGACAAAGCAATCATCTAATAAACAGAAGAAAACATGCAGGCTGTTCCTCATAATGTGTCAAGCTTAAGCACAGTGAGAGAAACTATCACATTCTCTTATTGTACCACACATGGACATTTATACATATACACAAATAGAAAATAACAGATTACAGAGCGTAATCCGGTCGAGGCAGATCACTGGATAAAGCATTTATGAGCTGCATTAGTTTGATTACTCTACAACCCCATAGTTTTCTGACTCGACGAAACCTGCTCACAAATCACCGACTTTAGTTTAATTCTAAAAGTTTAGTCTAATCTAGAGTTGTTGGGTGATCTAAACTGTGTAGGCACTGAATAGTAATACTCTTCCTCTTCTTCTGAGACTTTCTAACGTTTGCTGGAGGTTGAATTCATACCCGGGCTGTTGTATTACACTGCTAACTGAGTGCATGGTCCATATACTAATATTAATGGTAATACTTCAGCAGGATGTTGCAGTAGCTTAATAACAGCATAACTTCCCAGCAGTAAGTGCAGTTGTGGTGAATGTATAGTCAAAGTAGTAGCAGAATTATTATTTAGTTACTTCCTGGAGGTGGTTGTCAGTGTTCAAGTCAACCTGAACTAAGTCTGCACAAAAGATAAAAGAAAATGTGAGTGTTTTGATCCTGTTGAGGAAAAAGGCTAGGAGCAGTATCATGGCAGACTCCTGCTAATTTGTCCTGGCATGATGCATTTATCCACTTACTTCCTACACAGACGCTCAGGTTTATCAAGTGATCATACATGATCTATAATCTATAGCTTAAAATGCTGTTTTTAGTACGTGAAGCAGCGAGTCTGAGGAGGCTTTCACATCAGAAGAACCATTTATTGATTGATTCCAAACCCGCACTCAGCTCATGACTTTGCAACTATCAATCAAGGATTATGCAAAAGTAAAGACAGCGCATGCACGAACACACCAGGCTCTTGTTATTATTAAAACTTGAGCATCGCTTTGCAGTTGTAACGCAGCTCCATTATTTACGCTCTGATCTCTCCTTCTTCCATCTTCCTTTTGTTTTTGTCCGCTGTGTGTGTGTGTGTGTGTGTGTTTCCTTTCCTCCCCTTCGCCTTTTCCGCCGTGTTCTGCTGGGGACCGTTGGCAGCCAATGGGAGGGTTGAGTCCCCTCAGCCTCTCAGCCTCCCTGACATCCACAGCGAGAAGTGATGCAGCGCGACTGAGACGCGCAGTTGAGGTGGAACAACGGGCAACAAAAGCTGCAGTGATCGGATACACTTGGCACCGACGTGCGCCTTCGCAGCGCTGGGAAAATTTCCTCCTAGAATAAACTTCATTATCAGGTGAGCGCGGTTTTGCTTACAACTTCTGTGTGCTGTGGACATGGTCTCATTTGTGGCACATTCGCCGCTCGAACACAGAGCAGCTACTTGTACGCTGTTAATGGCCAATCTGGATTTGTCCGAGCTGGGTTATTCTGGGCTGCTCTCGCTCTAATTGCAAATGCGAAGTAGTTGTGTCGCCTTGACTCCATCAGGGCTCCCTCTCCTCTTGTACAGATTTCAGCGCAATCGCTAGTGGAGCAAAATCCATATCTGTTGTAGAGTAATTAGTGGAATAACTTCGGGCTTTGAATTGGAAATGAGTTTGAGTCGGAAGTTATTTGTATTCACACTCACAGGCTGTTCATTCAGCTCATAACGGGGCTCAATCGATGGCCGGCGGCTTCATCAACTTTTGTATTTTGCTGAACGTCTCTGTGCGTTATTTCTCATTTATGTTGTCGATGTGGAAATCGAAACGCGCCCCTCTGGTACAGAGGTCCTGCACGACGCAGTACGTTTTCTCATTGCCCCGCCGCGCCTGTGCAGGCCTGATCTCTAAACTAAAGGCGCGTTTTGCTTTATTCAGTCACGTATGAAACTTCGGGTCTTTTTTCTTTTTTCTCGCTCGAATCTGTCCGTGAAGCCGATTTCTCTCCTCCTCTCTCCACCGATGCTCCTGCTGCAGCCAGTGGCAAATCCACGGGATGCGAATCGATGCAGGTGGGACAGCATGCTCTGATAAAGGCGCTTGAGTGTCTATCTGTGGCTGCCTGCAGTCGCACTGTGATGCTCTGCTGCCTTTTTTTGTGCTCGCTGTTAGACATCAGTTAAATGGCCCTGTTTTTTTTTTTTTAAACACTCCTAAAGTTGAGTTAAGTTTCTAAAACACGTCCTCCAGCGTTATTGACAGCAAGATGATATCAGCGTTATGGCTGTGAATGTTTGAGGGGTTTGCTGAACAATGCAACCAAGAGCAGAAAAGAAAAATAATTAACTTGGCTTCTTTATGGAGAGAGGAGGTGTAGAGAACATATCAGGCGTGTGCACTGCTGAAAAATGAATTGAATGCTTGGGAAAGTTTTGCTGTCCTGCCTGTTGCCTGCAGATTGCTCCATGTTAGTTACTGCGCTGGCTCAATGTAAGCCTGAGGTAATATGCCTAAAGGCAGCCAAGAAGTTGTTTGGGGGGAGTTGTCAAACTACCGGGGGACTGCTCTGCAATAATCACTCTTCTGCACACATACTTTTTAAAGTACAAACAAGGACTAATACTTATCTGGAGTGATTGGGCAATAACGTAGACCCAGATGAAGAAGTTTTACATTCGTAATGAGTTGGTTAACTTCACAGCTTGTACTGGAGCAACTTCTTGCTTGTTTTCATACGGCAGAGAGCAGCTTGGTGAAAGAAGATTGTCTGAACCAGAACAGGTTTTGTGGTCCAAGGTTTTTTTCCATACGCTGGTTTGAAGTTCAGAGATGAAAGGGACAGAGTAGAATCTGTGGCTGATCAAAGTCATAGAGAAAACACGGCAGGTACTGAATATTTAAAGGCTTTGCAAATACAGTCCCTGCATGTGTGTGTGTGTGTGTGAGAGAAACATACAGTACATAGTGTTCATGTGTTTATGGTCTGAGCTGAGTGAGCTCTTCATATGAAGATGTTAAAAGTAATATTACAGAGATGAGGACTGACAGATCAGAGCCATCAGCAGTTTTTTTTAAAACCACAGCTGAGATGACAGGAGAGTCAGTCCCTCATATTTCAACTCTTTTCTTCTCCCAAATATCTTCACTTCGCGGGTCATGTGCAGCGGCTCAGGGGATATTAAAAAAAAACGAGAGTCTCAATCTGCTGGCCGGCTCCAGCCTTATCCCTGTGAGCTGTGATGTCACAGGATGGTGGGTTTACCCGACGGCCAGGCGATGTTGACCGGTGACCCGAGTTGATTACATTATTTGTGCTCCAGATGGGCAGCATCATTTTGATGTGTCCTGCTCGTAATATTGAATGTTTCGAGTCCTCTGTACAGCAGCATCTGGAGTTAATAAAATCACATCCCAGTGGCTGCTGCCTGTACTAAAGCCCACTCGGATGCCCTGTGGGAATGTCGGTGGCCTTCTTTACTCTCACGCGTATGGGTTTGGATAAGTGCGGGTATTTGTTGAGCCTGCATGTGCAGCCAGTGGCTCTAATGCGTGTGGGTGTGTGTGTGTGTGTGCTTTGCTTACAAATGTTTGAAGTCAGTGGCAGAGAGCACCCCTGGGCATTGTAGTTCAGTAGATGCACCTTGATTGTTTGAGTGTATTAGTCACGCTCTGTATGATGTGATAATAAATCATGACGTTGTTTGTACTGTGAGTGCACCGGGATTCCTCCTAAGATTTTCTTGTGCCAAATATTTATCTGGAGATGCTACTGTCTGTGTCAGCCAAGTAGGCTTCTCTCTTTTCTTTGCTTCTCTTTTATTTTCTCCAGAACAATGCCCCCTACTGTGTAGGACAGACTTGTTTAGCCTTCACAAAGAATGGCAGATTTGACTTTACTGTGACATTATGTTTTATTTCTTGAGCCTCCCTGTGACCATTAGAACAAATTACTTGCATGCACAATGGCGACTTTATAACTGTTCCTTTTTTGATGAGACAGATTCCCTTCAGAGATGCATATTTACAGAGCATTAAGAACCGTAACTGCACAAAAACCAAAATAAGGAAAGACGCATTTCTCACCCAGCACCACACATTGAGGCAGAAACTGTGAGTTTGTTTCTCGTTAAATCTGCTGCTGGTGGTGGTTGTCGTCACCTTTTTCTCTGAAGGTCACCCAGAGCCCTAGATTGAATCAGCTTTTTACTAAAAAAAGATAAGATATAGTTAAGCAATGGCAAGGCTGTTTCTCAACACGTTTCAGCAGAAGGGATTTGAGAGCTGGACGACGGCCAGGAGAGTGGAACGTCACTGTAGAGTCTGTCTAAATCCCCAAAAAGGCCTATTTTGCTCTCTGTGCGCTGAGCAGATAAATACACATGGATCAGACAATTTACACCTCACTTAACAATGGGTAATTATCTCTCCCTGCTTTGTGCAGGAGAACACCAATTACAGAGAAATATACTCATAAATCTTTTTTTAAAGTCAGAGATATGGAGAGTGTGGTGTGAACGTGGATGGCTAAAGCTGATAGTTTATAGTGCATGGCTTATAAGCTGCTGATAAGAGAGGAATCCAGCTTTATATGGCACAGTAGGACGGATGTGACTATGAAATCACTTACATCCATGTCTTTGGGGTGGGAAACAGAGTCAATTTCTGCCAATGTTGAATAATACAGTCTGCCAACAGCTTTTTTTCTCCTTCTTCCCCCTCAAACTGTGGCTTGGATCCACAGCTTTTCTAATTATGAAGTAGCTGAGAGATAGCTTCATAACTCCAATATTGTGGTGGTGGTGGTGGCACGTGGAAACTGGCTGAATAGCAATCGAACCGAATTACCAACAAAGCCTGACAGACTTGTGTAGTTTAATAGACATATTTGCAAAAGTAACATCTCCACCTACCTATTCAGTCACGAAATGTAGACTCAGGACGCACAGACTAAAACACATTTTGATGTAGGCACAAACACACACAGGCGAAAATGCAAGCAAACAAACATAGTACAAAGAGGAAAGGTGTACAGTTCTCCGCACGCTTCTCAGCACAATTTAACAAGATATATTAGTCACCCAGGAGGCAGCAGAAAGCCAGGCATCCACAGTGTGCAGTAGACTGCAGTCTGACAGTGGGAGATAGTGATTTACAACAAAGCCCTGTAGACCATGGCACAATTTCAGAGTTGCGGAAATGACACTGGTAAAGCAGGGGCATGAAAGTCTATCCACCAGCCACATCTCATTTCTTACACCATTTGCCCTGGGAAGGGGAGGGCGGAGAAGGAAGGGGCAGGTGACAAACCCAGTAATGTAGCTACCGCACAATGCCGAGTTGAGCCTGGGAGTCAGATTCTGTTTGGGTGTCACCCAAAATATGAACAAAAAAGTAGTACGAAGCCACCTTCAAGGACACTGAACAGTTCTCCTTTCTTAAATTTGAGGTGAAATCGATTTCTTGACCCTGCAAGCGTACTATTAGGCTTTGGATTGGATTTAGAATTAAATCTCTATATCCAATATGTGGGGGGAAAAACAATAATCATCTAATAGTGGAAATCACAGATCCAGATCACTATCAAAATCTAATCAACTGTTCGTTGGCTCGAGGCTGATCTCTCCAGCAAATTTCATGGAAATTTGTTCATGACACCCTGCTGACATACAGAACAGGGGTGATCATACAGCTTCCACAGCAGATGTAAAAATATACCTGCTGATTTACATTTCAATATTAGGAAATTCATCATAAATGAGACCTTTATGCTTAAATTACATCTTGGGAGCATCTTGCTTGTGTGCATGCTTGTATGAAACTAGTAAAACTAGTAAAATATGTTATCAAATTATACCAATATGAAAATATCATAAGGAGATTTGTTTTTTTTTATCCGTCTTGTCTTTCAAACTTTGTTCAGATTTCAACTTTCTTAGTTAAAAAAAACAAAACGATATCACTTACATCTGCTGTTCTGCAAAGAAAAAACCCTTCTGAAGGTAATGTCTTGTATGATGTGTATGTTTCTGTCCTGCCTTGAGGTAGCAGGTACAGGAGGAAGAGTGTGAGTGAGTGCAACAGACAGATCATGTCCGCAGGTCCTGCCTTTCCCCTCTAGTTGGATTCCTGTCTGTGCAAAGCCCAGAGGCTTAACTCTGGCTGCAGTAAGTGGACTGAGGAACGCTAAACACTGTCTGGGGGAAGGCTGCTGAACATGACAGCCAGTTAATAAGTGTATGGAAGAAGAGCAAGTGCATGAAAGAGTGGAGGGGCTCAACATTGTCTGTCTGACTTTTGAGAGTTTTGTAAAAGCGAAGGGAAGGAGAGGGGAGGCAGGGTCGGGAAAGGGGGGGATAATATTGACTGTCGGATGATGAGAGGGTAATAGGAGATCACAGAGTCCAGCCGCAGGACAAGCAGCATTAGCGCCTGACTGAAGTACAATGAAGACAGAAGGCCGAGAAGGGAAAGGGTTGAGTGGTGGATAAAAGTAGGGAGACTCTGAACGAGTGCTATCCTTGTTCCAAGTAGAGAGGTACTGTTTGGTGAAAAAGGCGATAATGATGCTTACTTTACTCCTGCAAGGCAGTCGCTGTGAGAGCTGTCAGCTTGAGGCAACACTGGCTGGTGGGACGCTGTTGGGATGTATGTTAACCCCCCCAGCCACCGCTGACAGTATATGATAGATTACGGGTGTGCAGTTACATGTGTGTGTTTGTCTGCAAGTGAGAGACGCCAGTAGTGAGGCTGTTTGTGGGCTTTTGTGCGTGCGTGTGCGCATATTGAGGTGTGTCTTTGTGTTTGACTTTTTGCGTGTCAATTTTTCTTGGCAGCAGTGATGGCAGAGTGATGTGATTTTCCCCTCTAACAGCCTCCAGGAGTAATGATCCAGGGTATTGCAGATGACGTGTAACACCTCAACCCAGCGGGCATTGGCACTGCAAAAACCTGTCCTTATAGGTTAGGCTTCAGGGAGACTGTTGTCTTGGTGGCAGCGCTGTGCACACAGTTCCTCTGTCTCCCAAATCTGTCACCTTCAGATGGGCCCGTCCTTCTGTGGATAATGGTCTCCTGTCTATATTGTGAATGATATCTGGACTCCATTGTGTGGCTGTTGCCTCCTCTGCGCTATTGTCCTGCAGAATGCCTTTGTGAGTTTGTTCTTTTCATTTTTCGTTGAGGTACAATGCGCAAGCAGTATTCTGAGGTGCTGTAAATGAACAGGCAAACAGATCAGCAAAGGTCCTATTTACTTTCAGTCCCCAGAGTGAAAAAAGAGAGGTTACCGCCATTGTTCTGCTACCTCTCAAAACATTAGGATGGTTCATTGTGAACGAAAGAAATAGAAAGACTCCCACCACAAACTACCTGCAGAATCAAAGCTTACGTACCATTCTGGGACCGTATATTCCTCAGGGAAGGACACAATACAAGCTTTCTGCAGCAACATGGGACATGCAGTACTAACAGCGTGCATGGGTAGTAGGCTGAATAATACCCTGGCCATTTCTCAGACAGTAGGGGAAAACCTGTCCCCTTTGAGAAAAGGTCATTCTTTAAGACACCCAGCAGCTGAACACTGTGCTTTGACATGAATAACTGACAAACTGATGTGTACGGGTCTCAAAGGCCTCCAATTACTGTTTGACGCCGCTGTCCGTCAAAGACAAATGGGGCAGGACCTGCCAGGGGACCTTCAAGTTGCCAGAGTAGGCAGCCTCAGACTCTGCCTCTGTGCCAGAGGAGCTGCAAGCGCTCTGCAATAATTGAGTTTGATCTAATGAAGGCAATGCCAAACTTGGGTTATTGTTTGCCTGAGGACAATGCAAGAGAGTTGAATTTGTTGTTGGGAAAGATGCCGGGGGAATTTCTTTGAAATGGAAAAACTGCATTAAACATTCCATTTGTATTAATTATACTATGCCTCTCATTAACATTGGTGTTCGTAGCAGCAGCAGCAGTGCTGCCAGTGATATTGGCCTTAAAGCAGCACTCCAAGCAATAATATTAGAGGCAACCATCCATGCCTTAGGCACACTGAAAGTACCTGTGATGTCATTGAATGAATGAATATAGCTTTATTCTGAAGCATTGTGTCTAGACCTTTGGTCCTGCGAGACATCAGTCACTCAAGTTATTCACCACTAGATTCAATTAATCATAGCCTTAATTCAATCCGATGGTCGGGCCTCCCAGCTGTAAGCCTCTAAGTGGGTTTTAAGAGAGCTGGAGTCTGCTGGTGTACGGTCCTCCATGCAGGAGCTGAAGCGCTGCCTGTTTAGCAGGGATTTAGTGACACTCCAGGGGTCAAGGGTTAGACTCACAGAGGCAGGTGGAGTGGTTACTTTGGTCTGGCACACTGCAGGAGTGAATGAACAAACAAATACGTAAGCACACACTTGTGCAGTTCGGCAGGCGTGCAACAACATGACCTGTACATTCAGCTACCAACTCATCAGCTTCCCACACACACCAGGAAGCAAGTGGCTGTGTGCACATGCATCTATGGACACACACACAGACAATACAATGTCAGAACTCGACCTACAGTAGCAGAGGCAGACACTTGTGAAATGCAGTGTGGTTCTCCTCAGTCTCATAAATAATGGACATTGGTGAAGCATCTGTCAACTTTTCTGTCAACGCTGTTCCAGATGGGAGTCAGACAGGCCAGGCCAGAGCAGCATGTTTCATACACATAACAAACCTCCATCTAGTGTGTCTCATGCACCCGCGCCCTGTTTACATCAGCACACTGACACCCGTGCTCACCTACATGCCTCAACCTATCTGCTGATTTATTAGGTCCTGCACCCGACTTCCTCGACCATTTCTTCTCGGACTTGCTGGCTACACACACAGATTCAATTGCTGCAAGAAAAAGAGCAAGCGTGCTCGGAAGACCTCCCTTTAGTTCAATAAATAAAAGTGAAGAAATACATTCTCTTCTTTAACTAAATATACATGTATTCCCCAAAAGCTATGTGAGTGAATACACATCACTAGCACCTCCTCACTTGGTGGTGGGGAGGTGGTTTGTTGACTTAAATATGGCACAGCTTACTTAACATTAAACACTCACTGTGAGTTCCTGTCCAATGTCGCCACAGAGCTTTGCTCTCACTAAGTCATATCTCTTGGCATCTGGCGCAGAAAAATCTGGGTGTGTTGTCCTCGGGCACAAGGCCAGCAAAGGGACAGCGAGCAAGCAAACGGGCAAGATCAGGGTTTGTGCACTGGAACAAGTTTCAGCTGGGCCTTTGACTCTGTCTTGCTTCCCTTCCCCTCTGGCAGCTGGGTGGTACGATGAGTGGGTTAGATGCTGCCGGGTGGCGGTTACTGTACGGTTGCTTTATGGACTAAAGCACTGTCTTCCCGGCCTTGTCGTAATAGAGGATTCAGCTCATAAAGCAGCATCATGATTTGCAATAAGCAGAGTTAGGGGAGAGTAATGAAGGTGTAAATCAACTGAGCCATTCTCTTTTTTTCTTCTTTTAATCTGACATTGGCAGTTTCTCTCTCTCTCTCTCGCGCTCCTTTTCTGTTCTGTCTGCTCCAACCTCATCTGCTTCTTCTCTCTTTTCTCTCTCCCTTTGCAGTAATGGAAAGCCTGGCACTTTGTAATAAAGCAGAGTGAGCAGCAGTATTAGTAAACAGTCTCTGCAATCATTCAGCCAAGTCCAACTCCTTTATTTTGTGTTTGTGCGAGGTATTTCATACCCCCGTATGGTGTCGGGGTTGTGGGCGTGGAGGCTAATGAATGAGGATGAAATGAGGAGTATTTAATACCAGTCTGGGAGAGGCAGGGGCTATTTGTTGGGCTTCCTCATAAGAACGCCTTTGTTTTCATTTTTTCACAGAGGTTCAGAACAAAAAGGGCTTCTCTTTTCAAGTGTTAAGAATGTAGATGCAAATTTGCTGCATACAAGCTTTGCAAAGAGGAACAGGACCACACAGCCATCAGCAGGGCACTGATGTTTGCAGCACCCACTGCCCTTTCCCTAAATAAAGACGTCATCAGAATTTTGAAATGTGGTAAGTTGGATTGAAGGCAGTCGTCAAAAGAGAGGGTCCAATACTCCTGAGTTAAAATGCCTGGCAGGGAATCATGTTAAAATTTCCATTCCTCGCTCCAAATCGATCGTATGGGTCCCTGCTCTCCAATAGCCATGGTCACCTTTGCTATAAAGAAGGGTATTAGTTCTTTAATGCAGTGAGGCTTCATTCTGTGACCAGTGAGGAGAGGAAGGAAAAAGAAATGTATCTGGTGACCTCAAACACAAAGAAATGATGGCTGAGGATAATGAAAGAAAGTGGCCTGAATATATCGTTTTGCCAGTTCGTGAGCAAGATTAGTTGCTTGAAGTCCGCCCATGACATTGGGTTGAATTATTTTCCTCGTCTGCCTGTTTAAGTCTAGGTAGCCTCCGTGGACACGTTAATGCAGTATTGATTGTTTATCTGTAATAACAGCATGCTGTTGCTGCGCTGGCGACAACAGTGGTGGGAGGGGGGAGACAGGAGAGGGTTAGAGGATGTTTGAGGATAGAGGGGAGAGTGCAGCGGGTGGTAAGGTGGTGATAGATAACACACTATACCCGCTTTTGACTGGTAGCTGGTGATTGTGAATCTGTGGGTAAAACGAAGTGGTTGAACATATCCTATCTGGCAATAGTCCAGGTGTGAAATGGGAAAAAGAAACTGGGGTGAAAACGTCAGTGCAATGTGGCCGCTGCTCGATAAGGCTGTCTCCTGTCTCTGAATAATTCAATCTGCTGCTCCAACCGTTCTGGTAACTGTCCGGTGCCAATGCCTTCGTCCACCCACTCTCTGCCCCTGGGCCCAGAACCCATATGGCCAGCTACAGTGTCTCTCCGTGACCTATGGCCGGGCCTGTTGTTGAGCCAACTCTCCCGAGGAGCTTGGTAATTACAAATAAGCTGGAAGTCACACCAGCCACGAGAAAAGGTGAGTGTGATTAAAGATGTGTGTACAGCAAAGTTCAAGGGGTGCTCCACTGGCATCCAGGCATATTGAATTGTGTGTCTCTGCAATGCTTGGGAATCAAATGCGAACTTGGATCAATCTGGCTTATTTGTTCATTAGAGTCGTCCGTTCATCGCATCACAGCGCTCATTTCAGCGATGAGGCCACAGTCCCTCGGGGATAACTAGCTGAGGTAAATAAACATGAGTCACAGTTAAGGTCAGAGGAGATGATGGCCGTCTGTTGTTCATCTCGGAGGACTCTTGAATCCCTTTTGATGTGACTGGATTGAGAATCAACCCCTCTGTGCAGAAAGACCCTTATTTTAGCAACACTGAGGGATCTATTCAAATGAAAAGCTGGCAAATATCCCCTTTTCATTTCTAGAGGAGCATCACTAACGAAATATGTATTTATACAAGGCATTTGAATTCAGATGCCATTACAAATAGTGTGCCTTATACTTCAGTGGCATTCATACAATTCATATTATTTTCATTTGTTTTTTTATCCCAAGGCTGGGCTGGCAGAAGTCTGTGCTGCCTGTGACAAATGGCTTTCTTAACACTCAAATGCCTCAGTGGTTTTAGCTGGGTGCAGTTTGAGAGAATTCCGTCCAATTTAAGACGAGTCAAAAGCCACAGAATCAGTGTACGTCTCTAGCTTTTGATTGTGTGTGAAGCCTCCACTATTAATAATGTAAAAACAGGTGCTCCTAACTGTCGCGGTGTTATTTTATGGTGGGCTTCTTGGAAAGGTCATTACTCTTAGTCGAGGGGGACACACATTTTCTCTGTGCAGCCTTTTATTAGGGCCATATTTTAGGTGTGTGATGTCTTTGTTTTAGCTCCATGTATTATTTAGTGTTGTGTGCCAATTGTGTTTGTAGCTGTCTTGTTGCTGACCTGCTGTTGCAGTCGATATACGCTTGAATGGAAATGTGCTTCCACGTCGTTCCCTCTCATGTAATTGTCACAATGGGGAGGCTGAGATAAACGTGGGAACACAACTCTTTCACTGATTTTCAATTCACTGCGCCAAGTTTGACCTTTGTGTAGTTCAATCAATGCATCTGCTTCCAGACACAAACTATTTGTTTAAAAGTAACTGTTGCAACGTGATCTAATATCCTAGTAGGGCAATATTATTAAGAGGTGAGCAACAATATTGATAGAGAAATAACAGCTTTTAATTACGTGATTTATTGTATTATTCCCGCACTGATGCAGCTCTGGCCTTTTGCTCCAAACTGTGCAGGGCTATATGTACAGAAAAACAGAGTCTCGTGCTTGACTGCACATGGCAAATACTTGGGAAGCAAACACTGATTTGCATAGAGACGGAGGCTCCCATAACCACTAGTGTATTATCACAAAGGCCACAGTGGGGAAAGCAGGAAGCCGCCAGACCCGTCCATTGAGCCTGCTCCTTTCTCCCATCCCTCCCCCCCTCTGCCATTGTCAGTGCCTCACAAGAGGACTGTGTTAGACCACACGGCTGCTGGTGACAGAACGTGCTCTGGTGAACACACATGAAAGCAAACAGCAGAGGATGTCTCATCTGCTAACATGTCACCGGATGAATGCCATTAAGCTATTATTTCTTTGCTCTTCATGTGCGAGGATGTCTCGTGCCCATTTGTTCTGCTGTTGAGCTAGGATGACCACATCTGTTGGCCACCAGGGTCCTAGGCATTATTAATCTTTGCGAGAGGACATTTAGCGAAATCAAACCCCCATTTATTAGCCCCTAGCGTAGGATTGGAGAACTGGCGAGGGGAGATAATGACTTTAAGCTCCCATTTAGTCAATTAATTCTGAGAAGTGGAATCAGACAATGCTTGCTAAAAAGTGAGTCTCTGTTGTTTTTGATGACACCATTGAAAACCATATTTCAGGGCCGAAAGTCATTATTTGGCACTAGAGCTGGAACAAACTGATGCTGCCCTAATACACTAAGAGAATCAGAAGTGACAGGAGAGGAGGAAGCGTTTGAAATAATGTGCTCTGAGGATCCTCTTCAACTGCCATTTTGCTCGATGGTAAACACAACCACAAACATTGTTGCAAGTTCACAGAAGCCCATCTTTGTTTTTGTGAAAGGGAGAACGAAAAGGGAGTGAGCTGAAAGACAGAGTAGTGTGCAGAGAGCTGGCAACCCACAATTTAGTCCAGACTGTGGAGACATAAAATCAAGTGCACTAGAAGGGTTACTTCAGGAGCCCTCTGTGGGTTCTAAACTGGGCCACTCCGACAATGGTTGTGAGAGCTTCGGACTGAGTGATGCTAGCACTGCTGAATGATGGTGCAGTGGAAATAACTAGAAAACAGGGAAAATAGGGGGCTCTCATTGACTTGGCCCAGATTGTATGATTTATATGGGTTATTTGCTATGCATTTGGGCAGCGAGGCAAGGTAATGTGTTTGCAGTGAGCTCTGGAGTGGTGCACTGGGATGAATGCTGTGGGCACACCCCTGCATTTGACAGGGCTAGTACAAGCTAATTTGTTTGGATTACTATCAGTCAGAGGCGGAATGTCACATCTCTATCATGTGTGATAGGGAACTTTGTTACTTGATCTTTCTCCTTTTTTTAGCAGAAAGAAAACAAATGTTACTTCTCAATATTTCCTTGGATACGTTAGAAGTTTGTGGATAAACATCCAATAACAACCTTTAAATGTTATTGTAAGAGTTCAGATGTTGGTAACACATCTTGGAGTGAAACTTAATGTGCTATTTAGAAGCAGAAAGGGGACTTAGAGAGCCGTTAACTAAATCTTGATGCTATCCCAGCGTTGTAGGTTGAATCCTAATTTTGACTCTGGTGTTCTGCACTACAGTGCTGACATTCAGTGCGGTTCAGCTTTGCATTCCAATTTGATTGGGGATTTTCTGCTGTTTATTCACCAGCATTTTATGATGATGATTTTTGCCCTCCTCAATCTGTAGGCATGTTTTATTTTCCATTGTGGTTATATTCTCCATCTGTCTAAAATCTCCTTTTAGTGATCAATTTCCTTCCCTTAATCTGTGAGACGTGTGCATCTGTACGTCATGTTGGAGTGGGGTGAAGGTATTTTCAAGACAATGCGGCAGTGTGTCTAGACTGTGCTTCTCAGCTAAACAAAAGATCAATATATATTGACAGGGTTCGGGAGGATTTTTCTTCTTTTTGGTCACATCTGTATCCATCTTGCTGCAAGGACAAGGTACAAACAGGTTTTGTTTTTCTTTTGAGAGCAAAAGTTTATCCAGAAACACAGTTTTTGATAATTGGGAACTAGGTTGTGAACCACTTACCCACATGGGCAATAAGACAAATGGAGAGCCCCAGATTTGGGTTTGGCGTACAGTTTCCCAATTCACAGTTGGAATTTACTGTGAATTCCTCCAGCGAGCAGCACAACATGGATTGTGAATGACACCTACTCTGAGTCTGTGTCTTCTTAACAAACTGAGTCTGAAATGAGGCCCAGTGGAAGGAGGAGGAGGACGCAGGAAGGAGGCCAAAGAGAGCAGAGATGGTGGAACAACCAGATGCTGACACCTCCACACATTAGCAGCCTTTAAGGGCCTCCTCTGTGGATTGTAACATGACCACGCTACCTGTGGCACTAACGCCAAACCCTCCTCCTCACCCTCCTCGCCCTTCCCTCCCTCATCCCCTGTCTTCTCTCTTGCTCGACCCCCTGGCTGACATTCTCCTCTCTCACTTTTAATTGCACCCCTGGGGCTCTTTCTGGGTTGCTGTGGAAGTCTTCGGATCAACGGGCACGATAGGGTGCTTTGCCGTGTCGCTCATATCCCTCGTTAGGGAAAAAAATAAAAAACACAGGAAGATAAGGTGGGAAAGCTAGAGGAAGGTAAGAAGGGTAGAGGAGGGAAGGAGACGAGTAAGGTTACTCTAAGAGGTCGCTCCCAAGTCTAGATTAGGCTAAAATACCATCTGGGCATTTGTGTAACAGCACATGTGCATTGGAAAGGCCATTAGCTAGCCAGATCCAATATGTATTGATGAATGCATTTGTGCGACTCTGTGTCCCTGTCTCTATCCTCATGGTTCTGTATTCGATAAA
Organism: Ctenopoma multispine; assembly: GCA_034779795.1. Classification (NCBI taxonomy): domain Eukaryota; kingdom Metazoa; phylum Chordata; class Actinopteri; order Anabantiformes; family Anabantidae; genus Ctenopoma; species Ctenopoma multispine. The sequence continues at coordinate 14,091,591 of JAUYWH010000012.1, read as the reverse complement.
ACCAATAGATAAATTTAATAGCTAATTGTTCTGATTCAAAATGTTATCCCAGGCAATCCTTTGAGTGTAGAATCACAGGGTACTCAAAAATCGGCAGCAGGCACATTAATCTCGCTTACCCAGTGCCCAACACAACGCACAAGCTTTATTGCTGTATGGCAACTCCACACAATCTGTGACAGGCAATTTAAAGCAATTTACTTTTTTCATTTCTTCATCAAGCATTTTTTCTAATGCAATTAAATGGCACATGACATGAAGCACAGTCGAGCCAGACGAGAGAGCGAGACAAAGAGAGAGTGAGCGTGTGTAAGGAGGGAGAAAATAAAGGCAGCCTTGTGCTTGTTGTAAACACTGCCTCTTAACTGGGAGAATATAATTATGGTGTCATGTTCTATTACACACCTTCATTATGACGATGGTGCTCCCTGAGAAAGCGAACTGGGAAAGACGAGACCTGTGGCTCTTTTTCAAAAATCACCGACGGCGACAGGCATTCGAGGATGACGGCTGTGAACACGAACACACTCACGCTTTCTTTGGCACTTTGTCTGTCATGTCTGCATAGTGTTGCTCCAGTTTCTGTTTTGTTGAAGGAACATTACAGCTTTGTGATTTGGACCGTCATTGACTCTGGCATTAATAACATTGTTAACTGTCATTATCGCACTGACATTGCTGCAGCAAGTTCTGATGGTCCAAGGAATAGAAGGCTTACATCAACTTTATTTTGAGGCAGTATAAAATGTAAATGTGCATAAAGTATTAATTCATAGTAGTTTGTGTGCTTACAAAAACACACGGTGCCAAAGGTAAACCTGATGGAAGCCTACACTGCTCTGACTTCTTCTTGGCAATATTACCACGTTGTCATTCATCTCAGTAATGAAATTGGTGCCAACAGAAATAAAAAGAAACAATATAAATAAAATCCAAGTTGAGAAAAAGTAGAAACTTATATAAGTCTCCTCCATCTTTCTTTTTCACTGTCACACAGTACAATAAAGAGGCATTCTGTCATTGCCACTGGGCTACATTTGGCACTATAGCACTCTTAACCTGCCGTGACATTTTTTGACGAAGCAAAATAAAGCTTTAGCTGACTTACTCCTGGTTGTGGTCCCTTGTCAAGAGAATTATCAGGGCAGGGAGCTGTACAATATGGCTTCCAGGGCGTGACAAATTTGGTCAAGGGGCAAGCGCTCCTTGGGGACAGTAGAGCCCTCCATACAGTGAAAGCATTAGCTTTCCACAGTGACATTATGAAGAAATCTATTGGAAATGCTGGCTTCCCAGTGCTGGGGGACTCGAGGTAGAAAGCTTCATGAGTCTACCCCAGAGACCGACTGGTATTTCCAACCATACTGAAGCCTACAGCAAATCAATAGCTCAAAGTCCCACATACTCCTCACAAGCGTCAATTAAGTAAATTCATAAAGTCGAGTGTGTTGGGAGCTGGGAGAGGAAATTAAATGGGAAATACTAGAGACAGGGAGAGAGAAAACGGGGAAAAATCATCCAGTCAACTTGCAGATTTGGATAGGTAACAGAGCTTCTGTCATGAGACTGCTTAGAGGGCTTAGAGAAAGTAGAAAGTGGTGGTCTGAGGGACTATTTCTCTGCAGGCGTTATTAAGAAGCCTGACAGTCCATCTCACTTTCACCTGCTTCCATCAGCACACGCACTGTTGACCCCAGAGTCCCCCCCCCTCCCCTCCCTTCTCCTGTGCTGAGCCAGGCAGAGGACACATGCAAAGTGACTGGCTTTCAGCGAAAAGCCCAGCAATAATGCATATCAGCTCAGGCCGATGCAAGCAAAGTAGGCAGAGACGGGGGGGTTGGGGATGGGATGTGGAGGCGGGGGGGTAGGGGTGAGATGGAGGGTGGTGGAGTGCTATAAACTGCAACGCATGAGGGAAAAGAGAAAGAGGGGACCTCACCCGCAGCTTCAACCACTTGCAATTTGCCTCATAAGGGGAAAGCAGGGCATGCCTCGGCTGCCTCTGGAAGACAGGTAGCGTAATGGATGGGTCGGTCTCTCAACCTGACTGCTGACGCTGCTCTGACAGGACGTTTCTACCTCTCCTTCACTCCCTCCCTCTCCTCGTCTGCCCCTTAGTGCTGTCACGGTAACTACATGTGATATAAAAAACTTTTAGCAAGTGTCCTCTGCATGCTGAATCACCATCACATCTAGAGGGCGTAAACAAACGCTGGGATTGGAGTGTTAACTGGATAGCAGAAGTACAAACTGTAAAGGCACTTTGAGATTTACAGTTACAATATTCAACTTTTTGGAATCAAAATAGCAGAAGCGGTTAGCAGTAGAGACTCTTCCTGCTTCAACTTCACTCCACCCAGTCCTTCAGGGATTTCTCTTATGAAATTACAATAAATAAGAAACTGCAACTGCACTACCAGTCAAGCTGAAATAAATCATTCTGGTTCTGAAGGGTGAGCCTCACTTAAAATCTTTTAGAAGGGAATATTTCTGCACTGCTGCCAAGCTTTTTAATGCGTGTGGGTTACAGAAGTACTTCAACAGCACCTCACACGTTAAGTTAAGTTTTGCAAAGGTCTTAGAGAAAGTTGCATAGTTACATACAGCTTTACTCTATAGACATACGTATATCACTTTCTGTATTTTCAGCTTTCCAGTTTGCTATAGCTTTTACTGACTTTAATGTTTTATATGTTGTCTTATCTGTTTTTCACCCTCTCATTGTCGTCTTTCTTGTCTAAAGCAACCAGTATTTCCAAAAGTGCTGCTTACAACAGACAAACTTTGCTTTGTTTGCTGGGGAGCTATCAGTGCTGCAGCTCACTGTTCGACTGGATTCTGAGGATGCCGGTGTGGGTAAACTGCAGCAAAATAAAGTGCATCACTCCACTGTTGATTAAAAAAACAGTTGACAGTCGACAAGCGTCTCCTCGTGACGTTGGAGCTTGTGCCCTCAGTGCTCTCTGAAATGGGCTTGTAGGAGTGAAAGTAAACAAGACAGTCTAGCTATCTTTATGAGCCAGTGGAATAAACAAAACCAAATAGCTGTAAACACACCACTGTATCAAACTCTCTATTACATGTTGAACCAAATCCTTCTTTGCCACTAACGGTTTGACAGACTGGCACATGAGTGAAATATGCAGCTACTGTATTTTGTTTATCCAGCCAACAAAGACAACCAGCTGACATCAAAACCCCAGTATGAACGTTGCTACAAAGGCGTCCCAGTCGATGCGGTGAGACATCTGTTCATGTAAAGCTCAGTGGTTGTTCTGACGGTTTCCCTTCATTTCTGTGGTATCAGATTTTCAGATACTAAACTTAGCACTGGTATCTAAGAGAAAAAGGTGCTATTGTGACAGCACTACTGTCTCCACTCCCCTCGGCTGACACCTTCACTCTCGCTCCTCTTCTCTTGCTCCATTTCCTTCACTCCCTTCAGTCTGCCTGGCTCCATTTCTGCATGCAGGTCAGGGTAGTTAATTCATGTCCAGAGACATCGTTGCCTCATACCCAACATACTGCGCGAGGGAAGTCAACCAGACCTGCCATACTGGGACTAGACTCCCACACCCCTCCCTCTTAGTCCGCCTTCTGAGACCGTGTGTTACAGACGAATGTTGTAGACGCTCCCCAGCGACCCACTGATAACCCTCCCACCGAACCTCAGCCGAGGAACACTGGCGGCCTGGATATCGCCCTGCCTGGGAGGAATAATGAGAACAAAAGGAGAATACATGGCCTTCTTTCTCTTCCTACCTACCCCTCCTCCTCCTCCACCTCTGTCTTGCGCTCCTCCTGTTCCGTTCCCTTCTCACATTTGCCAGCATGTTTTGCATTGGTCTTCCAGAGTGCGACGGATGGAGAGAAGGTGGGAAAAATAATCGAGACACAGGGAGCTGAGATATTCTGCTGCCACTCATCAGGGCCTTTCTCTGTGGTTTGCAAACAGTCATTTTGTTCTGTATCTTTACACTGATCTTAAGGTAATAAACTGGGGTTGACACTGCCCAGGGTCTCCATTGGCATTCTGCTGCGTCTGATAACAAAAGTGTGCCAAAGCAGATTGTTTAAAAAGATAGATCGGGGCGCTCCACATCGAGCCTTACACTCTATTAGATGTTGATTCAGGGGCTTAATGCAGATAAAGTAGCTCTACACATGCTGTACAAGATGTAAGCCCATACATTGATGTGTAAAATTTCTAATCCGATATTTATCAGGTTCTGCAGCACTCAGCCCGTCCATCAGTCAGATGACTAACATTAAAAATACAGTATGTGTGTGCACACGAATGAATATCAGGGCTTGTGCAGGTGTGAACATGTGTGTGTGTGTGTGTAGCAGCAATAAAGAGCTGCTTGGCAGATTTTTTTTTATCGCTTTTTGAATACTGGAAATCTTCTGTTTTTAGTTTTTCAGTGTACAGATGACTTAAAGTTTAAGAATTTGTGTGGGAATAGAAATGAAACTAATTGTTTTTTTTTACTGGCTAAGTTGCTTGCTTTGTGAGGTTCCCAAAATGTAAAAATCTTCACTTCATACTACTATGAAATGGAGAAAAGCTGCAGATCTTTACATCCGAGAAGCCGAATTCAAGTGAAACTTCCACGTTTTAATATTTTTTTGCTAAGCGCGTCAGCGAACAAAGTCACTGAGTCATTCTTTCAGCACTTTCTGGAAAATCTGTTTGGGGCCAAAATGTCTGAAGGCAGTGGTAAATGAAAAACATAAGTAAGGAAGCAAAGCTGAAAACGAGACACGCAAACCCGGAGCCAGACAGAAATAATAAACTAGAAATCTGAAGGCTGCAAGCAAGAATATGTGTATTAAATTGTTCAAAGATTGTGCATTTGCTTGTGAATTTCAGCAACATCTTGACTTGGGGCAGGATTTGTGTAAGTGATTGCCATGTGTGTTTACCATTCCAACATCTTCTTACTGAAGTGATAACTTTCAGATACTTACCTGCAGCGTGTAACTTTTTCTGAATTTTAGACTCGCATAGATTTTGACCATAAATTAACTTCATAGATCTTTGTTGATGTTTTAAGAAACACATGAAGCTTGTATTTGGACAGAACACATTATAAGGAGTCTATTTCTAGCCCCTGGTCACTCTCCATCTGCACTTGACTTGCACTGTACAGCATCTTCAAAAAGCCTGGAGATAATGAAACAATGAGAGCTTGTGCGGTAACAAATTGCTGCCTCCCCTCCCAGTATTGACACTCTGTTTTTCTGTGTAAATGTTCCAGGTGCTGGTTTGCTGCCCTGAGTGAGCTTGTGGAACCTCTTCTGCTTCAGTAGACTCCAGCATGAGGACTGATTTGAATCTCTGACCACTGAGCACAGACCGCTGAGGGGGTAGAAGACAGAAGACCGTGGTGGTTTGGCGATGGATAGAAGGAAAGCTTGCGTATTTATGGTACTGTGGGCCGTAGCCCACCTCAACTCTCCAGGGTATGGGCTCAGAGCCCTGCGAAGGACTACAGGGGGGCACAGGGGGTCCACAGGACTGACAGGACAGGACGCCAATGGAGTGCCGCTCAGGCGCTCCAAACGAGGTTGGATGTGGAACCAGTTCTTTCTGTTGGAGGAGTACACCGGGTCAGACATGCAGTACGTCGGGAAGGTAGTTAAAGAATATTTTGTCTCTTCTTTTGTAGACAGAAACTGTTACTCACGAATGACAGCAGCTTCAGGTTATGATCTTAGATGAGTCCACCTGGAGTCCACCATCCAGGCAACACTTTTAGTCTACACAGCTTGCAAAGCCAAACTTACACAATTTAAACTTTAAATTGAACGATAAAGACGTAAACTAAACTAAATAGCCACAATCTAGTATCTTAAGTAGGGTACTGTAACACATTTTTGTACCGACTGAACTGTCAATGCAAATTAAGAGCATATTACCTGTACATTAAATGAGATTTGAATGACATTTGTCTAACCCAAAACAGGATGTTTTCAGAGGAGTTTTCAGAGGAGCCAGTATTTTGGTGCGAGCAGCCTTAAACTCCCACAACAGCGGAACAGAGGAAGAAAAAGAGCCCCACACTCTGCACTTCATCATTAGACAGCTAATGAGTACTGGCTCCTCTATTAGGCTGATAAGGAATGTCTGAAAAGTTAAGACGCTACTGAACCGATCGCTTTGGCAAGAAAAGACAACATAAATCTCACAAAGTATAAATGTGCATCACATCTACAGCTTTCAGTCTCTTGGAATCTCCCTAGTTATCCAGTGTATTTTCCTCTAATGCTGTTGTTTCTGTATTCTGCTGGGTATTGCATTTTTTTTAGTTTCCACAAAGCCACTGTCAACACGACTTGAACTTTTTACATGCCGACATTTGAAAAGTTGCTATTTTTGTTCATTTAAAAATGTCTCATTATGTACTGTCTTGTCAATACATATTTATGAAGACAGAGTTCTGCTGTTTCTTTTTAAAAACCCTTCCCATCCATCAAACCAAATGAATGCACATTTCACAAGATATTTCTTTCATTTGCATATTACAGCCAGACAAACAAAGTCTGAATGTGTGATACAACAGTTTTGAAAAGTTTAGTCTCTATAGTATCACTAAAAGGGGGAATCCTGACTACCTGTGGTACCTTTTCTATAGTGTTTTAAATTTCAAATAACACAAGCATCCTCTACAGTCTTCACACTCAAAGGAAAAGATGTGCTGTTAATGAGACGCTTCAAAACAAATAACGTCTCACCCATGAGTGTGTCATTCTGTCTGTAAGAATACAAGAATCATCCCATCATCTGATAGTAGACATGACATGATACTCCGATCGGCTAATGCTCATATATCGGACTTCCATCCATCCATCCTCGGGCTTTGTTTGCGGTTGGCTGTCCAATATATTTAGTGCTTACTGTCAGCTCTGCGGCTGCCTGCACGATGTCTATTCCACTCACATCAAGACTCACTAAAGCTGCCGTCTTGTCCTACAGTAAAATATGACTTCTCCTAAGGTATTATTTGTTCAACAAAATGAAAACACAGTGTCGACCCAGATAACATTGGGAGATGTACAATAAGATGGGCCAAATAACGCTTGCTTTACATGCAGTGGAGTGAAAGTCAAGACATCAGTCTCCTCTTCTAACCTACTGTAATTGAGGAGATTGTGAGGCATTGTGGCAAGGTCAGGACGGCTGAGGAGGAAGAAAGGCTGTTTTGTGCGAGGAGTTGAATGGGGCTAGTGCTTTGCATTCCTAGCGTGTGTCCACCGAGGATAGAGTCATCCAACCAAATGAGATTCTGCAACATACAACCTCCCTGAGTGAGCGATGACTTTCAGCCCTGGTCTAAAAGGATTACAACACCCGCTATGGTCTGTGGCGAGCAAATACGAGAAAGAACAAAAAAAGTTGAAAAGAACAAAAAAAGAAAAACAGAGCGAATGAAGATCAAAAGTAAGTACCAAAGCATGATCAAACCACTTTGTCTTTAGAGAGTAGTGATTGATGTGCCACTCGTCCTTTCAGCTTGTAAAAGGACTAATAGCAAAAGAAGAATGGATTATCTTAGTGTGGTATACATTTAGAGAGCCAGAGGCCACGGCCTGAGAGCCTGTCTCCTGAAGAAGCCATTAAGGCATCAACCCGCGAGCACCACACTTAATCATGACTCTGAACGCTTGTTGTTTCCCTCAAGTACATGCAGCTGGGCACTTTTCTTCATTGTCTGCTCACTAGTCAGTTGTCACATAGGACTGCAGTATGTAGAACTTATCTGATTGCAATTACTGTTTGTTAATTGCTAGATAAAGTACGAGTGATGAATGAGGACCTAAAGGGAATTAATAGCTTTTCAGTTGAGCGCGTGGTTCATCTGCATCTGTATCCTCAGGTGGAGGCCATATTTTTTACAAAGACGTGGGTCTAGAGGAAAAAAAACTGTGAGACAAACAAATGGGAAGGTTTTGTCATTGCAAGTGACATCATGGCAACCAGAGATCTCAGCATGGAACAAAACCACTTTTGTTTGTGCTGAAAAAATGAATTGGAAATAACACAATGGCAGGTTATTATAAACAAGGGAGCAGCTCTTGACACACAGTAAAAGATAGAATGATGAAACTGCACTTGAATTACAAAATCCCATCTCCAGTTATTTGGTAAACTCAATCTCTCCCGGTTGCTTTTTTTTCTCCCCCTTTCTTTTTATGACGACTTTATTGAGTTGTGAAGTGGCTAACAAATGAAATTGCAATCTTTCCTGAACAAGTGTAACAAAAGCAGTTGGAACAGGATGAAATTAAGAAAAGCGATGGAGATGAGAGAGAAAAGCAGACTCTGGCAGTGTCTTGCTGGGGAGCTGGTTGGCTGCTAATCTTGCTAATCTTGCTGTATTGGCCAATGATTTTTTTTTTCCTGCAGGAGGAGAATCGTACACTCTGTCTCATTAGCAGGCGAGCTGCATACAGGCCTCAGAGGGCCTGGGCTGTCACTGGGGGAAGAGAATGTTTGTTTATTTCATTATTTCTTACTTTACCAAAGGGCACATATCCACTGAAAATGGTTAATGGCCTGTGGTTGAGGAGTGTTTGTGCTGCACTATCATATCTCATAAAGTATTTACAGCCCTTGATAGGCCCCAGTGGTTCTGGGCCTGCTGGGTAGACTCCTCAACATAGTCCCTAGCAAGTGAGCAATGTTCTATGCATGTGAACACACCGACACACACCTGCAAACACTACCCTCCAGTAATGGGCTGGAATTCAGAGGAAAGGAAAAGAGGCAGATGAGCACAGACAAGCTTCCCAGTTCTATGACTCAACGTTTGAGGCAACCTGGGGGAAAGATTTGAGCATCTTATGGCAGCAGAGTGGAAAGGTGCAGGGATTTTCGTGTTTGTTTGTTGGGGGTGGGGTGATTTTGGGTCTGTTCATGCCCCCTCCCCCCCCCCCGTTACCAGCTGCTCACCTTGGCAATGAGGCAAGGAGTTTGCAATATGGCCCAGGCTTGGCTGTACCCGCGCCATGGCAACCCCTACGGTCTCCAGCGGCGACCTGGAGCACACATTGGCAGTGTTTGTTGATTAGGCGATAAGTTCCTGCTTGTGCGCCGGGAGGAGGCGGCTTCAATTACGCTCTTCTTCTTCGCAGCGTGAGCAGCGGAGGCAAGGGTCTGATGAGGTCATGCAGCGACGAGGCCCTGCGAACATCTGTCTGACAGTGTTGCAAGGGTGAAGCAATGTCTGAGCGAGATGCATCAACATGGCCGTGGCACCTTGCTAATTCTTTTTTCCTGCTATCACCTACCTACTACTGTGTCAAACACCTGCTGGGAATATCATGGTGAGATTAATTCATTTTCTATAATCAAGCAGTTGGACTTTTTCTCTGCGTTCCAGTATTTTGTTGGCCAAGCAGCATTCAAATAAGGGGGGAAATTAATATGACAGCAAAGCAGGGCTGTAGCAAACATTTTTGATATACTGAAGTCAGCAGCCCAAAATGTCCCCTTAATAAATAATTGATCAAAAAAAGCACAGAAGAATTTATTTGATATTATTACAAATTATTTTTTGAAACTAATTTGTCATTTTAACAGCTTTTAGAATAGTCTAAAAAGTGTTCAAAGCCTTTTTAAATTTCAGTATATCTTAACATTATCTGTTCAAGTCTTCCTAAATTGAGTCCTAATGCCAAATGTTTTATGGACAGAGCAAAGTACTATCCACCAGTTTCTTCCTCTCTCCAGTCTAGATTATTATTTCAATTTATTGTCTGTATCTTAAAAAAGACAGGATATAATGCATTGTGCTGCTCTAGAGTCAAGAAAGGATTTTTAGAAAATACCTTCTTGGAAACAAATTGAAATACTGGTAACTTAATGTTTTTAATGTTTCCTGCAGTATAAACATACCAAGTCTAACAAAAATACCAAATCAGCCTTTAAAAAGATGTACTTTGTGTGTAACTGTAAACCGTAAGCACTATCTCAATTGTTAAAACCCTCTAAATTCTCAGTAACCACACTGAGGACATGACCTGAGTGTCCTCATTTGTAGCTGCAGCCCTGTAGCAAAGTAAATACAAACTGTGGAGAATTGTCCATGATCAAAAGATAGTATGCTGGAAACTACGCAACAACAAAAAATGTCCCATGTTGACAAGAGACACATGTATGTTGACTGTATGTTTATGGTGTCAGGTTAATTTGCCGCTTTAGGTCTCTGCAGCTCTGACCACATATCTCAAGTTTACACATCATCACACATTTGATAGGCTATTTTTGTGCACAGTCTGAGGCTACCATCTGGCTACGTAGAAGGCAGCCAGTTCTCGACAGGCCAGGACACAAGGCCTTAAAGGCTAACTGGCTAATTGCCCTAGCAGTTCATTTCCAGTGCCATCTTTTTGGCCTAACTCAAGTGAAGCACAAATGGTGACCAGATCCTGTCTGCACTAACATTTGCTGTACTTGAAGCTGATTAATTTCCCAAACAAAGACAGCTCGCTTATAAGTTCTCACACACAGATGTCTGATGAGTGCCACTTCACTTCTCAGCCCACTTCAGACTAGATGATGAAGCACAAAGGAACAGAAATAAATATCTTCCACTGTGAAAAAATGCCAATATTGAACATGTTATAGTGTCACTTAACAGAGAAGGCTAATTGAGTGTTTAAGGGTTTTGATACATATAGCATGTGACTGACAATATAATAGTTATAAATGAATCACACCAATCAAGCCTGTAACTGAGTCTCTATTTTCTCAAAACATCATATTTCAGCCTGATTCAATGCAAATCAATTTAATATTTTATGTGCTTATTTATATGCAAAAGAACACAGGAAATAAAGGTTAAAGGGAACCACATCAAACAAATAAGCTAAACACGCCCCTCTTCCCTTTGTTTAGTAGGCAAAGGCACTTGGTACAGTCCAGGCCCTGCTGAAGGTATTTAAACACACTGTAGGCCTCAGTTCAATCTTTTGTTCGTATGACCAACATCCCCGGACCAGCTGATCAGTAAATCAAGAAAAAGAGAAATTACAAAAATAAAGCTTAGCTGAAGCTGTCCTGAAGCAAAATTAACCAGATGCTTCAGCGACTAACCATGTATGCCAAGAACAATAAACATCATACAAAAAATCTGATGTGTTGCTAATTAATTTTGTAAAAGCTGCTTTTAACTTATAAACTTGAATGTGAGAAAGTTTAAAGTGAGAAAAACTGGAAAACGTTAACAAACTGTAGCTGCTCATGTGGTTGAGGACATCACAGAAAACAGATTCCGCTCGTGGTCACTGCCAGTAGCTCAGTAAAACCTGCAGAATTGTTGAAACGCTCCGTATGCTTCTTTTGAAGCAGCACATTGTACATGTGCTGTACGGTTTTGGGTTAAATGTGCACTGTGTGTAGTCATATTTTTCCCATACAGGTGAGAGCAGGGTCCATTTTTTTACTTAACCCTTGGCAGTAAAGGAAATAAGAATATTTTCTCTAAAGTCAGTACACAAAAAAAAATTATTTCTTGGAAAGACCAAAAGTCCCAGTGTTAATGGATATAGCGTCATGCTCTCTGGCTTTTTACGAGTTGGTACCGTAGGAGGGCAGAGGAGAAAAGGCTAGCTATTGTTGTGTCAGGGCATCTTGGTGACCATGCTGAATGCACATGTGGCTTTCTTTTCTCCCCCTGTGACAGTTTAATTGTATTTTCAATACAAATTGATCAACGGGCCATTGTGAATGCACGTTGGGCTGCCACATTGATTTCCAGGAGAGGCTTTTTTTTTCCTCTCCCCCCTCTTAATTTGAGTAGAAGGGCAGCAGTAAATTTTCCTCACCAGCAAGGTGGGCAACTGGGAGGGATGGGGTCACAGCAGCAGGCACGGGAGTTCGATACTTTCAGCCGCCTTCTAATATCCTTCAGGGGAGCGAGGAGGAACTCTTCACTACCACAAGATCTTTCTGTTTCCATAGAAATGACAGTGGACACAGCATATGTCACACTGTCTATCTCGCATCTCAGCCGAAAGCAGAGGACTCGATGGTTATTAACTGAAATGTCGTGCCGGCAGAGATAGGCAGCTTGATAGACAATCATAGAAAAGGACACTGCAGCTATAACAGCAGGAGAAAGATAATAATGTTGAAGTGGATTGTTTTCGGCCAACTGAGTCTCTGTTTAGAAGCACATACTGTAAAGCACAACAGAAAACAAATACAATTCTGCAGGATATTCTCTTGGCTTGGTTAGACAGAGAAATGGAAAAAAAAGAAAAGAGTTGTTTTGACCAGAATTCAAGTGGGTGAAAGAAACAGTGCTCCACTCTAGATCCTAATCCGGAGATGCAAAAATTCTGCAACACACTCGACTGGCTTGGTTGGACAAACAAATGAATGAAAACAGTTATTTTTTTATTTTTTTACCAGCATTCAAGCAGGCGAACAAAAAGTGTTAAAGATGCTAATCCACAAAGCTGTTCATCTCACATGTGCCAGCTTTGCCCTGATAAAACGGCATGAATTAGCAAAGCTTCCGAGCACCTGGGATGAAAAGTTTTTTTTTTTTTTTTTTAATATATGATGATAAAGGGAGACTTGGCTCCACGTGACCTGGCTGCCACGCGCAGTCTCCCCCCTCCCCCCTCTTGCTCAGTCTGTCCACCAGCAGAGCCAAGAACGCTTGTAGACACAACGACAACTCGTGCTGAAAGGGAAGATGCATTCGAAGCGTCGAAATCAAACACGCCTGCCGACACTTGAGTCAACGAGGTGTCGATAACAAACCTCACAATTATATCCTAGAAACCCTCTTATCATGATGAAAATTTAGATGCTGTTTCCCTCGATTTGTACTTCACATATTTGCCCATGTCTGCAAACATGCGCCCTCCTTTTGCCCTTTACCTCCCCCCTGTAATTATTACCATGTCCTTGGTTATTAAAAGGGGGGAAACGGGAATAAGCAGGGAAGCAGTGGGAGGAGAAATGACTGGACAAGCTTTTGATGAGTTCTCTGAGATAAATATGTTGGGGGGGGGGGGAGGTGGGGGATTTGGTGGTGGAATTAAAATGTCAGAGCATGCTAAGCTGCTGTTCATGCAGAAAAAAATTAAACAGGAGCTAGAGAGGGACACAGCAAATACTAATGAGCTCCACAGACAAGTGGACTCTCGTGGTCCTCTGGCATGTTGGTCATGTTGCTGATCCATCAGGGATTGGCAGACGGCGGGCGTGCACGCACTCGTGCTGGTACTTCAGCGACTTTGACCCAGTGGCGTTCTGTTTTACAGCACTGTGAAAATGCCACCATGGCCTTGCAGCAAAAAAAAAAAAAAAGAGAAAGCACAATGACAACCTGCATGTAACGAGCTCCGGCTGTGTGTTTTCTTCTTGGCAGGATGTGAATTTCACAGAGACGAGGTGAAGCCACAAATGTGTATCGTCAATGACAGTTTACTAAAGATGATATGAATCTGTTAAATAACACCAAACGCACTTATCAAAGCTGTCAGTGTTTCTTTGCCAAGGCCCAGATTGGTCAGATCATTGATATGTGCTGTGTATCAGAAATACCTAAGTGAAAAACTGATTCCTCTTTGAAATTAGATATTGTTGACATCTCTGCTACAAAGTGCTCGTTGCTAATGGGGTTTTTTTACGCTCAACTTCTCAAGATCATCCATCAATCACAGTTTACAGCCAGAACTTTTATGTTTTATTATTATTTAAGGTTATTTGGATGAGCTCACCGTGGCTATTTCTGCTCATGCTACTTAGATTTTCTCCCTAGAAAGAGCTACTGTACCTGACACTTGGTCTTCAGAAGAGCAAATTAAGCAGATGTGAAAGCTTTCATTAACCAAACCAAACTTTGAGTCACTGTTGTGATAGAAAGCAGCAAAGTGGAAATTTATTAAAATGAAAATACCTCAAACTGTTGCATGAAATTGCTATTTCAGAGATCCAAATGATTGCATCTTGTGTTTTCCTGTTTTTCTACAGCTTCACTCAGATTCGGACAGAGGAGACGGAAGCGTGAGGTACGTCCTCACGGGGGAGGGAGCCGGGACCCTCTTCAAGATAGACGAGAAGTCAGGGGACATCCACGCCACCAAGAGGCTGGACAGAGAGGAGAAGGCCTACTACATCCTTCACGCCAAAGCTGTCAACCGCTTCACCAACGAGGCGCTGGAGGGAGAGTCCGAATTCATCATCAAGATCCACGACATCAACGACAACGAGCCACGGTTCACCAAGGACCCGTACATGGCCAGAGTCCCTGAGATGTCAGACATTGGTAAGTAACTCACCGTGGAGGATAATTTAGTATTATTATTCATTCTGTTGCTGGTAGTTTGTATTTTAATGTACATTTTAGGTTTTGTTCGATGTAACAACAATATAGGTGTTTATGAAAAGGAAAAAGTCTAGTCTGACAAAATAATGGTCCATTTACTTTCTTTCAGTAGCTTCTTATTTTCTTCATCAGCAAAAACGTCACACATTTGTTGACCAAGACAATGAGATTTGGTTGAAATAGAAAGTTAAGTTCTTAATTACTTAAGTTAAGATTGTTTTGATCAAGGTTTTACAAAAACCTTACAAAAATAAAAAGATAGAAGATAGATATATCGCTTTACTGTTATATGAATTGGTAAGTGCGCTGCAGTAAGCATTTGTAATTGCCATTATAGTGTAGGTTGCAATGTCATTTATTAGATCTAAATGAGTTAAATTGATTAAAGAAATTAAGCATAACATTTTTTAAAGAGAAGCTTATTCTCTGCACGGCCCGCTACTCCTGAGACTGAGTGAACACATAACGACCACAAATCAATAAAGAAATAATAAATAAATGAGTAATAATTGTGGAGAAGTTTTTTGGAGTGTGTACAACAGGCAAAGACAACTGATAAAAAAACAAAAAAAAAACATATTTATTGATCTTAAAACAGACAATGATTTAGTGTTTGCACAAATAAAAGTGTGCGCATATGTGTGCGAGGAACTGGAGTAAAAGGTTTGTGATTCAAATAGGATAGAGACGTTACATAAAATGCCAGTCTTACTAGATCAATGAGACTTCATCAATCATAATAATGATGTCGACTCAACAAAGAGGGCCCCACTAATTAAATGAGAAAGACTAGGAGCTGTTTTATGACCAGAGAATAAAATAAGTAAAGCATCTCTGTGACAGCAACAGCACTGTCGTAGATAATCTTTTAAATGCAGTACTGTGTCTTATTAAGTATTTAATTTAATTACCAGTATTATCAGCAACAAATAATTGGAGGGATTCTATTTCTAGTAGAGCGCTGGCGTCTTCTGTATTTGTCCTATCATTTGTTCTTGTCATTCAGCACCAAATTAAACTTCAATTCATTCTGCACTTTAGCTCCAACTCTGAAAGTCTAAAAGTACATAGTGGACTCATGCATATAGATAAACAATATAAAAAAAGGCTCCTAATCAATACCTGCATGAAAAGAAGAAGCGAAGTGTTCTGCTGCTGCTGCCGTGCTTCTTCGGGGGCTGAGGGACATCGGTCTCGCAGCCCAGACATGTGACAGAGTTGTCCCTTGGTTCAGCAACCCCAAGAGCGAGGCCGGCACTTATCTAAGGGCAGCATGGGTGCCCATGGCAACAACCGAGGTGTGATGTCAGCGCTTGGCAGAGCATGTGTTCTCGAGCGACTGCGTCAAGACACTGGCCCTTTAAATATGACATACACTTTGAGTTTTATTATAGCCTTTTCTTGTGGACTCTCAGTCAGGGATGACTTTGATGCTCTTCTTCTTTGACAACTGAATGATTACAGTCGAGGTAATTTAGTCCCTCTGCACAAAAACTGTGATTATTTCTGACTTGTTTGTCAGAAAATTCTTTTCTCAAAAGCTCAAAGTCGACAATGAGATGGCTGATGTGGATCAGTGATATTTCCTAAAAGCCGCCATGTCAGAAAAGCCTCTGTGAGTCTAATTCCCTAGTTAAAGGTATTAGTGATCAAGGTTCGGTGAACTTGCTCAGGAATCCTCCCGAACTGTCACTTACACCAAATCAGACAAGCGTGGTCTTTCTCTCTCTGCTTTTTGGTCCAGTTTCTTTCTCCACAGCATCCTTCATCCTCACAAATGACATCGAGGGAAACTCCGCTCGCAGTCACAGATCTCAACTGACATCAAATTAGTGAAGTTTCATGGGGTCGTTATCCCATTGTATTGCACAATTCTATATTTATACCACTTTGCCATTAAATATTTCTACTCAATTAATTTTCTTCTGCATGTAATGAGGCAACACTTGGCCCCGCAAGGCGCCATTTGGGAGGTAGCACTTGGCTAACCGTTTCCCTTTGTTCTACTGAAATGGGGCTTCAGCTTCTGTGGAAGAGAAAATGGATCACAGTCGTTCGCCTATCATCAGATATTTGGCTTCTTAGACACTCCAGATCTGTGGATACACTAATAAGTTTCTTGGGGTTTGCAAAGAGCTAGAATCAGTGCTGCGTGTATGCTTAGAGAGGTATACTTAGAAAAATACATTAGGACTTATCGATTGCCCCAAAAATCAATCACGTATAAGGGTATAAGTGGCCGAGGAACAAAGATAGGTTTGGGTAATGCAAAGGGACATAAATGATCACTCACAGTCTGCATGATTAAAAGAGGATCCGACACCTCATCAGAAGGTGCATCAGCTTAACCAATTATCCAGCAGGCAATTTTCAGCAGTATTGAAGAGTTGATCTAAATCATCGCCGTGAATCTTCCTCCTTCCAGGCGCCTCTGTAATTCAGGTGACGGCCATGGACGCAGATGACGCCACGTACGGGAACAGCGCCAGGGTGGTGTACAGCATCTTGGAGGGACAGCCGTACTTCTCCGTGGACCCGGAAACTGGTCAGTGTCAATGTGTCAAATGTAAAACTCCAATCTCTGTCCACCCTGTCTGTATATGTTCCATATAGCTATCCTAAAAAAACCAGGAGTGTCCAGGAGGATTTTCTTAGTCATTGCCTGTATCTTGAACAAAGTGCAGTACTTGAAACTCATTTTGAGATTCACAGGATACATTCATGAAAACATCAGAGATCTTTTTTTTTTTTCAGTGTTGAGATGATCCTGGCTCAGATATGATTATTTCTTTTAGCAGAAATGTGTGTGAAAGATCAAAATGAACATGACATTTTGATGTCAGTGGTGCAGAATTAAAAGGATCATTCTGCACCAAAATGTACCACTTGTGCGAGGAGAAATGTGACAGAGGAAGTCTGCTCTCTTCAAAAAGTTCTTACCCTTCTCCTATATCACTGATTGTGCACTCCCCACCTACATATGTAACCCAACAAGTTTACACCTTTCGTCTGGAGGTGGCCATTCTGGGAAATATGACAAATCGCTAAGTGAGGCAGACATAGCGGAGGCAAGCTGGGCTTTACCAGGAAAGGAAATTAAAACAATTTATCACGAAATAACTCCTGGAATGCAGGAAATTTCCCTTTAACTGCACCAAAAATAACAACACGTCTGCCTTCTCTCGCAGCCTGACAGGCGAGGTGGGGATTTGTAGTCGAGAGTGACAAATCACCAACCCCAAAATCTAGCCGCTTGCTACTTTTAATCATTAATGTGCGCTTTGGAACACATCCCGCTCGTGTCTCTTTTGCTTAAACAAAAGGGAAACGACAAAAGAAGCCATTTGCAGATTAGTGGAGGGATTAACAGTAATATGGTTTATCCCACGTGGTGTGTAAGCTGACATTCCCTCTTACACAAAGACATGCCTGGACATCGCATTATAAGCAGGATTTGTTTCTCCTCTCCTCCTCTGTGTGTGTGTGTTTCAGTCATTAAGCAGTAACAAAGGTAACGCAGAGATACAGGATGAGCTGAATGCAGTTTTCTAAAGCTGCTATATGTTCGTTTCCTTTTCTTGCAACCATTCTCGGCTGTTTGTCGTCCGTGAGATGAATCGCACATCATTAAGAGGAAAACTAAAACAAAAGAAGTAGCGTTTTTGCCACTTTACGTATGTGAGGAAGAAAAGAGCAAGTTGGAGGGCCTTTTGAACAGCAAAGGCCAGTCTGATCGCAGCCTGAGTGATGCGCCACATCAGCCTCTCTCTCTCTTTCCTTTATTGTTTGATATGCAATGAATCATCTTTTCAGACAGTTTGTCATGGCAGTTTATTTAGGGTGAAATTTTTTTTTTTCATCTTTATTCTCCCACTCCACTGTGTCTTTCAGTTCCCCCTTCCCACCTCCCCTTTCTCACCTGCTTCTCTTTTATGAGGCTTCAAATTCAAACGTGTTACAGCAGACAAGGCTTTAAAACCAGCTCTGATGGGAGATGGAGCACACCTTTTGAATATGCTGCCAATTACCGCTTCACTCGGTCTCTGTCCTGACTCCAAACTAGAGATCTAACGCGTCAGAGCAACTGCACGGCACTTGAAAGGCCAAACATTAACAGAGTCTTAATTCCAAAGAGAGGATAAATGATGCCGAATGCATTTGGATGCGAATGCTACACGTAGAGAATTAAAGGACTACACTGTGGTATTGGGAGATTGGCCCTCTGGTCCACTTACCAGTTAAATTGCGAAAACACAGACAACAAAATGTGCTCCTAGGTGGCCGCTGAGCTCCAGGCGCCATATACTGAGCAAGAGCACTGACCTTGCAGTAATAAAATGTTCTTAGTTTTAATTATCTGGCATGCTGATGCATAACTCTAAAAAAAAAAAAAGGTTAATTCTATACAGATGCTTATTTTTAGAAATGCTTCATGTGGGCACAGTGACTTTTAGATATATGTCGTCTACATGTCGTACGGCAGGTTGATTTCATGAAGGTTGTACACAGACACTGTCAGACTTGCAGAGATTAAAGGATGAATCATCACCGAGCTTAAGAGCTATACATGCAATAGACGTATTGCAGTAGTGTTACACAGTTTTAGTGGTAGTGTCCTAAACTCAGAGATGTGCAGTTTGTGATGATGTGGAAATATTCACAACTGAGACATAACACCTACAGGCTTCTGGTTATTTTTCTTTGAGAAATGACTGAAATAACGAATCGTGTTTTAAATCCATTGCCAGTTATTGATCTGTCAAGTGATTAATTGGTTAATAAATTAAGGGTAAATAATATATTACACACATAACTGCACATACTTGTTCTTTACATACATACATATCATATATATTATTCCTCCTCACTCACAGATGTTAGATTTAGTATTATAATCTAAACTAGCTCTGTAAAATAACTAGCATACCGCATAATCGAAGGTCATCAGTTATATTTTTTACTGAGAGAATCGTAGAATGATACATGGATTTTCAAAAGGGAGGTTTAAACTGATTTTTATGCAGATCTGATGTTCCCACATACTCCATAAAGTTTGCCGCTCCAAAAGGACTCTCTTTTGTGATTGGTTGAAGGGTCAACGAGTTCACAAGGTCCTCTTGTGCTGAGCACTGCTCATAAAATGCTTTAAGTTATAGAAAATGAAGTGAAAAATGGGCAAACGAGGAGCTGAATATGCAGCAGAAGTGGTTAAATTTTTCATTTTTTTACGCTGCAAATGGGTTTCTTTCTGTTCGCCTGATTTCACCGTTTTCCAATTACTCATACATTTGTTTTTTCATGTTATAAAAAAACACATAATGAAATAAAAACAGAATGTGATGAGTCTTTTGAGTCCACCGATTGCCAAACAATTTAACAAAATTAACTTGAATCGATTCAGCGGACGCCCTTTTTCCAAAGAATTATCTTTGTAAATCTGTGTATTTTTCCTCAGGCCTGATCAAGACAGCTCTGCCCGGCATGGACAGAGAAGTCAAAGAAAACTACCAGGTTGTGATCCAGGCTAAGGACATGGCCGGACAGATGGGTGGCCTTTCAGGAACCACGACGGTCAGCATCACCCTCTCCGACGTGAACGACAACCCGCCACGCTTCACCAAGAGTGAGTACAGCCTTCTGGAAACAAACACACACACGCACACACGCGCACACACACACACACACACACACACACACACAGTGACCAATCCCTCAAACCACTTGTCAGTGTGAGCCGGTGCCAGACAGGCAGCCCCCATCTGGTGTCAGTTTCAAAATGAATTTGGATTATTGCAGGGAGCTCTGGGTTTTGTGCGGCTACAGAGGGCCTCTTAAAGGCAGCGAATAATTAAATATAGAGCCATATGACAGAGCGAAGGGTCCTGCAAAGTGCATCAGATCAGCCCTGTAATCCCTGTTAAATGAAGAGAGTACATTCACTGGGTTTTATCTCCCCTACTCCTTCTCTCTCTTTGTCTATCTCCCACTATTAAGTCTTTCCACTGCTGCTTTTTACTCCATAAAACCAATGTTCTCACTTTAGTGCTCAAACTCTCCTTGGTGATATTTTTGGCTCTTTTTTTTATGCCCTCCATCTTACTCTCTTTCAGCCTCACACATTGTCTCTCTTTCTTCTCTCAATACTCCCCCCCCCTCCGCCCTTCTCGCTTCCTCTAGTGTATCTGGCAATCCAGTGTCGGCAGCCAGATCAAATTGACAGATTACTGGTGTCGTCGTGTTTCCCCTCAGTAACAGGAAGCTCCGACTGTACAGTAGGCGACGCGTGCGCACAGGCGCCAAACGCAGAGCAGCACCGACACACAACCGCAGAACTCCTGCCGTCCTCTCATTTATCACTGCTCCCTCCCACCAGCTTCAGGGATGGAGCAGGGGGGGAGACGGACGCTGTCATCTCAGCTTCACCCGCAGTGAATGAACAGTGTGAGGAGGGAGGGAGATGGATACGACAGGGATGGAGGAGGTGACAGGAGGGGAAGATAGAGGAAGAAAGAGGAAGAGTACAGAGAGACAGCTTGTGATAGAGGGGAGGGGGGGGAGAGAGACAGACACGGGGTTAGATTGAAAGAGGGAGAAAGAGGAAGAGATATTGTAATGGGACACCCAGAGGATCTAGAGTGTCAGGAAGCGATATCATTGTTGTCTGCCGGAGTGATGCCTCTTCTTTTCCACCCAATGCTAAATACCTGTTAGCCTAGGGAAACCTTCTCATGGTGCGTCGCCTTCAGTGTGCGTGTGTGTGCGTTTGGAGGCAAGTGTCAGCGTCACAGAGACCTGCCGACTCAGGCGTTGCCAAAACAGTGTCAGCATGTTTTATTAGTGTGTCAGTGCTGTTTGTCTCCGCAGGCTGTGTGTATATCACGCCCGCTCCCTCCTGCAGTCCAGCTATTTATTTAAGCATACGAGATGCAGGCGGGGCCGCCGAGGCCGACAGGCAGCCATCAATTTCTCCACCTCAAACCAGGAAGTCATCTTTCAAAATTAAAAAAAAAAGAAAGAAAGAAGAAGCCATTAATTTATGCTAGGCAAATTGGCCGAGAATTTATGTTACATCCTAAACTTCGAGTAGTGTGTCAATACCGCTTGTAGCAAATTAAGCGAAAGGCCAAATGTCTGTTTTGGAAATGAAAAATGTTTTACCGCATATGAAATGTCTGCTCCACAGCTGATCTACAAATGTTGCAGCACTAAATCTCCCACTCAGCTCCTGCTTTTCACACACTCTCGGCTCCCCGGCTGGCTCTTATGCTGCTGCTCTCTGATTGGCTCTGACTCACTCTCTCCCTGACCTGCTCTCTTGAATTCTTGCTCTCTGACTCACCCACTTACGACTCTTTCTTTTTTTCACTAACAGGGTCATAAAAAATACTCAGGTTAATACACTCGTTGGGTGTCAGGGGCTGTGTGGTTTTCGGCCTGTGTATCATCTGTGTTTTTGTAAATTAATCTAAGGGTGCGTGTTCATCCTTTGCGATTAGCCTTTTGGTTTTTGTAAGATCCTAAAAGTACACACCTAAACCTGTTGCATCTGTGTGTTAAAAAATGGACATGAAAAGGATATAAAGCAAAAGAAAGCTTTTAATGGCCCTGCTCACTCGTCCTCTGTCTTTCTTTTTTTCCTGCAGCTTTTCTCTTTTCTATTTCGGAACATCTTAACAATGTTGATCTGATTTGACTAATCACAATGATGCGCTGATTTCTCTGCAGCTCTCTACGAGTTCAGAGTGGCAGAGACCCAGGAGCTGGGGTCTGAGGTGGGAGTGATCCGGGCCTTGGACGCTGACATCGGAGAGAATGCAGAGATGGACTACAGGATCATCGGGACCGACGGACCTGGGATGTTTGATATTGTCACAAATAGGTCCACGCAGGAGGGCGTCATCGTGCTGAGAAAGGTCAGGGACTCTCTGTTGGTATTGTGTTGTGGGGTTATGGTGGTGTAGCTTCTACTGGGGATAAATTGCTCTTTTCTTCCCTGACGTTTAAATTATGGGGGTTGCATGCCACATCAGAAGAAGCCCCTGAAGGTCCTAACAAGGACAGTATGTTCATTATGTGTTTTCCAAGAATAAAAAAGCATCAACATTTATATTTACAATAAAATCTTGTCTCTTATCACATCTGATGGAACGGATATGCTTCTGTTTTAATCGATATATCTATCTTAACAGGCTGCGTAACAGCTCGTGTTTAACTCGTGCTCAATGCTGTGCCTGAATAAACCCCGTGTAGACGACAGCTGACTTTGACTGCTGCCGCTGCTGCTTTGCTAATGTGCTTCAGGACGTGCAGACATTTTGTTGAAGTGTGCCAGAACCGAACACACAAATCAAGAAGAGACATTAATCTTATAATCCTTAAGATTTCGGTCACGGGGCCAGATGTAGAAACCAGATAGAAACTATGTATGTGTGCATCTCACACATACTTCAGGCCATGAATATTTACAGTTCTCAAGAGGCAGCATGAATAAAATGATAAGGAGGACATTAAATATAATCTGAGAGATGTAAGCCTATATTGTAATGTAGGATTACATTGTTAAGGTCACATCTACACTTTTCAATCAGTGGACTTTTATCTTTTCTCTGCCCCCTGGTTTGCTTTGATGGCACCAGTGGTTTAATAGTTGTGTCAGCAAACCTGCAGCAAACCGTCTTTGAACAGTTGGCTTCCTTTATGCCACGAACAACTGTGATCTGAAATTATCCTGCGCGCGTCAAAGTTGGTTTTCACACAACAGCCGTGCAGGAGCTGGAGGTGTGCAGGCAACACTGTGACACTGCTCCTGACATTATTAATATTTAAAACTGAGCTGCTGCCAAAACAAAAATCCAGCAAATGACAGTTGTCGCGTTTAATGGACACATTTTTGATGAACAGTCTAACAGCAATGACAAATACATTGCTTGTTAACGTGAGCTAACTGGAGGAGAAAATGTAAACGGAAACTTAATCCAGCTCTGACATAGTGTAAAGAGGGTCAAACAGTAACTCTGAATCAAGTTCACGCATCGTTTCCTGTAAATCCCTCGTGTGTGTGAAAGCAATTTGAATCCTGTACAGGAATAGCAGATCAAGAAAAACTATTACACTATAAAGACGCAATTACAGAATGTAAATATTGAACAGCTACTGTTGAAGAAAATGAAACATGAGGTTTGGTTTATGAAAAGAAAGTCTGTTTCCTGGTTTAGGAAACATGTAAATAGGTCTGTGTTCATAAAACTATGAAGGGGTTTTAAGTAAGGTGTTAGTTCCCAGATGAAGGAAATGGCATTCATGTAGTTATAGTTTGGATTTTCTTTTGTTAGTTACAAATGCTTGACCTCATTCTGTCCACCGAACCCGTCACATCACACACAGGAAACAATGAACTACATTCAACAAAGAAATAACTTTTTATTTCCATACGCCCTCACAGCCGGAAGATGGACGGAAGCATTATTAGAGTTCAACTAAATCTTGCTCAAACTCCCAGTACATGTGTTTTGAGTGAGGTTCATTCTTCCTCTCAGCTGAGACCAAAGCAGAAATATTGATGCTCAGTATGGATCGGAGCATTCAGCGGTGTGCTGTGGTCTGTTTCTGATGTATTCAACAGAATCTGCCAGCTGCCTTATCAAGCGCCCTCTCTGCAGCCTGCGATCGATAGCTTCCATCATGCCATCATTAAGTGGAAGATGACATAATTGCCTTTTGTAGCCGCGGCGGTGCTATAGTGAATGTGGTGTGCGGGTGGAGTGTGTGTGGGGAGTGAGCGTGCCCTGATTCTGAACCTACTAATTAAATGGGCTTGTCGAGTGGGAGTGTGTCCCATCTCTGCTTGTGCCGGACTCTCAAAGCAACATATTCCTCCCGCTGACGTGCGGTCTCCCCTCAGCCTTAACACCAAACGACGAAAAATCAATGACTCCTATTTTATTGTTATTCATGTCTTCAGAAAAGGGCTCATTCCATCCCATCTGGATTTTTCAAGCTTTCGTTGGCTGTTTCCAATGATCACGGACCAGGCATCCTTTCATATGTTCTGTAGGCAGCGTGCAAGAAACATAAAAGCTAACGACAAAAACACCAGCAGTCATACAGGAATCGGCCGACTAATCATCCTGCACTGCCCGTATATTATAGGATGAACAGTAAGAGCAGTGTAGAGTAGATGCAGGATTATAGAGGATCATACACAAAAAACAAAGCTGCTTCATTTAAAGCAAACAAAAGGATAAAATGAAAGCTACAGAAAAGGTTTTACATACTGTAAATATAATACGGGATTACTGACTGGCAAAACCAACAACCTTAACATCAAGTTTACAGATGTGTGCAACACAAATATGGATCTATTTCACATGATGCTTAACCATTATCTTCCATTCAATGTGAACATTACGACTTTATCGTCATGCAAGTAGTTAAAATATAAAAGTAGTTGAGTGGTGAACAGATGCATCCTTCAACAGAATACCAATGTTTTACTTCTTTTAAAAAGTTTTATTCATCCCTTTTAATAGATGAAAATTTAGAAATCTGTACAACCTTCACACAACTTTACAAATCCAAGCAGCACTCATCTTGTTCTGCACTGCAATTTGTGTTTTCCATTATGAAGTCAAATGAAGCACCTCACCATAAGTCTGACGCACGAAACCACGAAAGATTTTCCTTTCGCTTATATACTAATCTGATATACTGATCTGTTCATTTACCAAGAAAAACAAAAGCAAAATGAACAGATGTCACCCAGCAAACAGTGAGAGGCAACGGTGATTGATCGTTTCACCGAATGTAGGAATGAGATCAGGAAATCAAGTTGGAAAGCACAAGCATCAAAGGAATTGATTGAAAATGTGACACGTCTGTGTCTGGCAAAACAAAAACAGAAAGAAAATCTATATACATAACGTATCATTTTACAGTCCTACCTGAAACAAAGCATTTGGCAAATGTATAATGCTGTATGAGTAAAATAATAGTACTAACCAGTCAGATTTCCTGTCCTAAAATATTTATGAGCCCTGCTTGTGTGAATTATTGCAGCCTTGTTATCACTTTTTCCACCAAAATGCCGCATCAGTCACATTATTCAGGATGTGGCAGCAGTTAGAGGAAGGCCTTTATGTGTCCAAACAAGCTCAGGTCTGATCTGTTCAGCAGCTCATGTGTGCCCATCTACAATCTTGTTAGTGTCCGTGAGCAAGACACTGAGCCCCTTCACGGGCGCTCATTAGAAGATACTCTGGAAAACACTTGTCAGTTTAATGAAGAAAATCCCAGTTTTTGACCTGAAATTAAAAGTGTCAGGATGCTCGGAATCAACAACCGAACACGCTGCTCCATACAAACGTTGGAAAGTAAATATTAAGCAGAAACCAAACATAAAAGGAAGAAATCAAAGAAGCATGTTAAGTTTCAGCTTCTCTCGCTCTTTGATCTGCAGCCTCTGGACTTTGAGAAGAAACGTCAGTACAGTCTCCGAGTTCAGGTGGAAAACGTGCACATCAACCCGCGCTTCTTCTCCGTGGGCCCCTTCAGGGACGAGGCGGTCATCAAGGTCATCGTGGAGGATGTGGACGAGCCGCCGGTGTTTGAGCGCGCCAGCTACGTGATGGAGGTCAAGGAAGACGCGGCTAAGAACACCGCCATCGGCTCCGTCAGCGCCTCCGATCCTGACGACAAAAGCAGCCTTGTCAGGTACTGAACACATCACAGCTCAACATGTTCTGGTCTGATTACTGTATAGATTTTAGTTTTCAGGGGTAGATCCACACACTTTATAGGTAGAATACAAACACGACTTTAACTTAATATGACATTGATGTGTTCTTGAACTTTTTTACTGCTATGAAATATCCACCAAACTAATGCTATGTAACTTCACACCCATGTGTGAATATTTTTAATATCAGTTAATCCTCATGTACTACAACAAGGCAGAAGGATGAGAGATTGGACCTAGGTAAGGTACAGAAACAGAAAGTAAGTTCACCTGCATGTAGCCTAAAGATCTTACTCCTCTATCCATTAAAGCGATGTAATGCTCCAGTTATGTCAATTATTTCATGATGTTATTGTGAAATATAGATAAAAGCTCTGAAAGTAGCAGATGGATCATTGTTAAAATACATTGTGGTCCTGACACAAAAACAATTCGTGCTACTAGATACTGAAATTTGACAAAATCTACATGAACTTACTTCGTCGAGATGTTTTCTATTAAATGGGAGTAATAGGAGCGAGGTGTCAGACTGCGCCTCTGACACAGTCTCAAAGACTTTTTCATTTTTATGATGTACTAAGGGAGTTGGCTCTCAAGGTTGAAGTTCCACCACTTTATTGCAGGTGTCAAATACGATATCATTCTCTTTTATCGCCCGCCATCAAGGAGGTAGCTACCCCGTGGCATTTAAAGCCACGCAGTGGAGGAGGAGGGCTGGGAAGCCTGGGGGGCTGCTTGGCATGAGGAAGCCACAGAGATGGTTGTCTTTATTAGCTTGTGCAGCTTGCCCACATGCAGACAGTTGCACAGGGCAACTTAAATGTAAAGGTTTAGCTGGCGTGTCAGGACCACAATGACGTAAAGTATTTCACCTTCAAACGGAGTCACAGTCAAACGGAGCCACTATGATAGATGTTAAGCCCTGATCTAATCCAACCTCTGGTGTGGAACTGCTAACACACACAGCCTACATTTGTACACTAAAGTGTCCATTAAGGGTAGTTTTGGTACTTGCTGAGGTTAAACAGGCCTAAATCTGAGTGTCTCTTTCTTCATTGTCCTGAAGTCCCTTAAATTGTGCTGGAAGAAGAGAAAGTATGAAGTATGAGAACTGGAACAATTAGCTGATCAATCAAATAGGCAGAAAAATGAACCAGCAACTATTCGTCTTTGAGGAAATTCTTCGTTTGTGAGTAATATTGTTATTGTTAAATGTATTTGAGATGTGTACAGCTAGAAGTGATGACATCACTGCTGCTGCAACTTTAAAGTAATAATCTAAATGGAGTTTGGACAGTAATGACATGGAACCTACACATCTTTCCTCTTCTAAGCCTTCCTCCATATTTAGCTCAGGTCAAACTAGACACCTTGCTCCACAAATCCCCAAATCAATACTGGATGCCCACTGACTCTTGTCCTTAAAGAATGTCTTCTGGAAGTACTGCGGCGAGCCGGTCAGCTTGTGTAGTGAGGAAAGAGGGGATCACTAACGTTTCTGTAACCCTCCATGTCCTTCTGCCTGGCCTTCCATCCAGCCAGCTGCCTGCCTGCTGAGAGCAGCACTTTGGATGCCCGGTCAGGACGAGGCGAGCTGTTATCTCTCTGACATTAATCACGGGAAGGGTTAGGCCCAGCCAGCTGAATTATTGGAAATATTAGAAAAGCAATTAGTAAAGCCCACGGCCGACGCAGATTTAACGAGGTTAGAGTTACTGTCGCGCCGGGCGAGGTGGCGGGAGTGGAGGAGAGGCAGCCAGAGATGAGGAGGGAGAGTTTAGATAAAGACGCTAAAATGGTTGATGCAGGACGGGGCGGGAGGAGGAGGAGGGGTGGCAGCAGGGACGGAGGGGAGGATCTGCAGAGAGAGGAGAGCGGTGCGGTGGTGCATTGAGAGCCCCGGTTCATAGTCTCCCCTCAGGGGTCTCCTTCCTCTTACGCCAGCCCTACTGATGCCTGCTACTCCATTAATCACACTGATGTATCACAGTAGTCTGGGAAGCAGAGAAAAACAACATGACTGGATAACCTGTTGGCTCTCGTCTCTGTGTGTGTGTCTGTGTGTGTGTGGGACTTCAGACGCTCGCACAAATCCGTCATCACCACAGGACAGATTTATAAAGACTGTTAGTGCAAGAAAGTTTACCATAGTACATTAAAGAATGAGCAAAAATACAATATTTTATATTTCAGTATTTCACTTACCTCCAGCTAACAGCACAGATGGTTTTGGTTTCATGTGCCACAGTGTCTAGGATGTTTCTGACTTCAACTCATCTCTTTCATTCATTCCTGTGATGCCATGAAACCTGAATTTAGATATTTAACATAATTAAATTATTAATAATTAATTATTAGAAAGGTCATGACGGTTGGAGACGGTATTCGGCACGGGACGAGCTGCACAGCGTTTTGTTGAAGTGTGAGTGTAACACGGTTGAGTAGAAACAGGAAAAAAAAGTCTATTCTGATCAGAGACGCTGAACACTGGCGTCTGGCTCCGTTGGATATGGGGGCACTTATACATTTCAAATCTGTGTGAACGTTGAGAGGAAATGAGCTGTTAATTTTCACAGGATGTCACAGTGTTGTAAAAAGTGCGATTTTTTTCCCCCCCTCCTGTAAATCTGTAATAACGGTGACAGCAACGTCCCATCCTGTGCAGGGCTGTACTTTACATTTCCTCTTCCACTAATCAGCCTAATCAAAAGACTTGACTGTGACCAGTTTTCAGTGGAGATACTTAATACAGAAGAAATAATCCCTCTGAAACATGTTGACCGTGAGGTTTTCATGTTGTTTCCATTATGTTGTTGAGCTTGATGATTCTCCTTCGTTGCACATTAGAAATCCAAACCCGGGTATTTAAACCTGAAAATATCTGTATGGTATGAAACTAAAGTTTAATAGAGAAAATGTGTTTTTTTTCTGTGTGTGTGTGATTTGTGTAAGTCTGAAAATGTTTAGAGGCTGTTCATTAACTCATGTAGTTTGGCTCATTTGTGCAGGTGATTTTTTTTTTCCCTTTCAACAATGTTGGCCTTTCTTCTGAGGGCAAAGCACTGCGTGGATTGATGCTAAAATTAATCTTAGTGTGTTCTTCTCCGCTGTGACTAACAAAGAAAGGAAATAACAGCAGAGTGCAAACAAATCCAACCTGCTTTATTCAAACTTGTTTTGAGTCCCTCTTGCCTGCTGAAAACACTCTAACCACACAGAATGTCGCTTTAACCAAGACTCGCCTGCAAATGTGACCATTTCCACACTGGTTCACACATGAGCGGCTCTGTAAATGTGACTGTACCCTGTATCCCTCACCCGGGGAACACAACACACTTCCACATCAGCCTGACTGCAAAAGTTTAGAAGGCCTGTGTGTGTCTTGTGCAGGTACTCCATTGATCGGCGCACCGACATGGACAGAGTGTTCAACATCCATTCAGGTAACGGGTCAGTGTTCATCCTCAGGGAGCTGGACAGAGAAGAGAACGCCTGGCACAACATTTCCGTCATCGCCACAGAGTTCAGTAAGTGCAGCAAACATTTCTGTTAACCCACTTCCTCTTATTCTGCCAACTAAATTGATTTTTTGGAATTGACACTAACCTCTGAATGTTTGTTTGATGAAGTTAAAAAAGGAGATTCTGTAAAGCACTAAAACCAGACGCATCCAGTTCACCCATTATTGGCTGTCGTTGGTGTTTGTTCCCAACCCCGAGCAGCACTCATACAGTATACAATCCCAAAAAGTGGCAGGCTTGTTTACCTGGAACCACAGAAAGGACTATTATTATATTTCAGCAAACATTTTATTTTTATTTTAGCTGTCACTGACACTCAGCACTTCCTGCAGAGAAACGTCACATTAAAAGCCTTCCACAGGCTAAAAGGGCGTCATCTCTCACCTTTATTTGTTGGTTTTAATGTGAACCAGAAAGTAATTAGCCTCATAAACAGCAAACAGAACAAGAAAAAACAGCAATGTAGAAGCCAATGGGATTAAAAAGGAAACATCTAGTGTAGAAAAAGAAAACATCTGCAAAAAAGCTGCTCATTAATCAGCTACTCTAACTCCGAGCAGATGATTAGTGAGTAGAACATCACTGTTACACAGAAGAAATTAGTGCTGCGGAAATACACTACAAGAAATGCATCATGTGAGGTATTATTGAACAGCTAATTGCTGCTCCTAAGTGGTTTTTAAATCGATCCTTTATTTATTCATGCTGGCCATTATTCGAATGATGACTGTGACTTGAGAACTGTTTTTGCAGTTTTGATTTGTTTTAATGAGCCCCCCCCCAAATTCAATTTAAATAATCCCAAAACATACAGATGTATATGGAAACTAATTAAAATGTACACTGTGGAACTGTATTTGTTTAATTGAATTATTTATATATATAGTTTGTTTTCAGTGTCACACACAATTAGGTTACTTGGAAACAAAGGCAAACGCTCCAGACACACTACACACGTTTACTATGCTAAACATTAATGTAAATTCACTGTGTTCCTCTGTGTCTTGTAGACAACCCGCGACAGGTCAGTCGCGTGCCTGTTTACGTCAGAGTGCTGGATGTCAACGACAACGCTCCGACATTCGCCACCAACTATGAGACGTTTGTGTGCGAGAACGCTAAGGCTAATCAGGTTGGTGTGGTTCCACGCAGACTTCTCTGCTTCTGCATTTACTCGAATCCTGAAACAGATCAGCGTCTAACAGTTGGCTCTTCAGTTTCAGTCTCACTTGTCAAATTCCACCTCACACTCGGATCTGAACCAAATGTTTTCATCCAGACTCTTGTCGGGATTCACAGAAACTGTGACGACCCAAGTGTAGGCTCGACAATCTATTCAGTGTTATGTGCTGCTACATTAACTCACTCAAATTTATTTCACGTAAATAAACGTTGCAGGTTAGAATCTCGACCAGGAGAAGCTACTTTCTAACTGCATCTATAACATAAGATGCATGAAATGGATGTTACTTAAATAAAATGTAATGTTAACAGTGTAAATATTAACTGCAGTACTGTAGCTTGTACTGTTGCCACCTTCACTGATTAGATGGTTCACAGCTAGTGAAGTGTTCACCCTGTTTAAACAATAGATCATGTGTGATAGAGTTTATATATAAACGGATATCCTTTTAATATTGCTGGTAGTAAAATGGCTCATTACGTCTTCCTCTACTGACCAACACAGACACATTTACACGTAGTAAATCAGATCTGGTTTGTAAGTTGAGAAATGATTGTTTCCTTTGTGAGAGGTTGTGATATGTAGTTGAATTATTCATAGATGATGTTTAGTTTTTCTTTCAGTCTGGATGCTGGAAGTTTACTTGTTCCTCACTTGTTCCTTGTTACAGAGGATACAAACTGTGAGCGCCACGGATCCTGATGAGCCTCTCGGAGGACACCGCTTCTTCTTCAGTCTTGCACAGGAGGCTGCCGTGAAGGCGAACTTCTCTGTCCGTGATAATAAAGGTGAAACACTGTCGGCTTATGTTTGTGGTCATCTGTATATTGTTCCAACAAGGAACTTATGTTGAACTTGTATTGAACTTCACCACATCCTGTGCTGCTCTGTACATGTTGTGATCAATTCTTATTCTATATTTTTTTCTCCCACAGCACTACAGGCACATTCAGACCAAATGAAATTTATAGAAGACTTTATTGAAATGTTTGTTCCAGCTTATCGACCGCTGCATAGTAACTGGATATTCTGTTGTTTTCAGACAACACGGCCTGGATTTTAACACGGAGGAACAGCTACAACAGTCTACAGAAGAGCATCTACCATGTGCCTGTGGTCATTTCCGATGGCGAGTTCCCTATGCAAAGCAGCACCAACACACTGACCATCAGAGTCTGTACCTGTGACCGTGAGGGCAACATGAAGCTGTGCAACGCCGAGGCGCTTACAGCGAGGGCAGGACTCAGCACGGGAGCCCTGGTGGCCATCCTGCTTTGTGTCATCATTCTGCTCAGTGAGTACTGGCTGCATAAAAACAAAAAAACACCCAAACACAGCCCAACCTTACAAACATTTATTTTTCAATTTAAGATTCATTCAACCACTGAAAATTTGATTTGAGCGTTTCAGCGAGAGCATCTTTCTACAGCAGGCCACCTCTTACTGCTTAAAAAGGCAGTTTTGTATTTCACTCCTTAATTTGATTCATCGCTTCCTGTGGGTGGATCATTCTGCCAGTGACCACAGGTGTCATGTTAATTTGATTTGAACACAAAAATCCACACCATCTAGACTGGGTCAGTGAAGAACTGGGCTTTACAGCAACCACACTTTGGTGCTTTATGTTGGAAAGATGGGTGTGTTTCTACATAAATCTCCCGCCTAGTGTATTAACATAAGGAACATGATTACTAGTCTTATTCCGTACACATGCTTCAGTTGTTATAATCTTTCTTTGCATTTCCCGCAAATACAAATAGCTTCTTCACCGGTGATTCAGAGAAACTACATTTCGAGAACCAGTTTACAAAACCAGTTTTGGGCTTATAGAGTTTCCAGAAGACAAATTTTTCCAATAACTCTTTTCCATGAAGGGTCTATGGAGCATACAAGAAGCTTTAGAAACCCGATAAAGTGAAAGTTATTGATTGATTCTATGTTCCACTTAAGGCAAAGAGTTTAGGTCAGCTTCATATCTATTACTTTGCCGTCTTCTTAAACCACACTCCTTTGTGATCTTGAGCAGAAGTGGCCCTGAGGAGCAAAAATACATAATGCATCCTTGTGCTAGTTGAGCCTGTTCTACAAAGTCCCTGAACATCAGAGAACACTCGTGTAACATCAACAGTTCCCCCTGGACAGTCACTGGCCTTCAGATCAAGGAGAGGGAGCAAAGGAACAATGGCAAAAGTCACCAAACTCTCTTATTTGTTATCTTTGTTTTTGTTCTCCCTGTAGTGATCGTGGTGCTGTTTGCTGCCCTGAGGAGGCAGAGGAAGAAGGAGCCTCTGATCATCTCCAAAGAGGACGTCAGAGACAATGTTGTCAGCTACAATGATGAAGGCGGTGGAGAGGAGGACACTCAGGCTTTTGATATTGGCACGCTACGGAATCCAGAGGCCATCGAGGAGAGCAAGCAGCGGAGGGACATCGTCCCAGAGACCTTCTACCCTCCAGTCCGACGGCCTGTGCTTCCTCCGACTCGGGACAACAATGGGGACGTCAGAGACTTCATCAACCAGAGGCTCCAGGACAACGACAGTGACCCAACAGCTCCACCCTACGACTCCCTTGCCACCTACGCCTACGAGGGCAATGGCTCCGTAGCCGAGTCCCTCAGCTCGCTCGATTCGGTGACCACAGAGGGGGACCAGGACTACAACTACCTGAGCGAGTGGGGACCCCGGTTTAAGAAACTGGCGGACATGTACGGCGGCGACGACAGCGACAGGGATTCCTAACGAGAATTTGGCACACAGACGAGGAGAGGAACGTGAAATGAAACACACGTTTTAAGACTTTCGGCAGGTGCATGAGTGGTGAGGGAAATGGCAAAAGGACCAAGAAATGAGTCTAAGTGCTCTTTCACAGCCATCAATCACCATTCAGTTGCACCTCCAGTGACAAGATGTAGGCTTTGTGTGTCCAGTCAGTGTTAATTTCGTTTTTGCGAGGGCAAAGTGACGAGAGACTTTTGTGTGAAGACTTCTTTTGTGTGTATACAGGGTGAACATGATGCCCAAATATATCTATACTGATATTTTCATTTCATTTTTCCAAAGCTGCCTGTGATGGACACATTCAACATGCAGTTTTGTAAACCAACAGATATGCCTATGTATTTTTCAGTGTTTCTGGGACAAAAACATGCTGCATATAGTGAGTTGTATCTTAGCTTGTGTACGTATGGTAATATGATACAATACGCTGTACAGTTGTTTTGTTTTTCTAGGGATTGCTGTCCCACTGTTTCCCCCCTTTCAGCGCTGGCTGCCTCACATTAACCACTTATCCAATGTTGACGCTTGAGCCACAAGTGCCGGAAAAAATTTGGCATCATCATGTCTAATGATAAAATGAGAATTCTTGATACAATTTGGACTGGAGGGGGATATCTAAACCGTGTTAGCTGTGGTACATCGCTGTTGACAAGTGGTTAATGTTCTTTAAAGCTTACATGAAGCTGTGGTAAAGGACTGTGGGATTTACAGCCACAACAAACAACCACAACACACCAGTTTGTCATTTCTGCAGTATCTGATTTTCATCTCCCCACAGCCCTGAGCAGTTGCTGTGAGGTGAGGCAAGATACCAAATATTTCCTTATTGAGCTGAATGTCGTCAAAACCATTTTTCTCTGTGCAGCCAACTCTTTGGCTCAAAAATAACAGAATATTGTTATTTTGTGCTACACTGATATAAATTCAGCCTTTTTTTTGCCCATCTTGTCTACAGAAACTTGTAAATGTTTCACTCTGTGAAGCACGTTGGAAGATCAGTAATTCAACATCATATTAATTCCCCGGTGCTGAGAAGATGCCATCGAGCTTGAAACAACAGCATCAAATTAGATTGGATGAAACATCTCGTGGACAATTCGCATTGAAGTTCATCATGCAATTTTATATTCTTCCCCTTAATGGTTCATTTTATCTATTCGGATGATAAAAGAAAACAGGATTATAACATTTGAAACGACGTACTAAGCAGAAAAATATACTATTCATTGGAATTTACAAGAAACATTTAAAAAAAGTTCAAATTACCATTTCACGCACCTCATTACTCACCACATTCAAAACCAAATCTAACATGAGAGTTTTTCCTACTGTAGACAAAGTCTACATTTAATTGATCATGGCCCAATCCCAATCCAGCCCCCTACATCGACTACCTAGCCCTAATCCTACAATTAGTTTTCATGTGTAAGGGTAGGCCGAAATGAAAGGGTATGAGAAATGACCCCGATCGCCTCACGAGTCATTGAAAACATGCACAAAAACCCCACAAATCTAATTCTATTTGATTATTGTTTTAATGAATTCTATACCTTTCCTTTGATACTCGTTTCCTTCACCAGAACACTGACAAAACCACAGTATGAACAATTCCCACCGCCCACTTTTCAAGGGTTCTTTCATTTCATTGGGCAATATTTCAGCCACTACTTCTTGTAACTGTGTTCGGGGGCAAAATGATAAGGTACCCAAAAGAAAAGTGTGGGGTAAAAAATAAAAAAAGAACAGACCTGAAAAGGGCTCTGTCTGCACAGGTGAATGTATAACAATCTAGCATTGCAGTTTAGAAATACAAATGTGCCAAAACACCAGTATTTTCCTTTAAAACTCTCCTATAACTGTATTCTCATCCCTGCCCTTCATCACATTTACCGTCTGTAGTGTTGACCGTGAAGCTAGTCCAAGTGTTCAAGCTTTACCCAACTGATTTCCTGTGGGATGAAAAACCTTTTCCATAAAGATGCTTATCAAGGGGCTCCTGACCTTTGAGTGGTGTGAAATAAGGTCCTCAAACCCAGAGGTGTGTCCTCAGCTCAGAGAGAAGGTCAAAACATTGTCCTGTAGCAAGAGCACACAACATGAGTTAGGTTTAAATGTGATTTAGAAAAATATAGAGGGAAAAAAATGCTTAAACAGAAATATTAAAATCAAATTGAATTAAGCTAACTGCTCTGAAATAAAGAAGGAACGATATGAAGAAAGAAAAACAGGCCCGTTAAAAAAAGCTCTGCCCTCACTTTAGCAAAAGGCCAACTTGCGAAGAGGCTGACATTTATCAGGCATTTGAAACGGTAATGACTAAACACAACAGCATAACTGCTACGGTGCTACTTTTTTCTTCTTCTCTGAATTCTGAATCAGCATCAACTACAGCGCAGCACATTAAACAATCTGATAACAAGGTGGCTGGAAAATTCTTTACGCCCAGCTATTGTATACGTATGTTCCCTTACTTGGCCCCTTGTTTTGTTTATTACCTTGTTGCTGGGGCTCCTATTGTGTAAGTGGCCATTTCAGGCGATAAGCATTTAATGAGTTTAAACCTTTCTCTCCAAGAAAACTGCTTTTCTGCCTCCAGGTACAATGTGAGGTCTGAAATGGAAATCAACATGACAGCAGTACTCACCAAAAGCTTTTTTTTTTTTTTTTCCCTTCAGTCTTCACCAGTTCCTGTCTTCATACAGGATGTCAGCGCATCGTCATTACAAATACGTGCTTGTGTTTTCCTATGAAGAGTGTAATTGCTTCAAGCTTCGGCGCCGTGCTCCGCTGAGATAACGGAAAAGTTTTGCACATTGTAACGTACCGCACCGCCACACTTCTGTTTTTTTTTTTCTTTTTCAAGTTGAGGTGGTGACGCTGATGTCCTCTTTTTCCAGTTACAATAGATCTGTGGTTGTTGATGTGTAGACACAGTTGGCCTTGGGGCTCACCTCTACTACAGTATATTATGTTGGTGACAATGTGATTGAGCAGTTGAGTTTTGTCAATGTAGAAACAATTTGAGAGGTTGTGCTAGTGTAAGGGGCCCTACACCACTGGCCGTTCATCAACCTGCTTTGTAAAACGTGATCTTTTGTACTGAATATTTATATGACACAATTAAATATCTAAATATCAGCCTCTCGATTTTTTTGTGGGCTATTCTTCCAAATTCCAGATTTATAGTTCGACAGGTTTATATTGGACTACTCGCCCCCTTTTTTTTTTTTGCCCCTCTAGTTATGGATGGAATTTTCACTTTTATCTGAAATGTTAAACCAGCCACAGGCCAACAGGCTAGACATTTACCGTCCTCACAGGTGTGTATATTTATTATCTACAATAAATCTTAGTATAAAAGACTCAACTCTACATGTCAGATAGTTATTAATATGACGGTCGTTGTTAAATAGCTGGATCCAGAGGCTACGGAGCTGAGGAAATTGTTAATTAGACAATCTATAATTAAGATCTGTAAGACAGCCAATCGGATTTGGAGAAAAGTTAAAAATGAGAGACGGAGGAAAAATCATTTTGATTATTACAGTATGAGTGGCAGATGTGAGGCAGATGGTGACACTGTAGTGACTGAATATAACTGACTCAATCCCCTGTTCTGGTTGAGGCACTTGAGCGGAGCACCGAGTCGATGAGAATCACAATAGTAAAAAAAAAAGTCA
Organism: Ctenopoma multispine; assembly: GCA_034779795.1. NCBI lineage: Eukaryota > Metazoa > Chordata > Actinopteri > Anabantiformes > Anabantidae > Ctenopoma > Ctenopoma multispine. Next base: position 14,054,342 of record JAUYWH010000012.1, on the reverse strand, counting down.
AAAATGTGTTTTTCTTTCATACAATATTACGTTTTCTGTTTTATTTAAGATTTCACACATTTAAAAACTCTTGTTTTGGCATTTCTCAGTAACGTTGTGAGCTCCTGCTGTGGCTCTGGAGTTAAAAATTAGTCATCAGCTCAATATTTAAAGATCAGACAACCAACATACACATAAGGCCACCTTTGACAGTGCTACAATACTAAACAGCATAAAACATGACAGCATCTTGGCTCATTTCTAATTCTGTTTGTCTGTCTCGCTAGAACTTTAAAAAGCTGTCTGAAACTGATCTCACGTCATGTAGATTCAAGGGTCAAGGGTTGTATCAAAACAACTAATCATCAGGCCCATCAATGTTCATGTAGAACCTCAGAACAACTATCAGAGCTTCATGATCAACTAGAGGCACATCCATTTTTCCAACTTGTTCCTGGCTGACAGTCACATCTGCAGACAAGACTCCTTAGTGTGGACACGGGTCCTGATTGGCCCACCCGAAAACGACGCTGTCACTTCCTGCATTCCTCTGCCTCGTCGGTCTCCTTCTCCTGCCGCTCCCGCTCTCTTCTCATCTCCTTCAGCTCTTGTCTGTATTTCCGCTCGATGAAGCGCTTCTGATGAGCCATCTGTGGGAAGTTATCTGGTACAGGGAGAGGCAGAGTGGGAAACAGAGAGAAGTCGACCAAGGAGAACAGATAAAGAGAGAGACACACAGAGGCAGGGGTGTGAAGAGACAAGGTCAGTTTCCAACTGGGCGAGGACAGAAATTTATGGTTCAAATTGCACAGACTATAGTTTTTATAGCGTGTGTCATGCTGTCACTTTGGTCAAATGAGCAGAAATGTTGCAGGCAGCATTGCAGCTAAATTGCCCTCGTTGTTATTTCATTAATAATGATGAAGTAACAAGAAATTAGACAGGCCTTGTTTGGTTTCAGCACAATGGTTTTGAGAGATCTGATAACATAATTACAAGTGAACATTTCTAGATGAGATCTGTAATAAGATGCTGTAGTGTGACAGCAGAAAAAAATAACAAACAGGCATCAGACAAAATACCAGAAGAAGCAGTTGGAGAACAGATGATCTTTAAAAGTTGTCTAATGTCGCTCTAAAAACTTGCAAAAAACTGCTGATTGCCAGGACTCTTTTATAGCTGATAAATGCTACTACTTGGCGTTCAACTGCTAAACTGTAGGAACACATGAATGTAGCATTGGCTACATCAGCCATTAGTTTCTAAATAGAACTTTTGAGGCCCCAGTGTGGGTTTGCTACTCATGGCCAACTTGGCTGAACACACACAACCCAAATTTTGGCAAATATGGAGCAAGCCTGGATGGATATGATCAGGATAGAGGAAGTGGCAACCATAACGACTGAATCTGATGGGTTAGCACTCCTGTCGATCAAGGAAACACACTTGCTGTGACAAAAAATTTAGTTTTTCAAGAATTTTCTAGCTTTTGGCTTTTATCTGAAAGTTGATGGTCTAGAATCTAGAGAGATGCCATTACCATTTGGTAACCAGACGTTGTCTAGAAATAAAGACAGTTGCTTTTATTTTCCTGATTTCAGCTAATCAGAGTGGTCTCTTTCATGGATGGGGTCAACATGCCGAATGAGGGGTCCAACAAGTGCCAATGGTACCAAAAAAATGAGGCTCAAAGACGCACAGTAAAGGCCGGGAATGGCATTGGCCGATGGTCCTATTAGTGTTAGAGCCAGCTTCTCCCAACAATTACTTATTGAAATATTCACTGATGAATACATTATTCTGTCCAATATAAAAATACTCATTGTTTAAAACCTAAATATAATATATGATATATATAATATAAATAAACAAGCTGGAAGCAGAGGATATATGGCACCGGAACAGTTAATTGATCATCATAATAGCTGCCAATTATTTTGCTGTCAGTTTTTTAATCAATTAATTGACTCATCGTTTCAACTCTAGTTAAAAGGTAGGCTAATTTCCTGACTCATAAGGGAGCGCTAAATCCGTTAAGTGAAAAATTAAAAATTACCAAATGTGGTGTTATATAAGCTGCCTTTAGTTCTCAGCCATGACAGTGGGAGCTTAATTCAAGCCAATGACCCACCAGGCTGCACCGTCTGTAATTTTGATATTCACAGCTTAGGTAATTTTCCATTAAGTATTTACATTACCGGGTGTACCCACTGCACACTTCAATTTAAAATAGCATGCATGACAGCTGCCCAGTGGTAGGTGTCAACTTGCTGAGACAAAAATCTGACGGTGCAGTTTTTCCGGTCACTGAACATGACCATGCAAACGCAGACAAATTAGACTTCCAATGCCTTTTCCCACAGAAGTTTTGTAGTGAGTCTAGAGTGGAAAATGAAGCAGGCCCACAATGATGTGAATAAATATTTGAATAAAACAATGGTCCTCATGCTGGCCTTTGTTAGCGGTTTACTGTAAACGGTGTGCTTTGATAGTGTTTGAAGAGTGATACATGTTTTATTAATTTGGCTCTGTACTTCAGCATGATGAATTTGAAATAAGAGGTGAGGTACATGTAAGAACACCGTCAGCTAAATGTTTGACTGAAAGGCTTCTAGTCCTCTTTATACACAGTGCTCTGATCCTAAGAAGGACAAAAAGACATTTCAACTAAACTTAAATAACATCATAACATTTTGTAATTTGTTGCAAATGTCTACTGAAGACACACAGACATCAGCAGACACGTATTATCTGCCTCTGGTAACGCTCTACCAGGTGTTGCTTCTGTTTCATAGACCTTAAAAAAGTAGAACTTACTTTTGTTTTTCATAGCTGAACGAATGAGATAATTGTCTTGCTGTTCTGTGCCATCATTAAAGGGACAGAACAGTTTATAAAAAGGTTAATTTCTTCTGTGTTTCTACATCGTTTACCCAGTATGGATTTAAATGCCCTTTTTAAACACCCTTAAAGCTGAGAATCAGCACTTTAACCTCACACACTGTTTTATTTCAAATCTATTGTGCTGCAGTATAGATCCAAAACAACAGAAGATGCGTCACTGTCTAAACAGTTAGGCCCTGTGCTGTATCATGGGCAGATAGTGTATAATAACCTCAGATAAATGGAAAAATTTAATTATTACTATTGTCCAGACAGTGGACTTGCAGTTGATAATATGGCACCTTAGGGTTTGAGCCAACTATTCAACTATCTGGCATGGATATTAAAGCCAGGCTTTCCATTTAAGTGTTTTCCAGAAACATCTGCTGTCCTGCTGCTGCAGACCCATATCCATGGTCAGAAGAACACAGCACAGGAGCAGACACAAGTAAAAATTGGTGCTTGCATGCTGGAGCGACACATTATCCATCTGGATTGTGCCGAACCGCCTCTCAAGTGCTGATAAGCGCAAATCGGTTTGAAAACACATCAGTCCAGCAGTTTATTTAAAGAATGACTCATCTGATGTCTAATAAAGAGCACGGTCAGTAACTTTTATAGCGTTTGTGTAGTGTTTATACTATTACTTTTCTCAATGATTGACAGAATGTCAACATATAAATCATTTTTCAAGACAAAACCTCATTTATAGCTTCCTAAATATGAAGATTGATTGGTTTTCAGTGTGGTATCTAATGTCAAATATCTTTTTGGACTGTTGGCCAGACAAAACATGCATTTTAAAGATATCCGCCTGAGCTGTAAAAGAACAGCGAGAGGTATTTTTTATGTCATTCTATGAAGTAAACCGTAATTGGACTCAGTCTGGGCCTACGAACAACACATACTTCAACTGATTACACAAACATCTACAGGCCATGTAATGCTATGATTTACTGCAACCAGTTTGTGTAATCAGAATTCAAGAACCTTCTATAATAAAGGAGACACTGTGTTTGTAAATAGAATAGGAGAATGCGTTTTTCTCCGTGTAACACTAATTCATCATTACAGCAACTGAGAGTAAAAGTGCAAGATAACAGCGACATCCTATTAAAAAGAACAAGGATTGAATTTTAAATTTTTGAATAAAAAAATAAACATTTGAGAAAAAATTTTTTGAGTCACACACACACATAAGGACACACACAGAAAACACACAGTCTATTTCAATATCCTTACGGTGAGTAAGCAACACTTGGGGAGCCTTGGAGAGAAAACTACATATTGCTGTTAAAATATGTAAATCACCAGCATTTTTCCCTGGGAGATGACTTGAGAATAACACACTCAAGAGGGGAAAAAATGCTTTGGCTATTTACATTGTTTAACATGCGCCACAAGAGCAGGCATCAAAGAATGGGGCTGCTAAAGAATAGACAAGGCCTTTAATTTCAGTTGTGTTGGGCATCGAAGAGACATATTGAGAATTCTCAGCCGTCCAGCATTCTGGAGAAAAGCACCTTTGAGAAACGGTGCACTCAGCATACTGATTACCTCTGCTTAAGGTGCTAACGCACTGAGCTCGACTCAGGTCTTTTGTTTATCGACAATGCAGTAATTCCTCTCAAGGACAGAGGTTGCACTTTTTGGATTAGGCATGTAGCTTTGGAGCAGCATTGGCAGTTTGGGCCGGGTCAACAAGGCAGCCTATTGTGGCCACCAACGGCAGCACTGAAATACACACTCACACAGAGGCTTGATGTGGAATCTGTGATGAGGGATCAGCTCAGGAGAACATACAGTGTCCTTTCACTATTCAGCTGAAGCTCAGGCTGTGAGATGACTCCACAAAAGGCTGCGCCACACTGCTTAGTCTATCACGTAGAACTTACGCGAACCACATCAGTCAACAAGCCAGTAGTGCGCTTGTATCACGGTGCTGTTGAAAGGATTTCCCCGTCATGCCAAAGGGCAAACAAAAGACTCAAGCCAGTGAATACTGCATACTGTACTCTACTTTGCCTCTATCCATCCAATGCTTTTATCCGGAGATTAAGGGGTTTAGAGAAGGCTGAGGAAAGAACGTAGTTCCCTTCCAGCTACTAGCCAGACTAAGGATCCTTCTCTTATTCAACAGAAATTGCACTGAGAAACAAGCAGCTGCGAGAAAGATGAGATTGGAGACTTTATAAAGAGACAGTGCTATCTGTAAGGATGAATGATAAATGGTTAAGCCGTTTCCATGTATATTTGATGTTGCCTTACATCTAACAGTGAGTGGTGGCTGAAAAACACTGCACCGCCAACTGTTTCCTTCTGCCGACTCCGCTCCTCTACCTCGCTGCTCTCAGCTCAATTTGTTTGCACTCATGTTTCTCCCAGTCCGAGCCTTGGTTAACATTTAATTCTGCCCTGACTGATACAGGCAGGAGACTGTCAAAACGTGGGCCATCAAATAATGAAATGTGAATCAGCTGAGCCACCAGCGGATCAGCTACAGACAGCACACCCACCAAATATTGGGCCCCTGGTCTCTTTAATGAGCTCTGAGCTGTCTGACTGAACACAGCCATGTCTCTCACCTCTCCGACACTGCTGGAGCCACGGATTCTGTCAGCCAGGAAAAGCTCTACAGCAGAAACAAAAAGTTCAATCCTGCTCAAAGTGCTCCTGATACTTGAGGAGGCCTTAAATAAAACATGGAAATGAATCCTGACACGTTGCAGGGAGGGGTCTTCGATCCGAGAGTAACACAAGGTAGGGCTGTTGTACAAGAGGAATAATGGTGTAGCCAGTGCTGCAGTGAGGGCCAACAAGACAATCAATGACGAATTACATGACACCGGGGCTAATGTCCTTGATTAGTCTTGCTATGCGAACAAATGAAGCGAAGCCCTTGACAATCACATGAGAGACATTGCAGCCCGGATAGGAGCTGATGCGTCAGGCGGTTCTGCAGCAGCTGAGCTCGAGTCTCATTATATAAGCTCATGATCAGGAGACACAGAGATCCTTCAAAGGCATGTTTGAACCCCGCTGGCTGACCTTGCATACTTATCTTAGCAAGGAGATGTCCAGCGACTGAATAAAAGATCACGTATGTTATCCCAAGATTTTCACTACCAATGTGATTAATTCATGCATCAGTGGTGAATTTTGACAAATGGAAAGGAATGTCCAGTTTAAACTAAATCTTTCTGTTTGTATGATCAATAGTCCAAAACCCAACAATATTTAATTTTCATTATCCAACAGAAATGCAGAAAATCCTCAAACCTGTGAATATGTTTTTATTATTATTTTGACCTAATAAATAACTCGAATGATTAATCAATGATCAACACGGCGTTAATAGCAGGTGAAAGACATTTGGAAGAGGTGAGCTATAAATTGGTGAGTTCAAATTAAGTGACAACACAAACTCAAACAAAGCCCTCGAACTGGGGTTTCTGTGCCAAAGGAAGAAAGACTGGAAGAGAAGATTTTAAATTAACTGACCTTTTAAAAGGCATTGCTAATCTAGTCACACAAAACAGCAATTTATGAAGGGGAAATGTTCATTTACCAGCAATGAGCATCTATCAATCATAGTGACAGAGGTGTACGCTGGGGAGAGGAAACGGCAGGAATTAAGGGAGGGAGGAGGACACAGGAGAGAGAGAGTGTGTGCACTGAACTACGCCCCCTGATAAGGAGGGAGAGAGGTGAGACAGAGCAGACAAAGAGGGAGATGGAAAGCATGGATTTAAATAATAACACTCTAACACTAATGTTTCATAAAAAGCTAAAGCTTGGGCACACAAACAGTATCAATCACAAGTGGCTGGAGGCCTCATTTATGAGCCAAATGAAATCCAAATATGACCTTCCTGCCCTCTGCAAGTTCTACAGGCCTGTTCCAACAAAACCATTTGTGTTCACCTCCAGCTAATTAGTGAAGTAAAGGAAAAAAATACACAGTTGATTAATGTGGTGGTCACTGGGAAAGCAACAGACTCCAGTTCAAAAATTATTCCTGAACACAGCAAACTCTTAACACACTCTCTGTAACGCATTATATTATCCGTCCACATACATATGCATAGATTATAAAAGGTGAATTCGAAGCGATGGAAATGGCTCGTGGATGTATTTCTGAGAGCACTGTAATTGTATTTTTACTTGGCAGTGAATGAGACATTGTAAATGTCTAAAAACCACTATCTATTTTCCTTAAGTGGTGGTTGATGACAAGATGAAAAACAGCCAAGGAGTGAAGCAGCACATAAGGGACGCATCAGCTGCACTCCTTCAAATCTGAAGAGGAGCGCTGAGCACAAGAGATTCGCTCAGAGTGTGAAGCCTCGCTCTCATGGTCTATAAAAGAGCTCGAAAACACAACAAAAAAATACAAACTTTGTGCGGCCCTTGACACAAACTTTCTGTGGTCCCGTGGGATGATTGACATGATCGAGGATGCTTAGCTTCCCCATCCTTGTTTTATTGGTTCTCCATCTCTGGCTAGGCCCCATGCCTGTGCTCTGGGCTAGCACTTCAAACAGCCTAATGTCCTATATGTCGCAGCCAACCGGCTGGTCAGGCCACAGCTCTCTGCCAGCCATCTTGCATACTGTACAGCCAAGGCTAATATTCAACACTGAGGCAAAGCGTGTGAAAGGCTTAAAGTGTGAAAATGTGTATGTGCGTGGAGGGGAGGGGTTTGTGTTGCCAAACAACTCACATTTTTCGAGTGCATCCATCGCAGCTCCCATTTCCGCCTGTTGGATGCTAGATTAGAAATATTTTTAACAAGGAGACAGAGAGGGAAAAAAGAGAGAAAGAGGGAGAAAAGGTCTTTAGCATATTCAAAATGTCCCTTTTTTGAAATTCTGTCAAAAAAAACAGGCCCAATATTTAGAGGATTATCAAGTGCTTTGTATTTGTTTTGAAAGAGCCCTTTTGCCTAACAATCCCAGGTAACACAGTGCACACATTTCAAAAAGATAAGCCTATTGGCGGCTCTATGATGGGTACTGTTTACGCCTGAAATTCACCGTCCCTCCGTATACATTATGTGACGTGTGATCATAGCCCAGCAGCGGAGGTGGCTGGCAGCTTAAGTCATGTAAATACAAAAACAGTAAGCTGTCAAAGATCCTATGGAAGGGACAAACTTATCGCCAGCTTAGAGCAAGAGAGAGTGCTTTCAAGTAGGGGGCAATGGAGGGGGATTTCAACATGTGGAGGGGGTGGGGAGTGCTAAAAGATGTCTGATGGATTTAGGTTTCATTTCTCGCCGGCTCAGCCGCAGCTTTATCGTCAACCCCTCCAACCCTGAATAGGCCTTTGCACAGAGATTCACTTTCTTTGCTTTACAGAAGTGTGAATGTATGAGCACGCACAAAGGTGTGCAGTCAAACACAAAAACTCTCACACACAATATTCCAGGTAGACGGGTATACAGCCGTAGATGCAGTGTCGCATCAACACAGTCACTTCTGCAGAAAGTGATATTTCCATAAGACAATTTATGTCAGATCAATAATGAATCGAATCATTTTCATTCTGCATAATGTTTCTCCCGATAGAATGGGCCAACAAGAGCTTAATTGCTATAATAAACACCATCAATAAAGCACAACCATTATTCTCAAGCCCATTAGCAGTGCATTGAGAGGGAGAGCGCCTTGTCCTGTTGTGTTTTATTACATAGTACTGTCTCACTCACCTTGGGCCTTTGCCACAGCCGATTCGCTCCCCTTTGAAATACACAGCAACAGTGTAAGTGCGAGCGTGTGAGGGCCCCACTGTCTGCAGAGTCCTGCGGATTCAAACATATAAATACAGGGTCAGGAAAATAAATACAGGAGGGTCAAGATGAGAAATAATAGCAAACGGAAGAAAGAAACGAGGACGTTCAAGGCCACTGTCGTTCTGAGAAATAGGGGGGAAAAAAAAAAGGTGAAAAAGATTTACAATTGGAACAAATCTGATTTTTTCAGCTAGTTGAGAGAAAGGGAATAGTGCTATAATAATAGTGTGCAGAAGCCATCTGAGGGACATATAAACAACTTTTTAAACCTCCCAAACTCTCCACCCCCATCATCTTCATGTATCAAAATATGTGTATCGTATGTTAGGAGAGGAATTGAAATGAAACAATAAAGAGTCTGCCGCGGTACACGAATAAACAATAAGAAACCTAAGACAGACATGACAGGAGAATATCACTCAACTAATTTACAGATGTACCTTATTTAAAAGACAAGAACCAAAGCTGTCAATTTTGTTACATTTCTGCAGGGACGTACGAACACGACTTGGGAAATGTTTGAAATGTTAACATTAGCATAAACATCTCAGACCCAGGCTGTGAATCACCTAAATAATTCACAGACAATTTACTTATTTCAGGAAAGCAATCCATTTTTAATGCAATGTGGTCACTTATGACACTTTATCAATAATTCAGCCTCTTTTCTCACTTACAAATGAAGAAGCACATGGCATGTGTGGAGCAAATAAGACTCTTGTGCTCGCCGGTTTAGCCAAATCTCAACAGGGAGAACATGTCGCTTGGAATTATCACACTGCTAAAATAACACAAAACGAGACAGAATAAAAAAGGAAATGTGCAAGGCTGTTGAGTCGTTGTCAACTTCAAGGCTGCACACAGATGGAAGTGTGCGAGGGAGAAGAAAGAGCACCGTAGAGGGTTTGTACGAGCTTGAGCTCACACTAAAAGCCGCTACTTACTGACTCAGGCCATTTTCTGCACAATGTCACATGTATGTGTCTGCTCCCTGGTGTGTCCTCCCCAGATGCAATGTACAGTAAAGTAATGGTGCTGGAGTCGCGGTGTGGATCTGTCATCAGCAACAGACATTCACCAGGGAACCTTTAGCAGGGGTCTCGGTGCATTAACTCCTTTCTTTACCCCCATTTCTATGTCCTTTCCTGCCGTCCTTCGGTCATTTAGTCTCTTTCTGTCTGACTCCCACTCTTATCTCACCCTGTGTATCTCTACTCTTCACACTTGTAAACAAATTCAGACGCACCCCAAAGACACCCAGACGGAACTGGCAGCAACAACTGCTGTATGAAATGCTATAAAAGCTGTATGATTCTGCTTTATTGACCAACAGGGGTTACGCCAACTCATGAGAAGGTTAATGAAGTGCCTGTGATTATCTGCTGCTTCCGTGTATTAGTCAGACAGAAACAAAGAAAGTAGTAATTACACTCAAGGGTGTGGCAAAAGCCTCAGACACGTAGGTGGCTAGATTTATATATGCTTGCAACTATTGTTGTGTACGCATGTGTGTGTGGAAATGTTGAGATTCAAGTCACCCAGGAGCTCCATTTGTTTCTTGTTCACGTCTTGTGGGCAATGGAGTTCGAGGGAAGTGTTGATTGTGGTGTCAGAGTTGTGCTGTGTCAAAAATCACCATCCCTCGGGCAAATAGACAGAATAATAAACAGAGGAGGGCGGAAAAGACATTCAAATAAATACAAGAGAAGAAGAGGGAGCTGATTAAATGCTGAATTGTGGAGTTCATTGTACGTTAAGCTGCTCTTTCTCCAACCGCCCATGCACACTGAGCTGGACCTTCCTTTCTCCTCAGAGAAAACGCTGTTTGTCAGTTTCCATGGTGACAAACATGCAGCTTCATGGCTGCTCTCAAAAGCACTCTGTCAAATGACACTTGCTCTTTGACCTTTGGTTAAATAAGAGGAGTCTTTGTGCGTGTTTATTTATCACAACAACAGAGACCTTTACAGAGCTATTGACAATGTCCAGGGACCAATATCAAGGAGAAATTCTGTAAATTATGTTTGTGCCACATCTCTCACAATGTGTACTGTGGCCAGTGTGATCCCTGACTAAACCCATTTCAGCTGCAGACTCTGGGTCACCGAGTTTTTTTTCGTTGTTGTTGTTGTTTGCACAGTGTACTGTACACATGCACGAGTGCATGCACGTTTAGAAACCTCTCATTTTTAAGTTAGGATTGACAAATTTATACAGAAAATATATTTGGCTATAGGTTAACACTATATTATATAATTTTAGGAAATGGGCATAATACAAAAAACACCACAATACATAAAATCTGCACTTTAGATTAGTCAAAGATCTGTCATTTCTTTCTACTTATATTATATATACGCAGTATTTCAACTAAATGTCTAATATATATATTTACAACATATACCAAAAAAATTATATATAACCTCAATAGAGAATAGCGTTCATGTGACCTACCTCTAATCAAATATTAATAATTCTAGATCCTGTTAAGAACTTTAAACACTACACTAAACAAACTAAATATAGTGCAGGAACCATGCGTCACTTGGCAAAATCACCGTTTTAATTTCTAAAACTCAACATCAGAGTTCGTTCCAGTGTTTTCCGTGGTCTTACTTGTATAGGGGGATATCAGGCTCCTTGCCCTCTGTTCTCAGGGTCAAACAGCACTGCTGCAGCTGAGACTTTGGGTCATTCCAGTCCTGGTTCAGAATAAACTCCTGCAACACACAAACCAGAAAAAAAACACATGTGATCAAACTACTTCAACAAACTGCTTTTAAAGAGTCAGAAGCAAATAAAAATCAGAGGCAGTTACAAAACTCCTCGTCCTCAGTCAGTCATGCTTTTATATCATTTCTGTCATGACCCACTAACTTATTTGCTCTCTCTCTCTCTGAATGACTTTCCATCTGTCTCTTCACAGTAAGTACAAATCACAGGCTACTTAAGACAAAAGCCAATCCCTGGCCAGAAATAAAGAGCGTCTGGGAGTCTCCCAGGTGTGCAGCCCTGATACATTTCTCTTATCCAAGGGGGACTTCTAAAAGCCCTTCCATTAACAGGGAAGCAGCCTTGTCATAAAAAGGCAGACTCCGAATCCAGAAATGTCTGCTCCTATTAATTTTCTACAAAGAGTGCTTCTGCTTCTGTTGCTCACGCTCTCCTTCTCCCCCGCTTTACTGCCCCCCTACCCCTTCCATATCTGCTGTTCTTGTTTCTGCGTTTTGCTTCCCCTTTTCTCCTTCCCACTTTTCTTCTCTCGTGGGGGGCATCTATGGTCCTTTTGCCTAAAGCAGAAAATTTTGGCTGTTTCCTAAAGAGCGCAGCGTATAGACCAGCTTTACTACAAGCCATTTCAAGTGCACAGATGTGCAACCCTTTCTATACTGTATGTATAATCACAGAGCGCAGCTAAAAATGCGAACATAAGGAAAAGAGCGTTTATTTTACACTGCCTCTCTATTTCCATCCAAATTGGATGAAGCGGCAGAGTGTGCAACACTCTGGTTTGCAGAAGGCTATGTAAGGAGACGTGCTGGATGTTTCACAACTTTTCTCTTGGAAGTGGAAATGAGGTGCTCTCTTGCAGCGACCATGACGCAAAGCTCAGCTCCTCCAGAGCTGGGGATTCTCCCTGGAGAGGCACACCAAGACAGCAATTAGCATGGCATATCAGACCACTGCAGCAGCTTCACAAGGAGAGGGCCATACTGTGTGGGTACTCGTACATGAGTATGTGTGCATGCCTCTTGTATGAGAGTGTATGGAATAGTTTGTGTCTTTTACTACAGCACCTGTATTAATGGAAAAAATAGCAGCTTCTTGCCTCTTCTATCTAAATTTAGACAATCCAGTGGTGCTTGAGAGTAAAATGCCCATCCTTACTCATTCACATCTGGCCATGGGAGTCTTTACTGAAACTCTAGAAGTGGACACAATCAACAGTCCAAGCACTTCTTGGATCAATAGAAAAACACTGACAACTAACATTAGCAACCCAATAAATGCATCCCAACACTGATTCTATTCCCATCAAAGATGACTAAAATAGCAATCCAAGGCGCCATTTTGGGAGGCATTCGAGAGCAGAGCACCACTTCACGACTCGCATCGATGCACCATTAGAGCCCAGCCATTAGCTCCCTCCTCAACAACTCTGTGGTTCTTTCTCTCTGAGGTGTCCATCTCAGCGGCTCATTGATGAGACACGTGGGGCGAATGGCTAAGAGTAGATGCTCACCTTCAGCCGGGGGAAAAAGCAGACGTTCATGAAGGTGTGCACGTACTCCAGACCTTTATCGATGTAGAGAGCAGCGATGAAGGCTAAAGACAAAAAAAGAAAGCAAGCGCTTATTAAAGGAATTTTTAAAAATGGCAGCTGGCGTGTGGTTAAGTTGTCTGCTCTGCTAAACAGTTGGCTCATTCTTACAAGTTAGTGATGCAATGTTTATGTTAACAGTTTTAGACGTTCAGAGAAACATTTATTGTATATAACTTATAAGATAAAACTGCATGTTAAGCTAAATTGAGATAACTAGCCATCAAACCGAACTAAAGAACCAAACAAAAAATTTGAAATGGATGTAATATGTGCTTGGCTGTTGTTTTTATCTCATTGTATTGGGTTTGTTTTACATCTTCTATTAGCCAGCACTGGTTTCACTCATTTCCATGACTAAGACAGTGAGACATAGAGAGTGGAATAATAGGTAATATTTCAGAAGGCCAGTAAGGGCCTTCTTTAGCTGCAGGGCACAACTGTTCATATGCGGAAGAGCTGCACTCATTTCCAACACTGACCCTCGTCCCCTTCCTGTGTCATCAACTCTACTCTGGCCTGAACTTTGAAGGATAATTTAAAAGGCAAATGATATGAAGCTCAGTGCTGTATTTTTGTGGATCCATGTGTGATTCATGGTTAAAGGTCTGCCTATTGAATGCTGACCTGGAATGCATTAGTTCTTCTATCCTCCCGTCTTTTTCCCATTTTTCTGCCAGTCTGGAATGTTTGTTTTTCTTATAGTCTGTGTCATGCTAGTTCCCTTTGGTGGCCTAAAGTGGGCTAGACTGGATACATAGGAGTTCGATTCTAATACGCACCGTACGCTCTGTATTCTCCTGTTCATGTGGAGGGGCCATCTGATTTATATTTGGGTCCTTGGGGATTTGCATTCATATTGGTACAGCATATACCCTGAATAAAAAAGTTGGCTATTGGGTCCCATTATTGCCCAGAATAATGGGAACCAATAGACAATATGGATTTTTTTAGGCTGAAATTGATATATGCGAGCAAAAAATACAAGCTATTTATAAAAACTGTGACTACTGGGTGATATTTTGTAAATTTTTTTAAACGTCAAAAATCAATATTTGTGTTTTTAAGCATTTCTTTTCTGTAATTTCTTGTTACTTATGGGGCGACAAATTAATGTCAAATAAATAAAAGTAAGTCCAACATACATGGAGTTCCAGTATTCATACCAATAGATGTGCCCTGGACTAGGTAGAGTCAGTTTGAAGGCTGGTGAGCATCACACTGGTGTAGCTGTAAGCCAGGATAACCACAATAACTATATTCTCATAGGTGTGCACCCCAATTCTCTTTCATTTTTCAAGAAGCACCATCTGGCTAACTACTAAGAGTCACTATCTGATGATCACTGATAGGTGTCTAGCTAATTCATGATTTTTCTTATTACATGTTAAAATAAAACAATGTGAGGTAAATTAATAGACTGCTACCTGTTATCCTACCAAAGGAGAAATTGCTTCAGTACAACTAAAACCTCACTGATCCAAACGTTTATGTAATATTGAATGTCAAATATGACTAAACTGTGAGAAACAGATGGTCTAACACTTGCCCTCATTATAATGGATGGTATACTAAAACAGCTTCTAAAGTGCTAAGCACTACCCACTTATTGCAGCTACCCCTGGAGCACACTTATTACTTGATCTTTATTGATTTTATTGTTACTAATTTTCTTCTTCTACCCACCTTAAATACAGTTCAGTGTTTAAATTGGAGTAGGACTAGTTTATATACTGGATTCTCTATCTACATATTGTGTTCTGGTTATATAGTGAGTTTTGATTGTCATTTACTTAAGTACTATGTCTGTCAACACCACGATAAGAGGGAAACAGCATTTCTATTCTCTGTATGTGTTAGCAGAATTTAAGACAAAGTTGATTTTGATTTAGCTTTTAGCTCTATGAACTTACATGGGTTGTGCTTACAGTTTGACTGTAATTTTTATGTAATGACGTCCTAAGATGCATCTATCCCCAGCAAATACTTTCCCTCTTTAGCTGAAAAATGCGACTCTTCCACCATCGTTTCACATTAAGCATGCTTTAGATGTAATATGTTTAAAAATTGAATACCACAAGTATCTTATCAGTTGTGGGATACTGCAACAGGTGCACCTGGTTAAACAAATCATCAGTAACAAAGCCTGTCATACAAGGCACATAGGGAGGATCCTGCAGTGAGTTCAGGAGGAGAGTTGACTGTGTTAGACATCTAACACAAAAGGAACAAAGAAATCAATAATGGTACTTCATGCTGGCATCTTAACCTGCACATTCTGCAGAGACATTCAAGAAAACGCTTGAGCAGAGTTCTATTAAAGCTAAAGATTTTTTCCTTTTTTTTAAATTATATTTCTTAGAACCAAGAACTTACACTCCAACAAGTCAGCCAGAGTCTTGGTCCGTAGTGCAACTGGTCGTTTGGTTTTGTCATTGGTGATGGCGAACTCCTGCATGCCCAGCTCCTCTGCCACTTTAGCCTGTGTTCGGTTGTTTACCAGCGAACTGCGGAGCAGCTATGGACAAGCACACAAAACCCCAAATTTGTATGTTTGTATGTCAGAAATGTACTCAAGGTGTGAATGTATAGACACACCAACACTACACTACATACAGAAGCACACTTACATACACGTACAGAAAAACATCAAAATAAACCCTGCATGGAATAATTCATCAAAGACAGAAATGGTAATGCAGAGTAAATGCTTTAGAGACATTGCACATTGCTCTGTTAAATATTACATTGTGACTTGGAGCTGAGCGGATGACAACATGTTAGACTGGATAAAGTACAGTTATGTCTCTAAAAGGAAAAACACAAACATGTTAAATATAGCTACAAGACGTGGAAAAGAGCAAATGGAACGCAATTTCACACTGAATCCGTCTTGCCCTCTTTAGCAGTAAACACGCAATCGCAATTGGAGCCACAGAAAAATACACACTAGTTGAATGAGCACTTTTTCCCCTGATTTGAAATCCATTTCAGATGTACCCCATCTTGACTCTTGGGTCTAGGCAGCTTTCACTTTCTCGAGCTTTCAGTCACTCAAGGAAAGCTTGCTGCAAGCTTTTATACAACTGACGTCAAGGCTTCCATCTATAAGGAATATCCATGAATAAATATCTAACTGAAAAAGTTCTTATTCAGTTTTAGACCAGTCACATCCCTCCAGCCTCGAGCAGTCTTCTGAAGAGAAGTGCTGACGCTCAAATGAAAAGAGGGAGTTGTAATGCAGTTTGACGCTGTCGGAAAATGGACTTCATGTTCAAAGTGTGATCATTTACTTTGTACCTGTGTTACAAGACATGCAAGTTTGCAGCAAACACGCAACTTTATTTTTCAGACTGTTGACAGTTTCTGCAAAAAAGTGCCGACAAAGACGTGTTACTGAAAACCACTGAACAATTTTGTCTCATGACAATACCCATCACAAGTACAGTACACATACAAGCACAGTGTGAGGTGAAGAGTGGAAAAGAGTTATTTTGTGGAAACAAGCAAGAGCGGAAGGGGGGTGAATACCTGGCTGGCACTCACTGATGGAAAGTAAAGGAGGAAAAAGAAAAATCACCCCTACACACACACAAAAGCACAGCTGTAACTTTATTTCATGTATAAAGAAAAAGGAGAGAAAAAAAGCAGAGAACAGCGGTTTTCAACTTCAGAAAACAGAAGCACGAACGCAGAATAAAGACAAAACACAGGTGCAAAGACGCAGATGTAAAATGTACAAGTCATGGGCGGGAGAAGAATCTGTGAGTATGTTGACTTATGTTTTAAGTGATTTCATCTTACTGTTAAATGTCCTTCATGGTGGTCAGGGAAATGGATGAAAAGGTACTCTGTGGCCACCAGCTGCATGATAGAATCTCCCAGGAACTCCATCCTCTGGTTGTGGCCCCTTGAAAATAGGACAAAAGAATGAGTGGATAAAGGTAAACAGGTAGAAAAATGGATAAGAAGGGGAAGAAAAAGGAAACGGAAGGGTATGGTGGGAATGAAATGTTGGGTTTGAGGTGGGAGGCCAGAAAGCAAAAAAAGGAAGAAAGGAAGGGTTTCACATGAGGTTATTCAGCTACACATCAGTGGGTCATAAAAGGCATCATGCTCTGTAGACAAATGTACCAGGCTTTTAGTCTTAACAGAAACGGTGAAGTAGGATGTACATTTCATGCGTGGCCAGTGGGAACGGCTGCACTGACAGGCTGCATGACAACTGGGAGGCTGCCTGAAGTAGCACACCCTCAACAGAAAATGATAGTAATTCAAATATAAAGGGAAAGAAATACATGCTTAAGAACCTCTGGATCACCTGCAGGAGATCCTGTCATGTTCCCAGACCCATAAAGCAGCAACATTCAAACAATTCCTAGAAAAGGCTAATGGCAGCACTGTGAAACTTGAAATCAGCTTCCTGACTAACTCCGCATCAGTGAAAGCCAGGGAGCATACTGTAACTCCCCACACAGTGCTAGACAGAGAAGGGGGGGTGGGGGGGGGGGGTGCATGCTGCTAGTGCTGTAATGGTCATTAATTAAACAGAATTATAGATTAGCATTGCAGATGTGGGTTGATGCTGTGCCAGGCAGGCAGGAAGGAAGAACTGGGTGGGGGCCACACAAGCAAAGGGGGTATATACAGCTGCAAAGCACATATCCAGCTTCAGGTATGAGCTCATTGCGGGAAGTGAAAGTGTTAAGATGAGAGAGAGAGAAAAAGATGTGGACGAATACGAGAAGGGGGCTGGCATCAAAGACATAGAAAGGTCAAAGTTTATTGTCTGATTTTGCCTTTATGAGCCGCAGTGTATCGGCGGCAAAGACATCGGAGTTCAAGACTCTGTGAAACAGCAGGTAGCACCTGCAGCAGGGCTGCAGCTCTCAAGTATTTCAATAATTAAATAATCTTTTGGTTTTTAAAATTTATTTAGTGTGTAAAATAAATCTAAAAAGTCCACCACAATTTTTAAATCGTTCAACTGACAACCTAGATCTCAAATACATTTACTGGATAATGATGTAAAACGCAAATCATCAGTAAATCTTCATATCTGCAAACACAGCAGATCATAATCATCATCAGCAACAGAACATCATGTTTTATGCTCAATAAAAGATTAAATTTTGTATTAATGTTGCTGATTCATATTCTGTCAATCAATGAATTTAGTAATTACTGCAGAGTCAATGCACAGATACAAAAATAAAAAACTAAAAACTCTGTCTTCATCAAAAGGGAAAGGCCTGATACGCATTCCCTTAAACAAAAAAAATAAGGCAGAGCTGTTCTGTGACAATACATGAAGAGCTTGAAAAGCTGAGGTTGGGATGAGGGAGGTAGACGGGGTGAGGCTGATACCTCTCTATTCACCCTGCGCTTCACTACTATACATGTGAATATGTGACAACAGGTTTGCTGCAGAGATTCTTTAAATCTACAGTATATACTGTATGTGAGCTGGGGGATGAGTATGCCAGAGAGCATATGCTGGGTAGAAAAAGATTGACAAGGTGTAGTGTGAGCTAATTTTAGATCCAACGGGAGAGAAAGCGAACTGTGGAGTGACAGTGAGAGACTAAGGGGAAAAACAGAAAACACAGAGGGGGAAAGGGAGAGATAGAGCAGGTCAAAGAGGAATGCTTTGCTGTGTGAAGCGGCACAAAGAGCCATTCCTTATTCACTTCAACAGCAGAGGCACAATGCTCCAGTAAGGTGGGAGAAATTGAAGTAAAGTGTGGAGCCAAGGTCTTTATTCGCCTTTGACTTTGATCTAAAATACCGTTAACGGCCCCTCTGAAGAGGCGGCGACAGGCTGTCCACTCCAAAAAAGGGGAGCACTCTATTTTTTTTTTTTTAAGGTCATTTTCCTCCTGGTTCGTAGGAAAATAATGTTCTTGTTTCGTTTGTGCATGCTTGTCTAAAGTTTAAATGTGTAAACTGCAGACACGGCAGAGCTACTAAGGAGAGAAATCATTCTGAAATGTAATTTTGTGTAAAAGAAAAGTGAAATTTAAAAAATATATATATAATGTTATGGCACGAGAATACGTTTTACTGCATCAAAAATTCTATATGAATTCAAAATGGTACTTTAATATAATGTGATTTCAGGATCCTTTCAAGAAAAAACTGCATTATCAGAAAGTGAATTGAGTGTATTTTGACTGCAAAGGAAAAATATTACCTTGGTTGGAGCAACATTACAAATCTTGTAATTCACACAGCACTTTATTTCAAATAGGTAAAATACAGTAGTCCGTGAAACTTTTTCACCCACAACTATCAGGCTTTTCTCTTCCGTGTTGCTGAAATACTGAAACATATTTCCAAATGTATTGTGTAAACTTAATTTGCACATAATATATCAAATGCCAAATAACAGAGAAATAATCTGCAAAGAAATCTGAGAATCAAGTGGCAACAAAGCTTGGGTGCTAAAAGTTTTTGCTGTTTCTTTACTTGTCATCTATTTGTTACAGAAAATAAAATCATGCCTTCTCAGAAAAATGTTGCGCTTTGGCTTTCGATGTTGTGCAATCAAAATCTATTCAGTAAAATATGATTCCATATATACATGTTTCAAATAACATTTCTCAAAGCTGCACAGTGAAGGTGTGCTTCCATTTGCAGAGTAGTGGACATGAAAAAAGATTAGATCCTTTCCCACTAACAGTGAAATCCTTGCAACACCCAGTTCTTCAGCTGTGAGAGGAGATAGAAAGCCCAGCGCCTGGGGGCCACAGCTCTTCATTTCTGCTGTCTGATGGTAGCCTCCAGTCTTCGATGCCTCTCGACAGGGTCAACTCCCATGCTTGCTTCTTGTCTTTTCTTCTAGGTCACTTTGTCCTCTACTTCTCCACGAAGTGATAGGCCAAACAGGGTCCTGTCTCCTCATCTGCTGCCTACCTTATTGCCTGACCTTCCTTTCCGTTATCTGACCTCGTTCTTCTCTCCATCACGACAGCATGACCTACTTTGGTATAACCTTTGGTCCTCATGGGCGGCCGTTGCTCAGTTCCAGCTTTCAAGTAAGTCAGCTTTATTTAGGTCAACCTGCCTTTGGCTACTAATGAGCTAATGAACATAAATTACCTAGAAAATATGAGAATTCTGTTCTTTTCACCCCAGGAAAAGCAACAATAAAATTCAGTAAAATAAAGAAACACTTTATTAGGTTAAAACTTAACATATTTATAGCAGTTTTTTTTGCAGTATTTATAGAAGTTAAGCTATAAAATGTGATGCCACAAAGTTCAGAAATATCACTGGTGTCAATCCTGAGTTGGAAAGTCCTCAAAGTAAATCTCAGTTGGAGACAAACCTCTGAACCTCTAATCAACTTCACTGACCATGAGAGATGTTGGTTTGACTTCTAAGTGATGTACTAGAACATGCACAGTGGTGTACTGTATGTGTGAATGTGTGTACATGACACTCACACACACACACAGCAATGTCCTTGTGGCAAAACTAAGAAAGCAATTACAGAGTGCAGGCTGCCAATAAGATATCAGAGGTGTGCTGCCAAGGCTAATTTGCTTTAGCTGTCAAACTCACTATTGTGTTGTGCTGTAAAGCTCAGAAGTGAGTTAAGCCTCCATTGCAAATAACCCTCTCATACTCTGAATCAGAAACACCTCAAATTGGAGTGAACAGTCTAATTACAGAAGACATTTTCTTATGAAAATAGCAATCTGTTCAAACTTACATCATTGCACTCGTCATGAACACACAAGATAACAGTGTAGCTACACAACAGTGTACACAAGTTATCTATATAAAACTTTATTACTTTAACCATGCTGACTATTGAAGAAATGTCATAGCAGAAGCTGAGAGGAAAAACACTTCAAACTTTAGTGCTAAATTACCACAGCATAACTGTGAAACACTGCAATTAATATGGGAAGAAAGAACAAACACAAAATTCATCTCTCCCCAAATATAATAGAATGTATGCATAGTATACCCAGCCAAAATTAATTGCCAATAAAATAAGTGAGAATCCAGGATTTTGCAGGGTGAACTGAAGCATGACAATGAGAGAAAAACACATGTCAAATAAGAAATGTGGCTTCCCTGAACGAAAAACAGAAATGTGTCCTTTATAACCCAGTGAATCAAAACCCCATTTCCCATGAGGTAGTGGGGTTATGGCCTCACAGGTACAGACAGATTACAGATATGGAGTCCCTAGGGCGGCTCTCTCTCTCAGCTGTGAAACCCCTGGATTATGCACGGGGTCAAAACGGGGGGGAAAAGGAATAGTGAAAAAGACTATCTTTCACTAGGGTATATTGAACATGACCTCTAGTTACACAGGCTGCAAGAAAATGTTTAACCCTGCAGGGGTTAAACAAAATGACGTGGGAGGAGGCTGCATTCACAATAGATACAACAATTTAAAATGCTCGAGGTATGAGTAAACTCCCAGCATCTCAGATCACATTATATATTATATTATAATGCCTCATGCCTCATCACCTCTAAAGGGAACAACAGACAAAGTCTGGCAGCATCCTAACAAATTACATCTGGCCAACTAGCGCCTCACTTTGCATTTTAATTGGCTGTAACTCTATTATGAACAAACAAACAACAACTGTACTTACAGCGTGAGGTGATTGAAACCCACAGTCCTCAAGGTGAAAGCTCTGGCCAGCAGACGCACGTGAGTGAACAAAACTCCAATAGAATCCTCGAAGACAGTCAGTTTCTGAAGGACTGGAGATGTCTCAATCAACTGCCGGTCTGTCTGAGGCTCCTGAACCTGGTAAAGGTAAAATAAACAAGAAATTGTATACAGTAGGTTTGGTGCCTAAATGTGCTCTTGAGAGGGCTATTAATCATTCTAATGCATACATTTTATGCTAGACACAATCAAAATGTAGCTGGGAAATTTTTTTCTGACACCAGTCTCATCGTATTTCATATAATAAAGCTGTTATCCATAGCTGGGTCTAAAGACCTTAGTTTCTTAGTGAAGGTAATATTACAGCACACAGCTACACTGAGAAAGACTTTAATTCCATCATGTGAACAGCCAGGTCCATAAATAAATTGTCTTTCCATTCAGATGTGACCCGTTTTGAGCCCTGACTTCGACTCCATCCAACATCTTTACAACGAACTGGAATATGGACCGCTATTGGTATCATGAAACATCACTGTTGGATCTCACTAATGAAGCTGCGGATCAGTCTTTGGTTCAAGTATGTTCAAGTATCACGTGTGTAATGTATCTGTCCACATACTTATAAAAATGTGATATGACTTAAAAGATTTGAAACCACCTACCAGACGTGGATACTCAGACATGATTAGATTTGCTAACAGTGGGTGAATAAACCTTATTACAGAACATGGAGAAACAGAAAATATAGAGATGAGTAATGGCTGTATGTCTCTGTGTCTGATCAACTAGAGTCTCGCAAGTACTTGATGCACATAAAAGCATAAGACCAACAGATAAATTCCTTAAATGAAATGAATGAACCTTTGCAGTGGGTGCTGCTTGAAGCCCTGTTTATGTGTTTTTACTTCACCTCAAATCAAACTCTGATGATCTGCAGCAGATGGAATCTCTTAGTCATTAAGTTTTAACTCAAAACATCTCGCTTTTTTCTGCCTCTCTCTAAATCTGGTGATTCAAACGGTCAATTAATATCTGTGGTGACTCAGTAGTACTGGAAGTTTCCTTGTTTGCTCTAAAAGCAGGCTATATCAGAGGCTCCTGACCTTGTGACTCCATGAGTGTTGAAAGAATGGTTTTCGGGAGTGAAAATTGCTGTAGATTATGCTTTTAACATTAGCTTCAGGGCTTGGCGAATTCAGCGGTAGATGGGTTCAGCAAAAACACGCCGCTCTCTTTAACTACAGTATTTGCTCATGCCTGTGCTCATTAGAAAAAGAAATGATATGCTAAGAAAAAAGATGTGCATTCATGTTTGTAGAATCAAGAGATAACCTTATGGGTGCATTAATTAGGCTGCTAGAAACATCTAATTGGTCTCTGCGTGGTACAACTGTAAGTTTGACATCTTTTCCAAAGAAAACAGAAACATTGAGCCACACAGTTTCATGTGGACATTCAAAAGGAACTAAAGCACATTCAAATGACCTTGCTGGGTTGGTCTATTTAGCTGTACACCAAGATAATGTATTGAAAAAATAAGAATAAAGAGGACATTATTCAAGGCTCTCACAGGGAACATGGCCACTTTCTTCATTTCCCAGCACCTTCTGTGCCTTCATGAAGACATGACAAGTAAACAGCTTTCTCTGTGTCTACCATATCAAGCTAGTGCGCATAGCAGAGATGTATTTTTACACTCACTATTTTAATTGTGTGCTGAGAGCTGCCTGTAATGTCATGGTTCCATATTTCAGTGTCATAATAAACATTTCATTTCTGTATTTTGCCCCCCTGTTAATTAACAAAAGGTGTTTAAATGTCACGCATCACAACTAACGACATCTGACGAGTTCAGCACTCACAGGCGCAAGCTTTTCTTCAGAGGGATGGCCAGTAGCACAGCTTCAAAGGAAGTAAAGAAAAAAATCAACAACAGTCATAAGAAGAAAAAAAAAACACTTTTGAGGGTTCAAAGCATGACTTTCAGCTCAGTCCAGAAGGAAAGCAGAATCAGAGCAGAGGTCATGTGTGGCCCAAAAGGCCTGACATTCATGTATCTCCCTGATAAACCAAAGGAAAATTAAGGCTCAATGTAAATGACGTTCTGGCAAATTGTTCTGGAGAGCTTGGGGTGATGATGCGCTAGTGCGAATCAAGTAAACACGAAGGACATAAGATTTGCCCGTCAACCACGGAGCATGCCATGTGGCTCTGCAAGGCGTGCCGGTGGCAAGGCTAATGTATGCGTGTATGCCAAAGACAGGTGTACGCATAATTACCCACGCCATGGCAGGCTGCCATTACCTTCCACTCAAACCTCATTAAAGCTGCTCCTGTTTCCCCAGTTTTGTCATCTTCATCTTCATGGGCAAAGGAAGGGAGGGACACCTTGTTACCTCACTGAAACATCTTTGGGCATAATCATCTCACCTCAACTCCTAGAGGCCTTCATCAATTATGCAATAAATAAAATAATGAACGGAAAGATTTTTCTTTCCTAGTGCTTAAGATTATATCATCTCAAGCCAAACAATCAGGATGCTTTAAAGCTATCAATAGGTTGGCACAATTTAACAGGCATTACCCCACTGGCAGGGGACCACCCAGAGGAAACCTCAGCCATGCGCAATGTGTGGTAATGAGCCTGTGGCTCTGAAGCGGCTAATGACTACCCATGCAGCACACTGTGAAGGTTCCCCTCGCACCACAGAGTGTTTGTAAGGCTGACCCCGGGGCTCCACCCTGACCACTGCGACCACCGCTGGGGCCTCGGCTGTGCATCTCATCGGATAAACATACTGCTGGATACAATGGTTTTATACTGAGCACTGACAAGCTCAACAAAAACACCCAGACGCTATGTGGATCTTCAGCATATAGAAAAGGTTTAGAGTGTGGAGAAAAAGACATAAAACAAATCCATATACAGGCAGATGTCTGTAAAGGAAAACAAAATGTTACTTTGGGCCAAAAACGTACATATGAAAAACGTAACAGACGAAGAGAAAAAACTGCTTAAAGACAAGTCTCTGCGTACACAGAAAGAAACACTTTCTGCTCACAAACACATCAGAGAGAGAAGGATGTCTGACGGTCCCTGGAGGCCCCATGTGATCTGGGACTGTAATCCTGTTATGGCATCTTTGATCTCTTCTTCCAAATGCTAATTTCAAACAAACGCTGTTGACATGTTCAATGTTTCTAGGCAGATCATGCAAAACAAAGAACATCAGAACAGAGAGAGAGTGATGAGACAGAAAGAGTGCAAAAGATGATGGAGAAGGGGAGAATGATGTTGTGGCAAAAGACGAGAAAAAGTAGCAACGACGAAGAGAGACGGAGTAAATGAAAAAGTGGATTAGGGTCTCAACCAAAATGGAGAGAAGTGAGACATGGGAGTAGAACAATGCAGACTAGTGAAAGGCTACTGGGGGGCTTCTGACAGCTATAAAGTACCCAGTCCGCCTCAGGCAAAATAACTAACAGCTTGCCCACCTCTGTTAGAAACACACACACAGAAAAAAAAAAAAACATACATTCAGCCTGAAAAACTTCAAACATGGGAGAACGCTTGGGGATGAAGCAAGTTTTAATGAGAGGCACCTAGCCAAAATAAATATCAATAATAAAACATCTCTCAACCAACCTGCAGGGGGTGTGGTGGGTAGTTGAGCCAGACTTCCCGTAGGTCCTGCAAAGACAGAAAAGCAGGAGGATGTGAAATGAAGAGCCAAGAGGGAAAGTTTCGCCTTGGCATTAGGGTAATCTATGTTAATAAATATCACTAACAACTGCACAAATAAACATGCCAATAAATTATAAATTACAGAAGAAAATACAAAAAAATAAACAATTAGGATGAGTTCAACAAACAAATGCTATGTGTAATTTACCCCCACAGGTAGCAACTGCAGCCTTAAATACATGCTTGCTGCATCAACTAGTAAAGTTCCAGTTTTAGTGCAGAAACCTTTTATATATAAAGTGGATTTAATTTAGTATTAAATTAGTATATCAGCTTGCACATTGTGAAAGCTAAGGTGATAGACAGCCACCCTTACAGTTAAGTAAGTAAAGTATATTTTAACCTGAACATGTGAAGGAAAAACATAAAGAGAGTTAAAACAACCAGCGCCTAAAAGCCTGGTCCAGCAACAGCTGCCATTCATCGTCAAGGAGAGCTGGCTTTTCAACTGTGTACCCCCGACAGATTTAACAGGAGCCCAGCCACACTAAAGGCAAACATTAAGAAAGTCTTAACTTCACGCAAATATGTGCTGATGCAGTTCAGCTAGAGTCGAGTGAAAGCAGATCACGGTCATCTTGATTCCAGTGGCTACCGAAGCACAGAGTCTACCTGGCTATACAACGGGAAACAATTATAAAAAACAGAGGAAAAGCTGACTGTCACAGTCTGTTACCCAATGTGTCTTTAACACGTTACATAACTTATTGGAACAGAATGTGCACATCAAGTGCTCAAAACAACACACTCCCAGAACTACAAATTTGCCAGAGCCTAGCTACAGCCAACTACAGTGTATTTGTATGTGTGAACACAGTTATGTAGACTGGCTGGTTTGTATTGACGTGTAGGATAATACACTGTGAGCCACAAACTGTAAATGGCGAAACAACAATGAGGAGCATCTCTCCGCTTTGTTTACTCTGTGCACAAAGATTGTTCTGGTTGACCGTGTGACCGTATTAAAGCTGCGTTCACTGATGATTTTGGCCACTTGGGGGCAGTATAATAAGCTGTAAACACAAAAGTGACATGTTAATTTAATGATGAATTATTAAATATTGCCTGTTAACATCTAACAGATACAGCATACAGGATTGTAAGCATTCATTTGAAGACGTTTCTGGTCACACAGATGAATGTATGTTCAATACATTTCTGTTTTGCTTTCCACGAACTCCTAGGGGAAATATCTGGCTGCTAAATAGTCCACCAGCTTGTTGCTAACTTTGTCTGCCATCTGGTGCAGGGCAAGGAGTGTATACTACACTTATCAGAGTTTTGTTGGTCCTTGCTGCAACTAGAAGTGGGTTAATAAGTGCAGTGAGTGAATAAATACAACAGTGCTGTACTAAAACCAAAATAATGGGTTTAAAGATGCGCAAATATAGAGCTGGGAAGAACTGAAGAGGCTGTGCATGATTCTGTGTAGTTTCACTAATCTGAGTAACCTCTTTCACTACATGTGAGTTAACGTCTGTTCGAACTTTACCTTTTAATCTTGATAACATGTTCATGTTTACCAGTAGAGAGATATTAGCTCTGTTTCTTGTCAATGAATCATTTTAATACCCAAGTTCTGCTATTGAAGCTCTGATGACGTTATGATTGTTGTTATCATTCTGTATTGTTGAAAAAAAAAAAAAACAGTGTGAAACAGTGAGACTGCGATGGTGCACCACAGATGGCTCTTTGGGAGGGGGGCGCTCTGGATTCATAGTTTAAAAATAAAAATAAAGCCTTAACTTTATTTAAGGTGCCATTAGCAACCTCAAGGGGGGGGTGGGGGGGGGCGGCGAAATAACACCAAATGAGTCAGCATCTAATTTTCAGG
>JAUYWH010000012.1:13960354-14027042 GCA_034779795.1 Ctenopoma multispine | reverse complement strand
CCCCCCCCCCCCCCCCCCCCCCCCCCCCCCCCCCCCCCCCCCCCCCCCCCCCCCCCCCCCCCCCCCCCCCCCCGCGAAAGAACACCAAATGAGTCAGCATCTAATTTTCAGGCCCAGAGCTCTATATATCGACCCCCCACCGGGAAGAGAGGTGGCGGGTAGGGATGTGGATTTAAGCATAAGGCAAGGGGTGCTGCGGGTGGGATTTGGCTTTGAGAGGTGTGTTGTCTCTGGAGACACACACTGACAATGCTGGACTCCCCTGCCTGTGGAGAGAAATATGTGCAAGATCAACATGTTTCCTCACACAAGATCGAATGGTATTAAGAGAGAGGCTGAAAAGTAGACAGCACAGAGACAGAGAGAGTATAAGCTGTGGCTCTCAAGTTGTTGCCAAGGACAACGCCAGTCAGAGGCAGTTTTGGGCCTGGGGTCTAATGTTGGGTGAATCATAGTGGTGATAGAGATGTGGCAAGGGCCTCTAAAATACAGTATCACTCGGTGTTTAAAAGGTTCTAGGAGATAAACCTTTAAAATGTGGTGCTAGCCCACGGGGGGGTTGTGTGTGGTCAACAGTATCGAATGGGTGCCTCATTTTCTCAACTCACCCAGCTGGCAACCCATCGCCTTGAGCAGGCAATGAAAAATTCATGAAAGTGGTCAATATGTTTGAGCAAATGCTTCCTTTTGGTTGCTTGTGTCTTAGCCTGGGACTGGAGTTGAAAAGCACTAAGTACATAGCAGGTATCAAGTCAACACGAAGCTTGCTTGTGAATACAACATGGGTTCTTGGCTGTAGAGGATGGCTTGTTTGAAGGAAAGTCAATAGCACTCAATGGATCACTTGCTTTCAACATAGTGCATTTGTAGGGGTGCACCTAAAATATAGGGCATGCAGAAATGAGAGAGGACAGAACAAGGAAACACCAGAAAAAAAAAACACACAGCAAATTAAGTACACAGAAGTTGCTTCAGATTGTGATAGAGGCGTATGATTAAAATCCGTCCACAGGGCACACACTATCTTCCCACATGCTGTATATAGACCCGAACAGCTAATGTTTCAATTACAGCCATTCCAGAGACAAGGCAGACAATGATTAACCCAGCATCAAATAAGAATAACATCAGAATAACAGATTCTCTAACTCTCTCAACACAAGGAAGGTATAATTACTGGGGGCATAAATCATCATGTGTAGCAGCTTTTTGGAGGATGGAGTTCTAGTGCTATAAACAGAAAAAGGCAAGGGGGCAAAACATATGCAAACATGTTTATTTGAATCTCAACAGCATACTCATAACAAGAGTTGAATTTAAAAGCAAAATGAAAGGCTACTTCATGGAACCACCTATGATCTCTGTTTTAAGGTGGGCTTCAATAACTGTTGCTCTAACCCACTGAGGAATCTAGATACAAGCTCAGTCTTGCACATACTCGGAGCTCTCAAGCCAACTGTGAATACACAACACCACTATACCGTCTACCCACACATATATATACACACACACTACCCAGGGATTGTTTGCCATCCATGATTGATACATAATGGTGCTCTGGTCTGACAAGGTCCAATGCCCCCTGACAAATTGGTCTCTAGCTAGAGGCTGCCAATTAATTCATCAAAAAGGGCTGCTGATCAATACTAACATAAAAGCAGCCTTAGGTCAAAAGTATTCTATCAATGAGCGGTCAAGGTGATCTTCCAAATATGTGAAAACTAATGTAGACTCGAAGTGAAGTCTTACACACCTTTCACAGTTGAGAGAAAAATGGCCTGTGAATGCCCATGTATTTACCAAACCAAGGACACAGCAGAGAAGGCATATCCACTTCTCATTCAAAAAGTGGAAATATTAGCTGTAGTTGTCACAGGACAAAGCATAAAAATTGCCCAGACGTCAATAGAGAATGAGCAAGAATAGTGGAGTTTTGAAAGGTAAAGCGTGGCTGATATAAAACAGAAGTGGACTATGCATGTATACAGAAAATAGAAACACTCAGTCATTGTCACAAAAACTCATGTTCACGGGATGTTCTTTTTAAAAAAACAAATGAACTATGCTTAATGCAGAAATAATACACTTGAATCCAGCTAACAGAAAAAGGGGTTACCGTTACTGCAAACAAGTAAGGTGGTCTTCACATTGTTTTTTCACCATCCTTTCACCTGTATGAGCATGTAAGCCTAGCACACTCTACTGGTGCACCAAGATACCAAAATATTATCAGGGGAAAGTTGTGGTTACTGAATAGTTTAAACCTGATTTGTGCTATTACTTAATTACTTATTTCAGAGTGCATGTCAACACTATTAACAATTCCAAATAGGGGAGAAAAGATTGAAAAAATGTTTTAAAGTGTTGTGCTATCTCTGCTCGAGTAGAAAGCAAGCTGCTCTGAAAACCTTTTTGGCACTGCACCCAGAAATGAGGGAGGAAAGAAGGCGGCTGCAATGCCACACTACCAAAAAGCAACCATCATACAGTGCCATGGTGACTGCCTCAGTTGTCACAGCAACCTTTGTTCCATTTGGTGTCTGAGTTTGTATGCCTGTGTGGTGGTGTTAATAAAAGCCAATAGATTAGCCCGTGGGCAACTAGTGAGATATCATTATGGTGATTGCTCCTCAAAAGAGCCACTTCCCTCAGGACAGAACAGTGGCAACAACATCTTTTCCCTGCAATATTGCACTGCTGTTGAGTCCAGGTTGGGAGCAATCGAGCAGGTCCCCCTGAAGAAGATGCTTCCTGCCTCTCTACTGATGCTTTAATAACCTCCATAGTAATGTCATTAGCAAATTAGCATCTATTGTTTCCTACGGGCTTCTGTGTGCAATAAAGCTAGATTCCAACCTCAGCAAGAGTTCTGTTGTTTGGGAGCCAGTGCCAGCAAAGGTGATGTGTTGAGAGAAAAAGAAGGGGAAAGGAATAACTGTTGCACTCCGGCCATGGATACTATACCAATTAAGGAATAACAGAGAGAGAGGGAGAAGAAAACTGGGGCCACTGTTTGCCTAGGTCTTGAGGTAGAAATTACATGCATGCTTTGTTTTAGGTAGTCAATTCTGAATTTTACCTCCGGAGTTGTAAAGCTCTTGTTTTGACTCGCCATGAGAGGACTGCAGTGAAATAACTTTGGAGGTAATGACATCCTGGAGTGTTAGAGAGAATGGAAGGAGGCACCAGCTAGAATCCTGTTATTATAGAGAGAAAAAGAGTATGGGACTGATCACCCATGTGCGAGTGGAATACGACAAATAGAAGCAGCCGAATCTTCGAGGGTGCGATATAGAAAAATGTCCTTCAGTTTTGCACTGCATCTCATTAGTTTGGTAATGCGCTGACATCTTATGCTAGAAAAAGGATTTTGCAGGATATTGCACCATGTGCGATCTGAACTGTGGTTAACTTTAGAGAAAAGCATATTTTCTGCATTTAAAGTATGGGTAATGTATTGTTTAGGCTGTGTTGTAGTGCAGTCACAGTTTCAAACACCTGGCATGATTGGCCTCTTGTAGTTTAATAAGAATGTCAGCAGCAATGTTATTCCTTTCCTTTCCCCTCTAGAAGAATAAAAAAAATGTGCATTACTTCAACAACTTTGTTTTATTTTGCCATGAGCTTAAAATGTGATAATTTACTTGAGATCTTGTGTGCTGGAATGGACAGATACCAGTTTTGATTTCTCTGTGTAAGAGTGTTCATTGTTCTATTGTCCACTTCCTCCCTAGAAACATCATTAATGGAGTCCCTCAGGGTTTAACTTTGGGTAACCATTTGTTTTTATTTACACGTTCCATTCTTGTAACATCACTCAGGTTCATGATGTTATGTAGCTGATAACTAATTACAGTATATAAACAATGTGACCATGTGTGAATCAGACTTCTCTATTTTGTCCAGAAGTGCCTGCTTGACATTAGGAAACCTTAATAAAAAATTAGCATTAAACATTTGTTCTGTCCTGTTCAGATTTGGAGAAAGTAGTGTATGCTTTTATTACTCCCATGCAGAACAGTTTAAGTCTTTGTTTTCTTAAATAAGATTCAAAGGTCACACCCATCTTCAGTGCATCTGAAATTCTGAAGAGACACTTCGAAGTAGAACAAAGAGCATAGATCACATATCTCCCATTTGCCCTACCTTTTACAGGCATTACATTCAGAATTGTCTTTACGATCCCACTGATCGTTTAAGTCCCTGAGCTTAAATGTCTTTATTCATCACAAATCTTAGATTATATGCAATTGTTTATATTATTATTATTAAAAATCTATACAACTGTGAGTCTGAAATGCTCATTGTTTATCTGGGTACCATTTATCCATTAAGCATTTTACTAGTAAACTCTGTTTTTGCACAACTAACTTTCCTCACATCTGTTGTCTCCCAGTTTGATGAAACAAAAACCTGCATGATGTCCTATCATCAACACGAGTGTCATGGAGACATGCAACAGCAGGCATCCTTGTAGCTATTTTGATTTGTTTTGCATAAGAAGACATGTTAGTGTAATCATGTTTCACTTTGTGTATATGTTGGACTACTATTTTATTTTTTCTTGATATCAGCCTACTCTATCAACTGCCTGTTGCAAAATCTGGTGCTGCTTTTTACATTGACGTTCTTAGAATAGCTGAAATTTTGTCTTTTTCAATCCACATGTTCTCTCAGCTCCAAAACGTCTGCGAGGTCATACAAATCAAGACCTCCACATTGCAACAACTCAATAACTTGATAACTGCTGTCAAATTTCATGGTCAGAGGGTGACAATAAAACTGAATCAAGGACACTTCAGCTTTATATGTAGAAACAAATACTCTGCACTCACACACAAAGGCTCTCAACACAGCAGAAGAAACTCCAGAAACTCTATGTGGCCTACCACGCAGAAAAAACAAATGCTTTGTCAATTATAGTAAAAAATTCTAAATGTACAGTATTGTTTAAAGGAATATTAATGTCACATTATTATTTCTTTATTCAGGAATTGTTTAGATGAAGTCTTCCCCACATGTTTTCTGCTGTCAAATACTCAAAGCTACAGTCCTCTTGCATCTGATTTAGTCTGTCAAACAAATCTAATTTTGCCCAAATGTGTTTGATACGTAGCTGTCTGTACTGTACTGTGTGGGTGTTTCCAACTTAATCTCAATAGCCTCAATGGCCAATTAGAAGTAAGTCTGCTGCAACATACTAGATGTGCCACAATCATTTAATTATAACGTGGGCGCGCGCACACACAATAGCAGGTGCCCTACTCAAAACTGGCGAACCCCAATGTTCCGCACCTCCAGTTAATTTTACAAAATATACAAACCTTGCTCAGCCTGCTTTTGCTGCTGTGGCTTCATCCAGATCTTTTTTCTCAGTCTTATTGTTTTGTCTTTGTGCATATCATTGTACACACAATACACAGCTAGTCAATAGTATTGCAGGATAAAGCAAGATTATGTGAGATCTCAGGTTCTGAGGCTGGCACGGCCTCAGTATCGCGGAATGTGTGGTACTTTGCCAACACATGTAGTGTGTGGGTTTGAACAAATGAAAGAGACTGGTGAAAACATACAGTTATGTCTTCCACAAATTGAAAAAAGAAAATTTAGTCTAGCATGTCCACAGCTCAATTCTATGACTGACTCGTACATGGAAAATGTCCTTGTACATACACAATAAGACAGACATGCTCACTCATGCAAATATGCACCCTGTACATAAATGTACAGAGTGAGGAGAAATCAAACAAGAGTCGAGTTATAATCATATTACCCCACTGTTGAAAAGCAGTCTACCAAAGAGCTGTCGAGCCTCCTCCAAGCCTCCTTCCAAATACACAGCACCTATAAAAATACAAAACATATAAACACAAATAATGAAGATGCATACAATCAAACATAATCACAAAGTGGGTGCAAAATGTGAATTTGCTGGAAATCATGCAGGAGATACAACATGTGACATAAAGTAGCAACCAACCTACACAAATTTAAGGTAATCGTGAAAAGCATGATGTATCACCAGTGCATTGCTGGTAAAAAAAAAATATTCTTGCAAATCTGAGGCAATTGCAGACTTCTCCCTTAATGGAAAACTTAAAATTAATTGAACTCGGCAATGAGTTATAATTGCTTTAATAAAAGTAGGAGTGCATTTTTATTGCTTTTCGACGGTGAAATGACCTCGGGGTTCCTGTGCAGATCCACCTCTCCCTTGTCAGTGCATAAGAGGAGGAGGTGGAGAGGAAGGGATGGTTACATTGGCACATTGAGATGGAAATGGCCAAGGTCACATAAACATCAAACTTGAAATAAGAGCAGTAGGATTAGCCACACGCTTTGCTATGAGTAGGCCTGACTAACACATAACTAAAACAAGCCTACATACGGTACAGAGTTATGGATTTCATGGATGTTGTGGACAAACGCACTGTGTCATCTTACACACTTGGGCTTGACTAATTTGTGCAGATGTCAATACAACACACAGAACATGCTGAATTCAACTGAATTATGAGGGAAAAAAACATCTTAACACCTGCATACACCAACAAGCACACAAAAGACAAGGGACAAAGAAAGAAATTCGATAGAGGATTGGTCCCATATTGCAGATAGCTGCTGTCACAGCAACCAAAGAGCAATACAAGTATCCTAAATTTCTCTCTCTATGGGAATGATATGCAGCATCTTGAGCTCATTCTGCTGCAACAGTCACCTCCTTCGAACAAGTCACCTCTCCTTTGTGCGTTTTATTGTTTTGCTCTTCTACTGTTTCTACTAAAATCAGTGGAACTATCACAGTGCCTTTAAGCTGCATACAACTTCGAACCATCACACTTAGGGTGGCTCATTCAATTTAGAAAGCAATAACCACCTGGCAAATTGGGTATACAATCGTGCAGTGGTTTTTATTATGTGCATAAATGAGCCAGTGGAAATGGGGCGCGGTGCGGCTGCAAGTCTAAATGCGCAAACTGCTTTCATGGACGACATCAAAAACATATGAGGGATTCATCATCTGGGGAGGGAAACTGCTTTCAGGTGGCTAACAGGCCATTTAACACACACATACACAAACATTGAAGATACAGCCCACATAACAAAAAACATATAATACAAACAGACCACATAGCACAAAGACAAACATAAATGCACAACCACTCTATCTGCCTTGCATGCCCTTTACTTCTAAACAGAATGGGAAATTACTACCAGCCATGGCCCAAATGTTCGTAAAATTTGATTAAGCCTGACAACTTTGTCTCACCCAGCAGCCTCAAGTAACAAACTCTCATTTATTTAGAAGCCCTTTACTAATATAAAAATCTAGTTGAGTGGCAAAATAATGGTAGTGACTTGAGAATTGTGGATGGCACCAGCGATGTTGGTTTTTAGACAAAAAAGTAATTTTCTGCAAAGCTTATGACTATTTAAAGTCTCAATACAAAAGCCTATAAGTTAGCAGCTGTAAAAAAACTTCACTCTTTCTCAAGTTTACAAACACAGCATGCCATTAAACCTTGTGCAGATGCGTATCAGTAACCAAGGCCTGTGTAGTCATGGAATAACGGGGTGGGCGTCCTACTGAGGTTGACCACAGGGGCTACAGTTCTTCACAGGATGTTTTCCATTAAGCATCAGCACTGAGATTTGTGGTTTTACCACATTCTGGACCACAGTTCTAGACGCTGCTACGTACCAGATGTTTCCTCTTGAGACCAGCTGTGGGAGGATAAGAAGTCCTTCCTGGGACCAAGTTTTGAATGTCTTTCAACTATCACTCATATAATGCATTCATGTGTGTGAATACTGAGGCTAGGGGGTGTGGGTGGATGCAGGAGGCAGTTTTCTTCATGTTTTGATGACACAGCAGATTTGGAAAGTTTCCCAAATGGAGGTCTCAAAGTCACTGAAACTCAAAGATTTAGCTTCTTATTAGATTTTCAGAACTTCTTGCGAGAGGAGAAAGTGGGGAGCAGGCAGGGAGGAAGGGAGAAACTTGGAGAGCCTCAAGGGACTTGGAAAGGTATTAAAAATCTTAAAGTAGCACCTTTGGTGTCAATCAAAGGGTCTGTAGATGAAGAAACCAAGATATGTAGTTAATTCTAGCGAGAACGCTCTTGACAACTAGGCTGTCCATGCAAAAAGTTTGCCCTAAAGCGATCCAATCAATCGTATGACTTGCTGCAATCATTAAACGGAGGCCTGTGTTTCATAGTCCACAGCTTGCAAAGTTGCAGCTGACGCCCTGAATACACACAGCCCACAAACCGCCCAGCTCAACTGGCAATTATATGTTAGCATCTTTCTGCAGCTCATCTTGCAGTAACATCATGCCTTGGCAAAATCTCCAGCACATTCAACCCACATAGTTGCTGACCCTGCCAAGGAAGCCAGAACAAAACGCAGGAAACCTAGAACTCAATAAATGTGCCCAGAATATGTATATGAAGAAACATGCCAGATCTGATTGTGCACTGGCCTCCCTTTTGACACATACAGAACACTATGATTTAGTCACTGGTGTGGGACAGTAAGTTAAAAAAAACAACTGATGTTCAACACACTGAAACACCAACTTTTTTCAAGGTAGAAGATCTATTTTCTATTTAACAAAACTATGATAATTACTCTGAGCGTATTTAAACTGGATTTTTTTTTACTTTGAACTGGACACAAGCCTAAACTTGCAGTTAAAAAAAAGGTGTAGATTTGATACAGATCAAAGAAAGCACAGTACACAAACTCTAACCAAGTTTTCATCCAGCACTTTGTAGAGAATATCAGTCATGGCCAGAGAAGGGCAGCCACTAATGAATCTCCACATCTGTCACAAGTCTAATTCAGACAGCCATGCCGACTGTACAGTGTTATGTTTAGGAATAGAATTCCAATGTCTGTGGGCTTTCAGTGACCAATAAAAGCCGAGAGTCAGGGGCATATGAAACACCAGCGGCTGACAGTCACATTAATAACCTAGAATGAATTATTCAAAAACTCTCAGGCTTTAATCCATCAAATAATATATTAAGCCGCTCCCTCTTAGCTCAATGGGGGTTGAAGCAGCAGACGGACACAGAAAACATTAAATGGCAAAATACAAACGAAACCAAAACATGAAAATAGAATTTCCACCACAACAACAACAAAGGCAGATTGAGTGCATTGTAACATCTTACTTCTCAAAAATGAGGCTCAGATTTGGAGGTGACGCAGAAAAACAAGAGGGTGCACAAGAATCCAACTCCACCAAGGCTACCATTGCAGCAATTAACAAAGGGAACAGTACTCGTTCAATGAATACACCGGCTGCATTGTGTATGAATCTGATATTCAGCAAGTGAGAGATAATCCTTTCTCTCAGTTCTTTTAATAGGAAGGGCTTAGAGAGGGCCCTCACAAAGGTTCACCATCTGTATCCCCCATGGCTGCTGGCAGCGTATAATCCACAGATCAACTGTACAAGGAAATTAGGGCCATAAAAACAGAGTGGGGCTTCTTTTCTTCTTCTCTCAATTCTTTTCAAACAGTTGGGTAGGAAGGAAGCGACGTGGCTTATCAGTGAAGAGGACCTGAGAGGGAAACTGGAGGGCAACAGGCATGCATAGTTTCTATGAATAAGCACAGGGAGAAAGTGGCTTCTAAAGACGAAGAGGTAAAGTGGGCAAGAGCAAAAGTACAGAGGGAGAGGGTGAGAGAGAGTATGGGGAGGGGGGTGGTACAGAATGGGAGGTGCGCAGGCCAAAAGAGCCCAAATGAGAATGGCCCACTCCGGCAGAAGTTAATGACAGGGGATCAGAAAAGCAAGATTTCCATTCAACACTTTGAATTATTCAGGGTTGCAGGGCATCCATTTGCATTGCAGATGCCTTTACTTCCCATTCCTCTACTGCTCTCCCTCCATTCCCCATCTCTCTCCCTTTCTTTCTCTCTCTGTCTTGAACAAGAGAATGGCCCTGCCTCAGGGTTAAGAGATAGACACATTCTCGGCATCATGGAGGGAAAGCTTTGCCCATGCAAAGCAGGAGATTATCTGCCATTTCCAACACAGCCCAGGTTCAATGGTCACCGTGACAGAGAAACAAATAAAACAAAGGTCAGAAAACATGCATAGTAAGCCGTTAAAGCTATCTGCCAGGGCCTGGAAATATTATGAGCCTGTCATATTCCATCACAGCTTTCAAGACAGGAGTGTACAGAAAGAGGCCCATTTGAACTCCATGCATGTGCACGCTGGAGGAAAAAAGCGTGTTAAAAAGGGAAAAAAACAAAAACTGTACCTTCAGACAACAAGGCAGCGACACGTCTGCAAGTGCATATCTGTTGATGTGCCTGCTGCTTTTAGGAAAGTAGTAGTTTGACGTCTCTGTCAGAAAGGGAAAGCGTGTGTGAGGAGAGGATGAAATGACAGCGTTTGTGTGCCCCTCGTACCATCCTACAGCACGTGTGAGCGATCTGAGTTTCGTCTTGTACGGAGAAAATGCTCTGTTCGGTGAGAGAGTCGCAGGGCTGGAGGGTGAGGAGGGGGAAGGAGAAGATGACAGAGTGACAGGATGACTCATCATCTGCGTGGCACATCTTTCACCTAATAACACCCAAACTCTAGATCACAGGGAGGGGGGGCAGAAAGAGATGGAGGAACGCAAAGGGACATAAAGAGTAAGTGGGAGACGGGGGGAGGGTGGAGACAGATAGACTGCTCGACAACAAGGTCTTAAAGGAGGTGTTTGAGCTAAAAAAACTGAGATGGAGATGACAAAAGTCTCAGTGTAAGAAGAGAGGCAACATCAGACGGCATTCTCAATGCAAGTGGCTTTGAATATGTTTAATCTGTGTGTATGTGCGCATGTTTTGCCCCTCAGCAAGTGTGTCTGTGGTGAATTGAGGGGGGTGATATTTCTGAGTTAGTAATCCAAAACTCATCACCACAGGGTGCTCTCTGACAGCGGTTTTCTCACAGGTTCCTTTTAAAACAGCATCCCTGTTTATTCATCACTTTTATTAAGTTGAATTTGCAGATAGAAGAGCGGAGAAGGCAGAGAAAGTGGAAAAAGAAGAAATAAAGAAGCATCCAGAGTCGTGGCTGTGCTGCTTTGCCAAAGGACAGAACAGATTTTGATTTGGTTTCTGTTGATAATGAACCCGTAACAAGTACAGGGCCCTGGGGCCAGCAGGGGCCTTGGTGCCAGTCAGCACATTCCCTGTGCTGCTGTTTTTGGTGCAGGGGGGGGGGAGGTGAAGACGATCTCTTTAAAGCCACCCACTTTCTGTATCTATCATCAGGGGAGCGCGGAGATGGCTGAACTGGTTCAATCAAGATGGTGATAAGATGAGGAAAGCTGCCGACTCTGCAGCTCTCCAGGAGTGAGGCTTAGTGCTGCCCATGGGGTTGGATGAGGAGCGGGAAATCGTCCCCACCAAGAAACCTTGATGTGAGTTTGTGTGTAACTTCCAGCTTGGGGATCTAATTGGGGTTCGAATAGCGAGCTTATGTATGTGTTTAGTGTGGGTAAAGCAGAGCGGTCCTCTGGGGATTGCCTGTCCAACCAGAGGTCAACCCACATCTCCTGAGATCAATAAAGCTGCTTAATGTTTCCAGAGCCTAATGGCAGATCCACTGCAGCTATTTACACAGCTTAACACACACAGACAGACACACAAACACACACTCACACAAACCTGAATTAAACTATTAAGACTCATTTTTATTCAAAGCACATGAAGTTAGCAGGTGAATTAGAAGCACTTATGCATAAAAGTGGTTCAGATAAAATACCTATATGCTGCAGCAAAGTCCAGCAAAGCGGCACTCCACTAAAACTAGCATACTAAACCCCCTACTAATTTTTGTGTTGTGTTTATAAGAGCGGAGAGACAGTATTTGTTTTCAGTATATGTAAATCTATCCTTTTAGGAATAGATTTACATATTTAGTTCACTCAAAATACATTCCTGTTTTAAGTTTTCCTGCACTACCATCATCCCTGCTTCTATCTTCGTCCTGTGGGAATCTTACCGATAAGAGCCTCAAAGCAGTTGGCCATGGCGTGCCGCAGATCCGACTCCCGGCACAGATCTGGTCCGTGAGCATAGAGCATGAAGCGATCCAGCTCCAGTTTCTGTAAAAGACAAACACATTCATATCAGTGTGTAGCCACCGACACCTCAGTAATAGCCTCTTGAAAAAGTAATAGCATTTTTTTTTTGTATTGCACATTTTCATAGGTTCTCCGTGGAAAAGAAAGGAGAAAAAAGGGGCCAGAAAACTCAAGGGAAATGAGAAAGATTGCCTGCCCTTGCTGGAAAAGGTTCTACTTCATGGCACTGACAGATGTGCCCATGTGTTGTCCAGCTGTGGCATGATGCACTAAGCCAGCACAGGAGGAAAATGTTCACACACGTGCATACATGCACGCACATACAAAATTGCTTGGGCACAATGCATGTAGACACGCTATGTGATTTTAAGATAAATTGTGAAATAGTACTGTGGTGACCTTCATACTGAGGAGTTTTACTGGCAAACAACGTTCAACAATAACTGTAGATCTGTACATCAGTACTTTAAATATGTTAAAAGATAAGTGGGCATTATGCTGCGTCATCCACTGACACTTTAAACACATGAAGAACTGACACTTATTCATTACACTAGAACTTATTATAAACTGATTATTAGGCTTATGTACACCTAATGTTCTGCCTGATCAGGCATAATTTACAGATCCTTTAAATCCTGTAAGTTGCGTTATGTGACTACTTCTACTACCAATAATGATAATAATAATATTACTGCAAATAAACAGATTTTGGATCAGTCAACGATTCCTCTGAGCCAAGTCAAAAGTATCCCAACTTGACTTTACTGGCAGTGCACCACAGACGAATACCCAACAAAAAGCAGTCAGGGTTCTATTTAATTATGGCTGATAACTGTTGGTGGTATCCCACCCCCCGTGATTGCACACACAAATTAAATCACAATTCATAAATACTCATTCTGGAACCCATTCTGACTTTTAAGCCTTCCGAGTGAAGTGGTGGATTGTGCCGTTGCTCGCTGAAGATATTTTTTGAAAGATAATTGCGAGTGTTCTTGAGCAGACGGCTTTAGAGGAGCCTGGTAAACAACTTGGCAACGTCGAACACTGTATCACACTCACTTTACTGTGAGCGGCAAATTGAAACAAGCCAAACTTCTGCACAGCACTAATGCAGATTCGGGTGGCTGAATCTTTATATTCAGCAGGGAGCAACATGAAAGATTGAAGTTTTTAATTGCTTTCTCCACATCATGGGACGATTATTGTTGTGTTCTTTACAAACTTGCCAGTGAGTGCAGCTTGGCTCTACAAGCTGCCAGCGAGTGAGAGAAGGAGGGAAGCAAAGAGGCCTAGCGATAACAGGAACTGGAGAGTGTTTCAGGAGGACCTGTAGGGGCCCACTGGGACCCCAGCCGGACTAGTGTAGTCCTCCGAAACAACAACCTTTTAACTCCAATTACAAACCTGAGGGGGCAAAAAACGGGGTAAGGATGGCAGCAAGACAAAATTACTCTTTTCCCCAGTGCCCCCTTAGAAAGAAGCAAAGTCATAACGTCAAGACAGAAAACAATAACACTGTCTCAACGTGTTCTCCTGTCAGTTCACGGGTCTGTCACCATTTTGACCGGCAGAAGGATGACTTGTTATGAGTTGGAGGAGGCAAGTTTACCTTGGCTAGCATGGCTAAGTGCTGGTTCTGTACGATGGCTGTTCTGTATGTAGCGAGGCCACCCTCCTCCAAACTTGGAAAAAGGTAATACAAGTGCACGCTGTGGAAAGAGGAAGGAAATACAGATTAGAGAAGTTGACGACCAAGTCACTGAATCTCACATTTCATAATTCATTTTAAGTTATTGTTCATGGCAATAAAAGTAAGATATTTGTGTCACTTGCGCTTATCCTTCATTTACCCAGTTTTTCAAGACCAGCCAATTAATTTTCGAGAGATTTCCAGCGCAATGTTGGATCCCAGAAATGGCCACAGACGCTTCAGTGGTTCCACAGCTGGGTTCCGGGAGAGCAGGTTCCATTTTCATTACGGTCCAGCGTCTCCCTAACCACAGCGTGTCATTTGATTTCATTTAAATTAAAACAGGCCATTTAATTCAGTCATTTCTAATCAATGCAAAGGGAGGAAAGCAGGTGGTGTTCTGTTTTCCAAATTCACGAAAGGTTTATTTGTCAGGGTATTGTGATCTTGGTGTGAAAACAAAGCACTTGGAATTAATAAAAACCACTTAGTGTAATGAAAAATAATTAGACCAGAGATGCTTGGTTTGTTGGCAAAAGTGTCAATCAAACTGGCTGGTTGGTCTGCATGGAATCCAACAGGTACAAAGAAAGAAAACACTGTGTTTGTACCTGGGTTTCATAATCAGAAGCAGACTGGGACATCCTTTTAAGATAAATTGATCCACAAAGAAAATGGCCTCCAAAAATGTTCTTCAAGATGCGGTGAACTATTGACCCCACTGGCCACCCAGTACATCAAACGATCATTAAGTGAACATAAAAGCTGTGGATCTTTCCAGCCCTTAACTCTGTAATCCTTTTCCAGTTCTGCCGCAGTGATTCTTAACAAAAAGAAAAAACTAAATCATAGTAATGCTACGTTCTGCAGTTCCAAAGATGGTTTGTCTCTTTCGGCCTTTATCTTCAATAATAATTGCTAATTTAAAAAGTTGTCTGAACTTTAATAACTCCTTTTGATGAAATATTTACTTTATCAAGAGAAGAATCACAAATATTGGAAGTGAACTTATTTTCAACATTTGCTGGTTCCTTTAAAAAGAATCAGCTCTACATCTCTCATCTTCAACACTAACTCTATTCAAATGTGCAAAATATTCTGCTGGCTGGACAACCGAGACACACATAGCCTCCAAGGGCAGCGCGCACTGGAGGTGCACCAGGCAGTTGGCTGGATCTGCTGTACCCATTTAACTGGACAAGAGGCTGATAA
The DNA here is from genome assembly GCA_034779795.1 of Ctenopoma multispine. Classification (NCBI taxonomy): domain Eukaryota; kingdom Metazoa; phylum Chordata; class Actinopteri; order Anabantiformes; family Anabantidae; genus Ctenopoma; species Ctenopoma multispine. The sequence goes on along the minus strand of JAUYWH010000012.1, from coordinate 14,012,033 downwards.
ATAATTCAGAGGGCTAGAGCATAGGCCAAGCATGTCTCGTCAGACACTAACAATCAAAGAAAGAAGGCAGAGGAAGAGGGAGGGAAAGTGGCAAAACATGCCCAGAGATATCCAAAGAAACAGAGGCTAACCACCTTCTTTGTAACACTGCTCTTGCTGCGTAAGGAGCTGAAGCAGTGTCCTGTCAGTGTCGGTTCTTATTAAGGTTTAATCCTGCTCCTGAATGTTCACTGTTGTGAAAGTGTTAGCATCAAGAGTTACGAATGAGATTTTGGTAGCAGGAGTTATGCTGTTGGGCAAATGAGTAAGTCGGATGAAAATGTTCCTAGTTTCCTTTCTGCACATTTAAACTACTGCACCCTGTGGGAAGAGAAAAGGCAGCCTCCTTATATTTTCCAGTACTTACAGGGACTCAGGCGATGAGGTGTGTGTACAGCAGGTAGGTGGGCAACCACCTTGCTAGGAACTGTGTGAGATTAATAATACCCACATATAATTAGCACTGTGCTTAGCTAAGTGCAGGGCAGCGACGTCCGCACTCACCTGGGAGTCAATAACATAGTCAGCATTCCAGACAGCGATTCCAGACAGTTAATTGCAAGTTGTCATGGAGAATTTCAGGCCGATAAAATAGGGTGGTGGGGATTACATCCCAGTTCCAATTACCAGTAAATCACTGTCTTGACTGAGTCAAAGTATGGAAAAGCGTGTGGTAGTGACAGACATAGATAGATGCAGACAATGAGAGAGAGAGAAAGAAATAAGAGTGAGAGGGCGAGAAAAGAACGAGGGGAAAAGGAGAAAGGCCGATACTGTTGTAGTCAGCTTCAATTAGTGGTTGCGTCTATCAAAGATGTGCAAGCACTTTCTCACCTGGTGAGGAACTCGACAACAGCATCACCTAGGAACTCCAGTCTCTCGTTGTGATTGATCCTACGGGTGTGGAGGACACAGAAAGAAAGGTGGAGATGTGAGTACAGTAGCAAAAAAGACAGACTTCAGGCACACAAGTACACACACACGCACAGCTGCTCAATTCATCAGCGCTCTGAGAATAACAGCAGATCACATTCAATAATATGTAGTCATTGCCCTTAAAATTAGCTCATTTCATTTCCCCCGAGATATCCCTTCTTTCACAGTTAAAGTTAATTTTCTTGTCAGCAGGCCTGCCGGGTATATTAATCACAAGAATCGCCCCTTTGATTGCTCCTGTGGTCAGTGATAGCATGAACGGATATGTGCCTGTAGGCAGCCTACCTGGAGGGGGAAGGGTCATCTTGCCCCAGACGAGACATGATGTTAATCAGGGTGTTGATTCCTGAAAAAGAAATTCCCAGGGTTGAAGGGTCAGGGGCCATTACAGAGGCTGTGGTTATTTGACAGAAAAAACAAGCGAGAGACAGAATGTGTATACATGGTCAGAGATCACGCACCTTTCTTCCTCATGTACATGTGGTGAACTTTTCTGTCCCCGTACTTGGGCTGGCGGATGCCACAGTTGGAAAGGGAGTTGCGGGCATGATCAGGATTCATGCCAAAGTTGAGGTGGTGACTTGGATGAGTCATGGCCAGCTGGAGAACAGAATGAGGAGATTAGCAAACAGGAACAATTTAACCATAGAAACCTTACTAGGAAATTCACCTAGGAGTACTACAATTAATTGTTGTTTGACAAACTTGTGTAGTTATTTAGTGTAAAGTGACTAAATGACTGGATGATCACAGTAATAGGCTGTGATTAAGCACAATTTTAAAGTGCTGTTGGAATTAAGAAATGCACGACAAACTGGACACAGGAAAACAGAGATTCTACGGCTGTAATAACATCTCAAACAATATTTAAGAAATGCTATATTAAAATCTCTTAATTTGCTGAGTTCAAAAGTCTCAGGGAGTGTTTGGCACTGCCCAGAACCATATGACCTGCAGACATAATTAGACGACACCTGTGACAAAGTAACAGTAGCTCCGGCTGCACTCTGCTAATGTCATTTGTCAAGCAGGGCTTGTTGACCCTGTCAGCACCAACAAAAATGTGCTTCACCTGAAGATGGTACTTCCAACTTGTCATGCTTCTGTATAAGGACAGTTCACCGTACTGTCTGCACACAGTTTTTGTTTTTTTGTCTGTTTTGCCCTTACAATTCTAATACAATTTTACTCTCACAATTACGGGAAGCAGTTAGGGTCAAACTTGGTCATATGATTAATTTCCGTAAGAGCAGTTGACCAGTAATGTAAGATTAAATCGGCTACAATTAAGCCAATGTATAGATCCGAAAAAAAAAAAGGTTCTAGTAGAAATGTATAGGGTACACAGTAAAGAGGTCTTCTCGGCTCCAAAAGTTCGAGCCCGACCTGAAGTGGACCCGAACTGGAGATGCATAAATTCATTATAAAAAAAAGTGAGGTACTGGAGAAACGCTGGACCTTGCAAAATAGCTGCGGGTTGACTTGTTAAAAAATCTTAGTGGTATGATCTGCTTCCAAATCAACTTGAGCAACCTAGATACTACCTCTCAATCATTCCAGCTTAATTTTTAAAAAGTGACACCAGCTTTTGTGTACAGAGAGGCGTCTTGCCTTAACCCTCATTAATTTCGTATTCCACCAAGCACATCCCCTTTCCAACATCCACTCAAACATGGGCATCACAGAGCAAAAAATCACAATGTGTAAGGAGGCTGTGCTGTTGTCCTATCAACTGCTGACTCAAATAACAGTATAAAAAAATAATTTAGATCATCAGTCTACTGAACCTTATGTTCAAGGTTCTCGAGATACAGCAGAATGAAAAAATGCACCAAAGAGGCTTTAATATACAGTGGTGTAGGTTCAGGTGACCTCCTGGTCAAAAAGGGCCAATAGCATACACAGCGGAAAACAAAACAAAATCCAGGCCCTGTCAAAATCCTCCACAGATCTTGATCTATTCCATTGTGCCTTTTAGCTAATGACTAATTCAATTCAATTCACAATGGCTCAGGATTTACTTGAGGGAGAAGAGGAGTGGGCAGCACACTTAAGTGAGCCACAGAGAGAGAGTGCGTCCCTTTTGCCACTTCGTCATGGTAAAAGTTGTTAATGACAAACTTCACAACCTGTAAAAAGAGGCAAAAATAGGAATTTAAGGGAAAATAACCCTGAAGGAAATGTATTAGTCGTCACTCAGCTGTACTTGAAAAAAGGACAAAAAATGCTGTGCCTAGAAAGACTGCTGCGGCTGAACATCTCAAACTCGCTGAGGGAAGAAAAAGAAAAAAGATAGGGCTCAGTAGGATATGTCAAGCCTTTATCAATCTTACATTAGGAGAATGTTAATCTCAGCCAAGAAAAAAAAAATACTCCAACTACTCTCCCCCCTGGGCTTGCTTTTCAAAATGCTTGTCTCCTTTCAGCCAACTTCAAATCAATTTCAAGCTCCAATGAGATATATATGTAAAACGTTAACAGAGAGGTTTCAATATTTATAGTTGCTCAAGAGGCCTTCAGCTTTGTAGCCTTGAACACAGAGACGACAAATTTAACAGCAATTGTATTTTTTTCGGTGGTTAAGAGGAACAGCATTTTTTTTTGTGAGAGAGAGAAAAGCTAGTTATTTGACATGACACAAGCAGAAATCTAGCAAGTCTCAGCGCCGTGTTTGACAGTTTGATAAAAATATAAATAAAAACAACAACAACCACCACGTCTACTTCCAATTTCAACTCCCCCATTGTGCGATGTCAGACACAAGTCAATGACAGCCTACTACACAGCCTGAACTACTGAGTTGGGTACTCTGAAGGAAATGTATCAAGCAAAACACACCCGTTATTCTGTAAACACTGCAGGTCCTTCACAGTTAAGGACAACATCCAACAACAGTATTGGCTTTTAAGCTGAATCTATGGAGAGGATTGACGTCTGCAACTGTTCCTGTCAACATAATGACTGCGTAAAGTATCGGAGGGATTTGGATTTACTGATCACTGCTTCAGCTGCTGCTCAACTGCCTTTGGCTAAAAAGGAATAAACATTATCGCTCAGCGGAGAGCGGCAGACTTGACAAGAAGGAGTGTTGCTCTTGAACCCACATGCAGGGAAACTGATGGGCAAACTGCCTGCTTGGCAAACAAGATTCAATAATGCCATAACTGTGTACTGCATCATTTAAAATGGTACACAGGTAAAACACGATTGAGGGGTAAAAAAGAAACAGACTGGGATCAATTAAACTCTTAATAAATCCTTAGCATTTTAATGTAAATGACATGGAGTGCTCTTGTGCTATATAAAAGTGGCCTTTGCGTTGTCGTGACATTGGGATTTAGTGAAGCACTGCTCTGGAAACAGAGCAGATAATACAGCCCTAAACATTTCAGAATTCATCCTGCTACATTAGTCAGCAGTCACATCATCCATAAATACAAGGCAACCAGTTCCTTTGGCAGCCGTACATGGCAATGTCCTCACACTACCTCCACAGCACTTCACAGACGAGGCAGTATGCTTCGACTCATGAGCAGCTCCTTTCTTTGTCCATATTTTGCTCCTCTGATCATTCTGCTGTGGAGTGGATCTTCGTCTCATTTGCTCATAAGAGGTTGTTCCAGAACTGTACAGGCTTTATGTACATGTTTCTGCCTCTTAACTCTAATCTGGTCTTTCTGTTTTTAAGACTTAACAGTGGTTTACATCTTGGCATGTATTGACTGTGGTTAACTTCTGGTTGTTGACTCTGACATATATAATCCTACCTCCTGGAGGGTCTTCTTAGTCTGGCCAGTAATAAAGAGGTTTTTCCTTCACCAGGGAAACAATTATTTCCTCATCTAACACAGTTGTTTTCTGTGGCCCAAGCCTTTAGGTGTTCCTGAGCTTTTTTAGAACATAAAAAAAAAGTTGATTTGCAACTATACAGAAAAATTATATATAAAGTTTATGCTCGCTCTCTAATGAGTCAGTTTTAATCTTTTACCCTAAGGCTGACTTGTTTCACTGACAATGACAGGTCCTTGGACTTCATACTGATGGTTAACAACAGATTCCAAACAACAATCCCTCAGCTGAAATCAACTCTATACTTTTTATCTGTTTGTTTATAAATTGACCAACACACCTGGCCATGGATCAGCTGAGCAACCAATTATTTTGAAGCCCCTAAAATTGAGCATCTATGTATAATAGTGGTTGAAATTCTTACACAGTTCATACAGTGTTTTGGACCAAACCCTTGAATTAAAGCTAAAAAAAATTAAGTTTAACTACTTGCTAATGTGCTGCATATCTAAGCAAAAAATGATGAGGCATCAGTGTTCACAACTTATTTCTACTGCCCTGGGTAAGTAAAAAGATCAGTTGTCGGATTAATTTTTGGTTCTGTAGTTATTCAATTCAATTCAATTTAATTTATAAAGCACCAGTTCACAACATAAGTCATCTCAAGGCACTTTCCAATGTAAGGTTTAAGACCTTATATTAAAATATATACAGAAAAATGTTATGTAATAATAACATATGCTGATACACCTACAGATTAAAGGGAAGTGTATAGTTGTATGTTAAAGGCTTAGACGATCGCTTCTAAGCTTATGGTGGAAATGAAAGATACCATGTGGAGACTATTCTTTATCAAATGTATACACGGTTATTGTGATAAGTATAATCATACAGCCTGGCCGCACACACATTATATTGGGTTGTGGTGGTGCTGTCATCTGGTGAACCTGACACCATCTGTCACTATACTACCCTTACAGATCCAGTAGGGACTTCAGAGTCTGGGTTGGGGTTCAGTCCAGTTTACAGATGGAGTTAATATGGACTGATTTGGAAAAATGTATAATTCATTTGATGCTTGATATATAGTAGTTACAACATGACTAACATGCTTTGCATTATTGCATAATACGCAACACAGATGTTATCCTTTGGTAACAAGGCATTTTCAAATATTCATTCAGAAATACAAGCAAATATTCTAAGCCTGTAAAACAGTATTCGGGCCAGACCTACTTGAAACAGATGGACAGCCCAATCACATGGCCAAGCATGCATTTCCATGAATAACAAAACAAATAAAATACCATGGTACACACAGTCACAGCCACACTCATAGGGGAACACAAACAAAAGCATGCAATATCAGAGCTGGGGCTGAGGACTTGTACAGTTAAATAATTGAGATCCTCTGTGATGTCTCTTATTCTGCCAGTATGGGTCAAAAGAGAGGAATGGGGATGAAGCAACAGGGGGTGGGTAGGATTACGAGGGTCTGGTGGATGTGGTGGATGCAGGATCATGTGGCGACCGTGAACACGTCTGTGAACACGTCTCTCCAACCCCACCCCGAGTCTTAAATGTTTAACAGGGAGGCTCTCAGAACAGCAGCTTCAAAGGGCCACTGCTCCACCGAAGCCGGGGCGGAGAGAAGTGTTAAATGTAGAGGCTCACGCTCTCGGCCTCTTTCACATTTCCATTCCATACTAGAAATAACAGGTATGCTGCTGTATGAGAATCCAATCATGTCCTCAGCACTTTAATGACACAGTATACACTGTGCTTACAAATTTAGAACATACAGTATGTTCTTGCAATTTTGATTCACAGATATGCCTTCATTAAAACATTACAGAGAATGAGCTGGAAACAAGTGTTGATTCAGTACAGACCCACCCAACTCTGATTTTCCAAATGATCATTAGCTTTCATCTCTTCTATGGAAAACATGAAAAAAGGAAAATAAATCCTCTGTTTAATGGGAGTAAAGCTCATTATTCTTTACACCTAAAATAAAAATCCTGATTCAGTTGGACCAAACCAAGGCTGACCACCCAAGTCCTGTTTCTCACCGAAAGTGTAGTGTAACCCAAAAGTGTAACCCACCCACACTAGCTGTAACTAGGACTTGAGAGTCTGGACAATAGAATTGAATAGAAACTCGCAGAGCCTGTCCTTCTGTCAGGGCATCCAGAAATCACTGATGCCATCTTCTCTGTTGTGATCTCTTGTGCTATCAGCGACTTTTTGGAACCTTTCAAGCTTTATGCATCTGATGTACAAACAGCTCTTTAAAAGCACCCATACTGAATTTTTTATGTTTTTAATTCGCCTATACGACAGCAGATAAATTAATTCAAAATCAAAGTACTGTACCTGATTTTCTCATGTTCGAGATGAATAGACTGCCACAGGAAGACATTCATCTCATTAAACATGATCATCACATCAGAGTGGAGGCAAATGGGAAGTGATGGCAAATCTGAAGTCACTTCTGACTCAGAGACGGCTGTTTGAGCAAGCATCATTGCACTCCGCAGCCGTTCTGTCCAAACCTATCTGGGCAGAAAGTGTGTGTACTGTGGGACATTAGCTGCTGATGTGTTTGTGCTGGGGTTGAGGAAGGTGCTGTAAGCCCAGCAATGATGGCTCCTCACTTGGGCCATTTCAGTCCCAGTAGTGGTGAACTACTGACAGTTCTGGCTTTGTCCACACACACACAGACACACACAGACACACACAGACACACACAGACACACACAGACACACACAGACACACACAGACACACACACAGACACACACACAGACACACACACAGACACACACACAGACACACACACGGCGATGTCACGGTATTAACACTCCAGTGGACACAAGTGCGATGCAGACAGACAAAACACACTTTGCTTTGGCCTGTATGAGCTGTAATGAGCAAACTGATCGTTCTTCTTTTGTTTGTTAAAAGATGAAGGAACTGAATGACTAAGAGCGAGAGACAAATCCATTAACTTCTCCCAGGAGACAGAGATGTCAAAGCTAAAATGGGCGTCTACTCGGAGAAAGGGCCGCACATTGTTGACTGGCGGCTGGATTCGCAGTAGGTCAGGGTATCCTTTTTAGCTCTCATAATGATAGGTCATCACTGTGCAAACAACAAAAACGGCCAATCATTCATCAATATGTGCAAATCACCAAACATAATCACACCCAGAGCACTGAGCAGCCATGCACATGGACACACACAGAGCCTTGAGCGAATCTTAATGCATCCTTCCCCTTTTTAACTATGTATAGGCTACAACACATTGATTTCTAATGTATCAGGTTATGACAGCTCTTCAATATTTCTGGAGGCAGCCGTGGGGCTTACTCCGAGAGCACACAGCTTGGGGCTGCAGACCTGACAGGGGAGAGCTGGCATTATGGAGGAGGCTGTTGTTGTCCAGACTACTGTCACTGCAACTCACAGCAGACCACGGCTGCTTGCCACAGAGATATGACTCGAGCCTGTGTGCGGGTTACCTTAGCTGACTCCTGAGCCCCTGTTTCCACCTGAGCTATCCCTGCAGAGGTGGAATGGGCACAATAATGAGACAAACACTGCCTCCTTCCCTATTTCTCTGCCGACAAGGAGCCCCTGCACAAAATGCTTACTTTTTTATCTGGCTATCTAACCAGCAGTAGACCGTGTTCTGCCTAAAAGAACTGTGGGGATTCGCCTACTGTTATCTACCCCGTTAGTTATCAGCTATGCCAGCCTTTAAATAATGCAGCTTGGGTTGGAGCACGGAGTCACGCTACTTTGTAAGGCTGTCGGGCCTGTGCCTTACCTGAAGAAGGCAGCGCTCCTTGAAGACATAGCCGATGAGCTTATCCAGGTGCATCAGACACTGGTGGTACCGGATATGATGAGTGAGAACAGGCAACATCATGGCGTGCTGTGAATGACAGAAAGAATTGGCCAAAAGGGCAACAGAAAAGACAACAAAAGAAGAAACAGAAAAAATAAGGAATAAAGATAATGCCTTGAATTAAATAAGAGCGAGGGCAGCGTTTTCTGAGAGAAAATGTGATGAAGAGATTGTGAGACAGAAAGAGAGAGGGTTAATAGAAGGAACAGAGAAGGAGAAATCAATCAGCCAGTCATTATTTATTAAGTGGTGCTCTGCAACAGAGAGATGAAATAATCAAAAACCCAATCACTGCACTGTGAGAGGGAATGACGGACAGGAGGGAAATTCACATTTGAACAGGACAGTCAAATCAAAACTCATTTCGACATGTTGACACACTCACATTCAGACAAACATTGACAGCTCCCTCTGACCCTCGTATATTAAAAGAAAAAAAGAGTGCAACAAAGTGGAGGAAAAGTGAAAACTGGTGAAGGAGGAGGATTTGGTGGATGGGTTGTGAGTGAAGTGAGCTGTGCAGATTAGCGAGGCAATGCGAAACAGAAAGTTAGAATAAAAGCAATAGAAAAAACAGCCAGTGGTCATCAAATGAGTCTGACAGTCAGAGAGCCAATCTACAGAATCATTAGCGGAGGCTTATCAAGTCGGCCAGTCAGAGTGGCTGAGAAACTGTAGCGAAGGCTGGTGTACACACATTAACCCTGTGCCACCACATGAGACAGGAGGGAGCCATGCATGTTTTAATTAGTGCTACTGGGGAGTGTGAGCTCGAGGCCCTGCGGCTACAAGCACTGCTGCCACGTAGCCCTGGGGCCATCACAGGGGCCGTGGTGACACACTCCCCGGGCCTTGTTAAGCAACCAATTAACAAAGCCAGGCCCTGGTCGTGTCTACAGCTCCTGACCTGTTCTGATGACTGCTTGAGTGACTGAATGTGTGTGTGTGTGGAAAGGCGGGGCAGAGGCTCATTATAGTTTATACTCCACTAATTAAAAGGTGGGAAATTTACAATCCTGGATGATGTTTGGGCAGTTTGGAAGCCACCCAGTGGGACCAGTGGCCTGAATTTTCTTTTCCTCTGGGGGAAATATTACAAGCATGAACTCTGAAAATTGCACTTTAACTCTCGACATCATCGTTTTATTAACTGGCTGCAGTATTAAATGGTTATTTCCAACGTGTTATCAGAATTTAATCATATCCACTTATTGTATCTAATTTTATTTCTAAGGGACAAATAATAAACTAAACTGAACATCAGTGTGTTTAAAGGATCATTTACTTGGATGAATACTGTATCTTTAGCAATGAAGATGCCACTGTGAGGCTAAATACTTATTTTAGAAGATTTTATTAGGCAAAATATATCCGGCAATGCCAAGAATTAAAGCCATTCAAATATGCAAAAGAGTCTATTTCTTAACTACCCACACCGATACAGATTCGGGCAGTTGTAGTCCTTGTTGTTGACTCGGTTATGTGATACATGAGTAGGAGGATTAATCAATATAATAAGTGATGACAAATAAATAAATTCAACAAACTGTTGAGTGAATAAACCCCCACCCACACATTTTTTCTCTGTTGTAGAAGAGCTGTCTTTTCCTTGAAATGTTGTTGACTGACTGGTAGCCTTCACGTGAATGTAACAAGGCACAAGAAGGGGCAGGAACACACAGCAGCAAAACAGCAGTGAATCACAAAATAAATACACAAACATAAAGCTAATAAAGAAAATATTGATGAATAAATAAATCCCATCCCTGACTCCAGTATGTGCAGCCTGGTCCTTGACAGAGTCTTTCAAGTGAAACAACCTTGATGTAGCCAAGCAATGTCAGTAACGAGGGGGTTGATTTTCTTCCAAATAGAGCGCCTGCTTTTAGAATCAAGAAACTGCGGGTCAGTTTTGCTGTCATCGCTTGTCTGTGTCACAAGTTGTGCAGAGTGTACCACTGCAGTTCGAAGTGAAATTATTCATGAACCAATTAGTCGTAGCAGTACAGCTTGAAGCAAATATAATTGGGCAGCAATTATGGATCGGATCCTTCTTTGCTAGACCTTGCTGTAAGAGAGGTCTGGATTGCGGGGCTAGAACTTTCTGTCATTCCTCTACGAATGTGAGAATGAGGATCAGCTGTGGGCTATCGTCACTGCATGCAGGGAAAGGGGAGTAGAAGTGAGAAAAGATGTGCAATGTTGATGCCAATTATATTTTGATTAATAGGCAGAAAATTTTAAGTAAAGAAATAAATTAAACTACAAAATAAAGCACGCTAGTACGTTTCATTGCAAATGAATAAATGCAGCTCAGTATGTTTCAGTGGGGCCAGCATGGCACTAACACATTCAGGGTTACGGTTTAACTCCCTTTAGGGCCACTGTAAGCTACATTTGTCATCCCATTTCCCATAATGTACAGTACAGACCATGTGGTGATACAATTCCAATGTGGTTTATTTTGCTTCTAACGTGATTATAAAAGGAGATTGTAGCACATGTGCTCCTGTCATAGTGAGTGGTGGTGATGTTGTATATAAATAACCTGTCAAGCCTGAGACATTACTTAATGAATGGTTTGGTTGGTGAGGCTCAGTTGGAGTCCACTTTCCCTACACAGATTTTGGCACTTGAATAGAGAAATGATGCAATGTGTGGAAAGATCAGAAGCCAAGTTTCTACTGTGGCTGTGCAGTGAGCACTGATCCGTGTCTGTCTGAGTGGAAGTGCTGTTGTATGTGTATGTATGTGCAAATTCAAGAGATTCTTGCAAGTGTTACATTTATTTTGTAGTTCTGGCTATTTCTATCAGTTATTTCTCAGGTTGTAGACAAGTGAACAGTCTAGCAGGACAATTTAAACATAGTTGTTAGGAGGTAAAACCAAATTGGTGGCCCTGATTTTTCATAGTTCAGAAAATATATGGCCACAACACAATTTAGCTGCCCTGCACTGAATCTCAGTTAGTATAAGAATTCATTTAAATATTTTCATGGTCTGGCTGGTGCTGAGAGTCCACACACCGAAAATCCGCATATTGAGTATTAAAAATGTACCAAAGTACAGACTGGTGATTCCGGCCTAAAAAACGAGCCTCTCAAACACTCTCTTGTTTCAGCTTCTTAAATGTGACGATTTACTTTTATCTTTGTTGGACACCAAAGTCTAATATTTTAGGGCTTTGAATTGTTGCTCACACAAAACAAGGATTCTGAAGATGCTTCTCTGGCCTAAAACTATTTTTTACCTGAAGTGCTGTCACAGTGTATATCCTACAAATACTACAATTTGAAGTTTCTTTATTGTATTAAATACTATCATTGCATTCTTGCTGCTGCTGTCTCTATAGAGTATTTGTTCTAAGGTATTTTATTCATCTTTTTATTTTTACAGCACTCTGTAAAGCGGCAGGAGTCATTTCAATTATAATGTACGCAAATGTCAAATGTGTACATTTGTGTAATATGTACAAATGCATCTGTACCGTCTTTGCACATCTGAATGCATCTAGATATTCATGTATTAAGCATTTTTGTATTTATTATAGTATGCATGTGCAGGTGTTTGTGGGTGCGCAAAGTTGATGGGTGTTACCTGACAGACATCGGAGCGGATGCCAGTCTTCCAGAAACCCTGACTGCTGAGCTCCACTGTCACCTCACGGCGCATAGTGTTCTTCTGACGGATCTTCTGAAGAGCTTCCTGCCAAACAACCAGCCAGTCAATTATTGATCCACTGGAGCACAGCCTACGGGGACAGTGCGCATCCTCAAAACCCCGCCCTCGCGCCCTCCCTTCTTTCTCTTATGCTCTACCAAACAGATAGGCACATGCAATAAAATGAAACACACTGACACACACAGAGTAGAGCAGAGGACAGAAGCAACAGGGGAAGTGACAGCCCTGCTGGTCCTGGCTAATTGAGGCACTGCAATGGGTCAGCATGGCTGCGGTTGTCGGGAGGCTGACACTGGGGCTTCAGTGCCAGTCACTACAAGCCAAGGCACCTGGCTTCCCATTAGGACCCCTACACAAAGCTTAGAGGTACCTTTGTGAGCAGCAGCAGAGGGACACACACACTGTATAAACATATATCTTCATATAGCATTATTCCAGCCCTACAGGATTTAACTGGAAATTCAGTAAGGTGGATGGGGGAGTGTGACTCTGAGACAAGAGGGTCCTACAAATAACAACCAAGATGGAAGATGTATTGACAGACTGCACCTTCTAAATATGTGTGCACATGCATGTGTTTCATTCAACTGAGATGCTATCGACTCCGTCTGAGTAAGCCGTGATCTGCCTAAAATGGAACGCCAGGAATTTTTGACTCGCAGAGGAAATAAGAACAACAAAGGCATGAATAAATAATGCCATCCTACTTTGAACTGTGCATCAAAGTGAACATGCTCGCCCATGCACAACACGTGCATGCGCAACCACACTCACATCCAACAAATCTTTGCATGGACAGGCGGCCACAGTATACTGTATGGAAAGAAATAACCACACAGAAGTGTGAAGTATATGTAGATTGTTTATTATTCAGGGTCAGGGAATAGATGGAGGTAGAGAAAGTAAATAATTAACCAAAAATGGGAGGTAGAGAGAATAACTTTGTGCTGGTCAAACGGAGAAGTCACAGCACATTTGACTTTTATCATCAGAGTATTTGTGTTCTGGATCAGGTTGAGGTCAAACAGTAAGATCTGGAATTTAAAGGCTGTGGAAGGCATGTGCACATTTGTTCACTCCATGTGCTTTTGCAGGTTCATTTAAGGGCCTTTAGTTATTATTATTATTATTATACTGTCTGAGCAATGCTGCTGCAGTTGTAGGTGGTCGAGCTTTAGGTCTCTCTAAACTGATGACCAGATTTCCATGATAATTGCAGTAGATATTCTTGGTTCCCAGAAGACAAATCTTAATGTTTTTGGTGACCTTCCTGACCTTTCCTTCTGGTACAGTCTGAGGCCAAATGTCTGTTCAGGAAAACTGCACTCTATTTTTTTGATAAAATCTAGCTTTTACTATGGGGGCTGAACGCATTTATCTTAAGTTGTTCAGGACAGAAGCAGCTGCCAAATCAATGAAATCTAAAAAACTGCTTAATGGGAAAGTTTAAGGTAACATTTTTAATGGACTGAAGTTCTTATAGAGAGTCGGCTTCAAGTGTCACACAACTTCTGTGTGACCCAGCTGAAAGCCAAACCTGAAACCAAAGAAAAAATATATGAAATGAGTTGTAGATAGCTTTTCAACATGCTCCTCATACAGCTCGACTGAGCTTGGCCAAATCTGTAAGGAAGACTCGGAGCAAATCCCCAAATCCACATATGTCGAGCTGATAGAAAAGACTGAATTCCCTGCCAAAGTACTGACTCTGGGTTGAAGACTTAGAGATGATAAAGAATATCCAGAGATAATAAAGTAACACACCTTGGTATTTCACTTTCAATACAGTTAGAAAAATGTGTTACACATTTTCACCTTGTCATTGTTGCATAAAATGTTAAACAAAACCAACGGAAGAAAAAAAAAAAATCACAAAACAAACAAAAAATAATAATAATAGAAGAAGTGGAATATTTTCTGATGACAATTTCAGTCTGTTTGTATGAGAGTTCCAGTCAAGTGTTTGGCTGAGGGACTCGCATAAATCCATCTGGGCAGCACACACAGAGAATCTGTGTGTCCCTCAATGCCACGCCATCTCCACACACACGCGCGTGCGCGCGCATGCACACACACACACACACCCCTCCGTGCTCTCAGCATGAAGTCTGGAAATGGGTGCAGAGGCGTACACCCCGGTGTGAAAGCCGGTTCTTGCCAAAGCCCACACCTTTAGTCTCCTTGGAGCTATGAACTCCAAACTGAGCTCAGAGGTATCAGAGAGCCAGCTGGAGAAGCAGACCAATGCTGTAAACACCTCTGACAGGGTGATTCTTAATGGTAGAAATCGCCTATCAGAGGAAGTTCAGACGCTTAGTCTTTCACTGAAAGTCCATTTACACAGGAAGCTTCAGTGTTCCCTCAGGCATTAAATAAGTAGCAATGTCACACTGCCACTGCAGTGAAGAGACACTGACATGGTTAATGTTTGTGGTGGAGCTTGATGGACCCAGTATGTGAGTGGGATCACTAATTGCTCAAGTGCAGGCTAACAGTAGGATTGTCAGGGGCTGTTAGCTTTGCAGAGCTACCTGAGAAACAAGCTAATTGAGCTCTGAGTTGATGCTCATTATTGGTTCAGAGTGTATCAAACAGACCAAAGGAAGGGACTGGATCGGTAGCACACTCAAAGCCTTGTAGAGTGAAAAATCTGTATCTACTATAAAGTTACAGCAGTCCCTACAGGAGAGATATGTGCTGAGCTGTATCAGACCACACACACAGCACCTGTACCCTGTGATTCTCCCGGCGCCTACATGGTCTTTACTTCACCAAATCCGAGCGTTTTCCACTCTTGGTCCCTGGTGGTGGTTTGACCTTCACACTCAATTCTGCAGAGCAGTTACTGCCATTTTATTCTAAGCTGTAAATTTATCTGAATTATGTATTAAAAGGAGTTCACATTTTTCAAATGTGTCTTAAAACAATAGGCCAGTTCCAAGACCACCCTTAATTTGTCTAACTTACACTGCTTTAGTGTTCAGTGTGAACCTGACTATTGTTAAGAAAAAAACTTACATTCATGCACACAGAAAAATAGAGATACTTAATTTAACTGCTGTAGGAAAATAACTGGAATCAGAAAAAGTTATGAAGGGTGTAATCTGTGTGAGGCGAAGGCCAAACAACACGCTCAAACTGTCTGCATTTAAACAAACTTCCAAAATAAAAACGTCCCATTTTCTACAGACTTTTACTGAATAAATATGAGATGTTTGTTTGAAATGCTACTCAACTATTTAGACAAAGAAACTTTACAGCTAAGCAATTTTAGATTGTTTACATTAAATAACACATTATGTGATAGGCAGCAGGTCTGTAATTACATTACATGTTATAATATACAAAAAAAAAATTCTGCAGTAATATCAATATTCCTCTTGTCTATGAAAGTTTTGCTTGTGTTTGTGAAAATGAATATATAAAATGCTTTTAATATTTAGAATTAACAGCACAGTGTTCAACATCTACACAAAAAGTTAACTCACCTCTCTCTGCGTCAGCTTCTGCTTGTCAATCTGCTTGACCTTGGGGCTGTTGGCCAGCAGGTGGCGTAGTTTCACATAGCTCTTCCACAGCTTCTGGTACCTGCCAACAGCAAATAAGGTGGTGTCAGGCTGACAGGAGTCCATCTCCCCCTCACTCCCCTGCTTTGCAACAACACAGCAACACATCATCTGCAGTTTGAATGATATTGAATATAATCTAACACTTGCCTGCAGCAGCTACTGCATAAGCTACTTGTGTTTAAGGGCAGTGGACACAGAAGATTCTGTGTCTTTCAGATGTTCAGCGTGAGCAGAGCCTCACACAGAGACTGATGCTGCAGTTCACCTTAGTTTCTTTTCTGGTAAAATAGCTGTAAGTCATGAAACATTTGACCAGCCCTGACACATGGCTCAAGAGCCACCCCACGACGTCCTCATTCTCATTTTCTATAAAACTCCATTGTCTTTGCTCTCATTTGCATCTGAAAAGAAGCAGGGAGTTATCGGCAAGGTGACATGTAGCCACCATACTAACCACCTCCCCTTTCTCCCCCGCACCCCCACTCTCTTTTCAATCAGACCTCATGATTGATGCACTGAGGGCCGAGTGTGACCGTTCTGCTCATATTCAGGAGACTTTCTCCTCATTTACTCAGAGTTATTCAATTATGATTGGTGGGATGGAGGGGTAAGGTGGTGGGGGTTTGAGGGACACGATGGTGCATTGACAGAGCGAAAGAGAGAGAGAGGCATGAAGACAGAAAAGGAGAGAGAGAGGAGGACGGAATGAAGTAAGAGGAGGGAGGTGGGGCCGTACTGTGGAATAGAAGAATTATAGAGCTTTAATAGCGGGGACTTCATTAGAGACTGAGACGAGGGAATGAGACGGCTTTACTGCCCCGATTATCAGCTCACCACCACCTCCGCACTGAAGCAGCCTGAGTGGACGGGAGACAGAAAGAGCAAGAAAGAGAGAGTGAAAATCTATCCAGCCTGGGAGGCCCCCTCGTTCCCAATCCGCTCCAATGACCTTTCCACAGATCCGCTGTCTGCTCTCAGGGTAGCACTGCCGTGGCTCTCGACTCTCTGTGCACATGCTTTCATTAGCATATGCTGCCTCTTCCTTTCTCTTCACCCTCTCTTTCTCTCGTTTCCCATCTCTAGCCTTTTTAAGACAAAGCATCTGTAATATTGCCGGCTTCAACTAACTGCTGAAGTGATATTTTCTGGTGTAAATTTTCTGGTATTTATACAGTGGTTGCACTTCATTGTGTTTCAAGACATAACTGCCATTTCTGCCTAATACTCTGCACCCAGTGACCCGAAATGACAAACTGAAAGAAGGTTTTTAACAGAGTTTAGCAAATGTATCTAATCAAAAACCCAAATCTCTCATTTACAGGGTATATAGACCCTTCATCCAGTATTCTGCAGAAGTCTCTTTGGCAGCAATTTGAGATTTGAATCTTCTTGGGTAAGTATCCTACCTGGATTTGGGCAGTTTATCCCATTCTCTCTGACAGATCCTCTCCAACTCCATGAGATTAGAAGGGAAATGTCTGAATTGTCATCTTCAGGTGTCTCCACAGATGTTCTGGTAGTGTCTACGTCTGGGCTTTAACTGGGCCACTTAAGGACAGTCAGAGACTTGTCCTGTAGCCACTCTCGTTTGTCTTTGCTGCATGTCACAAGTCAAGTCACCCTCGGTAGTTCCTCATCCCTGTCCATGAGTTCAACCCCTATATCATGATGTTGTGACATTCATGCTTTGTTGCAGTGATGGTATTAGCCAGGTAATGGGCAGTGCCTTGTGTTCTGCCCATAGAGGATTTCAAACTCATCAGACCACTGAGTCTTGTACCTCATCCTCTCAGACAGATTTAAATGCCATTTGGCAAACTCCAACCAGGATGTGGTTTCTGTGTAACCACACTAACATAATGGCCTGACTGATGGAGTACAGATGAGATATTTGTTCATCTGTCCAAGGACTTCTTCAGCTCAGTTAGAGTGACCATCAGATTCAACAATGGCTCTTTGTGAAACGGTGCTCAGTTCAGCTCATTCTAGAAAGATTCAGTACATTCAATCCAGTCAAGTTCTAGATAAATCTGAAGGAAAATTATAGCAAATAAGATGCATCTGACCACTATCTTGAATAGCACATCGAATGGTTTCAATACTTTTGTTAGTGAGAAACATCTCCCATGGGCAAAAAAAATGCAGTTGTATCAATTCCAAAATTAAGATATACAACACAGTCAAGTGCACAAAGGTCAAGGGGTCTGAACACTTTAACAAGCAACCGGCCTCTGTTACAGCTCTATTAAAATATGACAGGACCATTGCAAGTATGGTCACATAGTCAGTTGGAAAAATGTAAGTATTGAGTGATTTACACGTGATATCTATAAAGTTTTACATTTGTGATGATGTGTCTTTACGTTACTTGCCATAGCACATACACACACACTCAAACACCAGGGACAAAATGACATCCCATTCATTGAAGACTGAACTTTGAAAATCTGACACTGCAACAAATTAAATACTCAAAAGCTGCTCGAAAGGAAAGCTGAGAATGTGCAAATGTACTCTGATTCACAGGAGAGACTAAATCCAATCGCATTCATTACACTGAGGAAATTGGAGGACAGACGTTTTCTTTACCTTTGCTTGGATCATGAAACAATGCACGAAAACATGAATCATGAAAATACATCACACAGGAAACCCCTACTTCATTGTGGCCCAGTATAAAAAAAAAAAATCTAAGCCCAGTATGTAAATGATGTGCTCAGCTTCAGGCTTGTGAAAGATAAGACAGTATATGTGCCACTGAGCGACAGTGTTTAATTCAAACTTGAGCCACACTGGAAGGGTCACATCACAACTCCTACTCTCAGTCTCCTCTCTGCCTCTTTAATTCATCTGAACGTTGTTTTTTTTTCTTTTCTGAATGTCTCTGATAGCACTTTCTTTCCTTTTCCCTCCTTGCATCACGATTCTGCAATGTTTCAACTCTCTTTTGTTGTCATTTTCTGTCTTGATCCATTCTTCCACTCTGCTCCCTTTTCTTTACATTCCCTGACCTCTGACACGTCATTCTTGCCTCAGCAGTCATGATGGAAGTAGAGAAGCTTGAGTGGCGGCCCTGAACACAAATGCCTCCAGTGGGCAGTATGAAGGGAAGGCGACAACACAGCTTCTTCAGTCTGCTGAGTTAATATATGCTGCTGCTGTGTCCAAGGCTTCCTCTCTGTGGCATTGCCACCGCCACAATCAACACCAACTCCTGCCCTCACTACACGCATCATTAGCAGTGGTAGAAACCCTTTCCACTGGTCTCTTACTACTCGTTTCTGCATCAGCTAATGATGTCCCAGTCCATCCATAAATTTGTCGTTGTCTGCCGCTTTGAGAAGTTTGACATGGCAGCAGGGTGCACAGGGATGAAAGCGCTCAATGGACAGACGGCTAAAATGTAGCGGCAGGGGAGAGGACATTAGTCGGAGGGAGGAAGCAAACTAAGTCTATCTAAATGGATTTCCTAATGATCATCCTCTTGTTTGTGTCTTCATCATCGCCATTTTCCTCCTGAACCTCCTCCTTACTGTTGTGACTGAGACCAGATATTTGAGTTTAAGAGAAATCCACAGGTTTATATTTAGAATGAGAGCGAAGAAACCAAGTTGTGTACTGACTTGATTGGTGCTTGACGTGGTGCTGTCACATCTCTCCGAACACCTCAGAGATTGCTGCTCTGATGATCTAATACACTGCTTGTGTTAATTATGCAGCAGCACAGTACAGTATCCCCTACTGCAGCCCTGTGGTGTGTGTGTGGCATTACTATGCACGAGACATAAACCGCAGCAGCTCCCATGGCGAAGGCACCCAGCGGAAACCTGGGACCCGTGACGATGCATGTGAAAATGTCACGCCGCTCGTTTTCTCATTCCTCTATTCCCTCTTCTATCCATCTCCCCTCCTCTTCGACATACGCTGCTCTCGTTCTCGTCCTCCTCAACATGCGACACGAAGGATTCTGATGTCGGTGTCCTGGGAGAGTGCCAGTGAATAAGAAGTGGAGGGAACGAGGGAGACGGTGCACAGCAGGTGGGAGCTATAAGGGGAAATATCTGTACTCGGTTCGATGGTTGACATCTATGTGTGTGTACGTCTGCGTGCATGTATGTGTGATCTTACTGAGGGTCTCCGGCATAGCTGAGCTGAGCAGGACGAATCCCAAAATGAACAATGATGGGGAAGGTGATGACATCTGGGTTAAACTGCTCCCTGTCCAGTTGGTCAATTCGCACTGAGCTTGGTTTCTACAAGGAATAGAAGGAAGCACAATGACTGATTAGTTCAAGTTTAAACATTCATATCCAAGCAATTTCTCGTTATTATATGTTGAAGAAATTGTAATTTTATCAATTTAAAATCAAATGTACAACACAAAGTGTGCAAAAGGTGAAGGGGTCTTAATTATTTCTGAAGCCACTGCAGATACAATGCAACCATCAGTCACCTGCTACCAATATATGAGGCCCAGATTCCGGCTTGTAGCACGATAAAGCGTTGTCAGCAATGGTTAGCCAAGTTCTGGCGCTCTTATCAGGGAGGAGATTGACAAGCAACACGTCCTCAGCTGCCTCCCAAATCACAGTTTGCCTGTCAGGCATTTTGCGAGATCAGAGGAAGGGACTGTAGCATAAGGCGTGATGAGGGGCACGGCAGATGGCTCGAGGCTCGGGCTCACCTTGACATCAGCCGCGCGCGCTTGTCACGGCCTGCATACAGACGTTGATTTGAGGGCAAGAGGTCGCCAGCCAACTTTGATTCCGCTTTTAAAGCGACATAATCACGTTTGATTGGCTTGATGGAAGGTTCGATGATTGCCCTGTTCACAGTCTCAACACAAATACACCGCAAATGCTAATCTATATGTGCTACACCATTTAGTATCCACTGCTTGTTTACCTACGCTTTAATGCGCCATAGCTGATTGAAGGTCGATGACATTTTTGCCCTTATTTGTGATTCATGCCATTGTGTGAAATAATCACATGAACGTGCCCATGGATCCTTTCATTTGGAGCAGTGACCTTGACATACAGCGCATATGATTTCTACAGAACGAGAGCATGTATGAAGTTGGGTTCTGAAATAACATTTTCTGTACCTTTCTAAAAATCATCACTACACAAAGAATGTTCTTTATGCACCACATATGAAACATCTGATCAAACTAGCACCAAAACAGATCTTTAATTGATCGAACATAAATTAGAAACTAGAAATACAACCTGTCAATCATTTAAATAAGTTATGAAGGAGTATGCTAAATGCTAAATGTGATAATTTCTTTGATAAACTTGTCATTTCAAAATGTTATGTTGGGCTGAACAGACTTGTGATAATTATTTAGAAAATGATTTTTTTTTTAACTAACTAAATGTGCTGATTAAACCATAAAGCAAATATCTGTCAGCCCCACTGTCAAGCATGAGTGACACAGACATCACCTGGGAATGATCATGATAATTTCACATAAGACGTTGAGTGATTGATTTGAATACTGGTATTCATATTTTTAAGACTTTTCTCCTTGTTTTTAAACAAAGCATAAAGAAATAATCACTTCATCAAAATCCAACAAACAACCACTATAAGAAAATTCTCAGAGTGACAAGACAAGAATCTATTTTTACCAAACATGATAAGTCTCTATTTATGATCTTTTTAATATACTTATATATTTGACTGGCACTTCAAACTTTAACTTCAGCCTAGGGATGGAAGACAATTATACACCCACCTATCCGGAAACCAAGACAGCAACAATTCGGTCCTGTCAGGAAGAGCAGTTGACTCAATAACTCACCCACGCCAAAGGTTACACAATCATATTCGCTGTTCATATGCAACCTTTTAGTTAGCAATGACATCCTCACCTTTACCCAGACACAATTACTGTGCATCCTTTAAAATATGGACCAGACAAGAAGGTTAACCAACTTCCTTGTCACATAAAAGCTTTGGCCCATATAGTGTTGATGACAGCAAACGCCCTTGGGGATAATAGGTGAGGTTGCTCATGTCACAGGCTAACAGGAACAGCCTTATTCCTGCAGTGTTGAAGGTGGGGGGGCGACAAATGCCCTTGAAAAGGCCAACAAGGCCACCTCCTGTCGTAACAAAGAAACTGAGGCCCTCACCATGCCCGGGTTGGTGACGATCATGCCCTTGCACTCCTCGGCGTATTTCTGCCACTCCAGCTCCTCCCACTGCAGCATGTCTGCAATCTCCTCCTCAGGAACCAGGGACTTGCTGCTGCGTAGCAGGTAGAGCAGCACCTGATGCATTGACAGCACCTCCTTCCCTCCATCTAAGACAATTTATTAACATAAATGCAAAGCAATTATGAATGCATCTATGGAAACAAGCAGAAAAATATCACCACAAGGCATGCAGTTCACCAGGGATTCACAGTTAATTGAAAAAAATTCTTCTTTATGGCTACAGCTTGGAATTAAACAAGCTGTGACTTTTGCCACGGGGAAAAAAAATGTTTCACTGAGCTTCCATTTGATGCATTTGTTTGCCTGTTTGGAATCTCTGGCCCAAAAACCAAGACTTATCATGGAGAAAAATCTCTACTTTTCTACAAGCATCTCACACATTTTTATGAAAATGTTCCCATGCATCACAATTGCATTGTTCTGGAAACACACAGGTGAACACGCGCGGTGACACGAGGGCGGACGCCGTGCAATACGTGAAGGTGCATCTGTCAAATCTGTATTATAAAACCAGGAGTGAGCAGACTGTCTCATATGTTTTCATGTGCAGAGAAATACAGCCAGGCACAAGGAAAGGCAATCTACCAGGTCAAACAGAGTCAGTTTAATAGACCCTCATGCAAAATTGATTAACCTCCATTTACAAGTGTTCACATGGACAGAGACTCAGAAATCTTTGCTTGCTCAGTGCTGGAAACGCATTAAGACAGTAACTAATAAACATACTCTTGCTGTAACTTTCAAACACACTCACTCACTCTCAATCTACAGATCACACCAGAAACATAACACTGGACAGTTTTTTTGTGCTTTTGTAAAAGAAGCAGATAAGTATTTGTGGCTGACTAAATTGGGAGAGCTGGGAGAGAAATTGTTTTTTGATGGAAAGAAGGTTGGTGGCACGGCTGTCATAACAATTACTGTTGCAATATCATAGTGCACCAGCACCATCATGTGTTTTGAAGATGAATGCCACGCAGCCACACAGCAGCTCAGCCTCTGCAAGTAAACCTATCATTTTGCTGAGAACACATCACATATCAACGCGAGCGGATGCAGAAATGTTGGACATGAGTGGAAACGTGAAGTGTCTATTCTGTTGTGTGCTTTAACCGGGGAAGTGTGAATTGCCACCACTAACCACCAGAGGGAGACAAAGAGGAGGCCAAAGCTGTTCAGACTCACCAGGTAAGAATCGGACAAAACGGGGCATGAAATGGAACCGCTGGCACCTAGAGGCGTCGTTGTCAAACTCAGGACCTGAAATGAGAAGCAGACACTTACTGTTGTTGCTGGGCAGAGATCAACTCTAAGCTTTTCATGTTTAAAAATCATTAAAATCACGGTTTATCATAATTATGTCGCTCGACAGTTTTATCACCATTATAAATCAGGATTCATTTGTAACCTTAAATCTTATCTGTGACTGCTCTCTTCTGTGAGCATTTTATGATAATGTATGATTAGCGTGGAGGTTTAATTTATTATATAGTAATTAAATCTTGGACAGTCATGCCTCCGATAAGAAATTACAACACTTTCCACATGTTTCAACTGCCCATCAATACTCCGGTAGGTGTATAAAGTAGTTACACTTTCAGTACTCAACAATGTGATGACAAAATACAGCATGTTGTTTATTCAAGTCATTACTGAACAATATCCCACATACGTAGGTGGATCAAAACAGTTTTTTAAGACGCATGATCAGTTACAGGGTACACCCTGGACTCACATTCACACCTATGGGCAATTTAGAGACACACAGAAAGGCAAAGGGCCAAACAGTGGATTCAAACCCAGGTCCTTCTAGCTGATAGGCGACAGAGTTAACCACTACACCACCGTGCCGCCCCTGAACAAATCTGTTGTTACTAAAAACACACAAATAATTGTGTTGTTTTTGTATATACTGAAACCATTATTCAAACGTTCACGGTGTCAATGACCTGAAGAGAGCCGTTCATACCAGACGTCTTAAAATCATGTCTAAGCTGAAGCAGTTCTGGGAGGAACAATGGTCTATAAATGCACTGTTCTGACCCAGAAAGCACTTACTGCTGCAGGTACAACCTGTTTTTAAATTCAAGGGTTTACTTACTATTCTTCATCAACACTGTGAATGTTTAATGAGTGGGTTCAATAAAGACATATTATCCTTGTGTACAGCACACAACCTTCAGCACATTGTGTTTGTATCTGTGCTTGAGAAACAGACAAAGATCAGATCACATTTTATAACCAGAGCTGAATTCATTCAGGAAAACAGGTAATCACAGAGTTCTAGCAGCGGACCAGGAGCCTGTTTCATTTCTAAAAAAATACGATTTGCAACATGAGACAATTTCCTTTGTCATTTTGACCTGTTTCACTACCAAAACATCCACCCACATGAGAATTTAAGAACCATATTGGACCTGAAAACTGCAGATGAATTTGCAACAACTAGCCAAATAACATTTGAAACGAGCCGTGATCTGTGCTTATAAAGGGGTTGTGCACAAACAGCCCTTTGTTTGGGATGTGTACCTGTCAGGTTCCAGTCGTACAGCTCAAGGATGTCCTGGAATAAGTAGGAGGCAAACAGCTCCAGGCCCCGGACACAGTAGTTCTGTACACAGGAGAAAGACTTGTGTTTAATAACAGCAGTTTTGTCAGCATACAGTACAAGCAGAGCCAAGAAAAGCATCCGGCCACACAGAGTACGATAATGTAGATATGACTGATAAGGAAATCCAGTTCTCGTAACTTTATCACATAATCCACCTTATTGATGTAATCAACCTCAGCAGGTAAAAAAAAAAAAATCTCTTCTCCCTCTTCTAAAAGGATTAGCACCTTCACTCACCCTGGTACTAAGGTGTGAGGGTTACGTGTGGCTCAGCTGTGCTCAGACTCCGCCATTTGAGATAAAAACAAAAGGGGTGAGAAAGGGGAGCGAAAGAGCTAGGAGATAAAGTAGGGTTTTACTGACCTCCGGTGCCATCTCCTCTATGAAGTGAATGGTGTAATCTATGTTGAAGCGGATCACACGGCACAATGGAATCTGTGATGATGAAAGGAACAGAGGACGAGCAGAAGAAAGGACAGGCTGACTCATTACCATGGCGTTAGGCAGAGGTTACAGCTTTTCAAGGAAACTCATTAAAACCTCATCTCTGCTGCGGAGCTCGGCCAGAATGGCGCTCACAACCATATGCATGAGAAGAAAAAGTGTGCGCGATCAAGAAATCCCACTGTAACCAACTGTAATATGCATATAAACATGAACAACCTTGGTCAATTTATATTCAAGTGTGTGAAAACACTCAGTCCGATTAATCGCCGGCACACATACGCACTCGATTCTTTACAATGAAGTAACTCAAATCTTGCTAAATAGATAAGCCTGCTCTTTGGTGTTTAATCTCCCTAGTTACACGGCCTCTGTTGTCAGAGCGTGGGGGTCCATTTTAAGAGATTAACCTGGAAGTCACATTTGTTCTTACCCACCCCGGCGGCTAACTAGCGGGGGGCTAATATCACCATGCTTCGAGATTCCTAATCCCCACATTGCCACGAAGCGTTTACCCCAGCCTTTAACAAGAGCTGCTTAAATTATCCAGTTCAAATCACGCCTAATCCTCCTGGCTCTTTTCAAACTAGATGGATATTGACCAAATAGTGAATTATTTAAAAGTGCAGGAAAAACACATGGAGACGCTGAACATACAAAAGCACACGTACATACAGCATCTATGTTTTTCCTGCATTTTAAACTCTTTCCTTGGGATAAAAGTGAGGCACACAGCTCAAACGGCTGCGGAGAAAGAGGGCCATTTTAAGTCTTGACCTCTCTTATGTTTGACAGTCACTGATGGGCCTTAGAAAGTGAGGAAGAGGACTCTGCGACAAGGTCAGCACAGCGAGAGAGGAGCACTTTGACCAGGCAACAAAGAAGCCGACCCAAAGCCAAAAAGCCGATTTGAAGTTATTTTTGAGGACAGTGGAGTTAAAGGAGGAGGAAGGGATTTTTCACTCAAACGCTGACCTAAATTATATGTGTTGCTTTAACACACACACACACACACATATGTTGAAGGAGGAGAGCATCATATGTGGCTGATGCAGAGCCGACTGAGCAGCAGTTGGTCTGTGCATGGAGACGGGTAATAGAAGTGATCGTGGACCTAGATGCTTTACGCGAGCGAGTTTCAGGCAGGAAGGCTCACACATAAGAGAGAGTAGACGTGGGTGGAATACCAGCACTGGGCTGCACATATGAAACTAATAAAAAGACATATTCAATAACCCATCAATAAAGTTAAAAATTATGATCAGTTTTAAATGTTTTTCCCAAATTATTTCACCTGGAATTGGAAATTTTATTCCACCAGGACCACCAGTTGGGATAAGAAGAGTGGATGTGTCCACATTTTAGAGCCACAGGAAGGGCTCTAAACCGATTAAACAAAGAATCCAACTAGCTCAGTTACTTTTACCCATTATAAATGAATCAGAAAATGAATCAATGTGAAGGACATGTCCTAACTAAGTGAAGTGAGTACAACTGAGCAACAGTGTGCTGACTTTCTGTTTGCTTCTCTGTTGCTGCTATCAATCAGAACTAATGGTGTGCAAGTTTTTATTAGTCAGATGAGCTTTGGGTTTTCAGGTCGTTAGTAAAATTACTCCATGAGGATGAAAGAGTCATAAACAAGCCTGAAATTTTTGGGGTCAAGGAAACTAAGTGTGACACCTGCCTCCACAGTGAAAGGAACACGAGAAGTAAATAAATAACACTGATATGAAATATAAAATATAAAAAAATGGGCGTAACTGATCTGAACTGAACTGAAAATGACTGCACGGTGACACCTACTGTCAAAATGAGAAATTACAGTAAAGTTCACAGCTTATCTACGCTGCTAATAACTGAAAGCAGGCTTACGTTGGTGAGAGGTGTGTGGGAGAAAAGAGAGAAGCCTTCAAACAGGTACTCGTGGTCATCGTATTCAATCACTGTCGGCCTGTCAGTCTGCAACAGAAAAGAGCAAAACCACTCAAACACAATGATGCAACATGCTCCACTTTATGTATTGTGCTCTGATAATCATACTGAACGTACTAGCCTGTTTTTACAAGCTACTAAATATGATCCAGTGTATAACCAGCACTGATGTTATACTGTATATTTTACAGTTCCCATTTTTTTATGTGTTTTATTAAATTTTAGCGACAAGTTCATACCAAGAAGTTAGTGGGAGGAGACACAGTGATCCTGTAGTGAAACAATCTTCCTGCATTGTTGTTCATTGGGCGACACTTTTTCACATGCTGGAAAAAAGAAAAAAAAAAACACAAATTTAGCTCCAAAGGTAGAAAAATGATCTGTGTGTGTGAATAAATAAGAACATTTTAAAAACTCAGAATTCTTTCAGCCTCACAGTAACAGTGTGAGCTGTCTGACCTTCAATGACACCGCCTATTAGGGTGGGGGTGAAAATCGATACAGCATAGTATCGCGGTATTTTTGCGTGGTGGTACTGTATCGATACAGGGACACCAAATATCGATATTTTGTTTACAAATTTAAAATACAAATCAAACTTTTTAGTGTTCAAAATAACTGTAATTGCACAGTAGTCCACATATTTGCATTCAGTTTGTCAGCAATAAAAATGATTGGAGTCAAAGGCTGAGGACTTTTTATAAAAATAAATGTATTTTGACAAAGTTTACCTTTATGGACATAATTTGCAGTTAAAAAAAATGATAATCACAATATATCATATTCCAATAGTTAGTGTATCGCAAAACATTTAAAATCGCACTAATATCGTATCGTGAGTTAAGTATTGTGATGATATCGTATCGTGGGGTGATTCCCACCTCTATCGCCTATGCAGTCATCAAGACCAAGTCATCGTCCTCTGATGAGTAACAAGCAAATAGTTTACTTATTAACTAACAACTACCCATGCAAACAGATTTGTAAGCTATAACATAACCTTCTTTTAATGTATACATGTTGGCAGAAGTGGTTGTTAAGAAGAAATCTACTATAGTAAACATTTGCCAGCATTTCTTCAGAGGCTGATGTTACTTCACCTCAGTGCAGGTTAACAGAACCATTACTGCATGTAATCCATGAACTCCACTGATCTCTACTGGCTTTACCACCTGCTAAACAAGTCTGGGTTTCTCTTTAAGTGTAAACAATTTAATATCACATAAAAAATGAATGATAATAAAACAGCGTTGAGATGTGTGATTCTTCTACGTTGATAAAATGTGTTGATGCATCTATGTGAGAGTTTTTGTTCGAAGACAAGAAAGTGATTAATGAAACTAAAAATCTCAGCATCTGGTAAAATAAACCATGAATCATTTGTATAGATAAACTCTACTGTCATATTCTTACTGATGTAATATTATCAGTTGGTTCTTTGGGAGGATGAAATGCTACTTACTGTCCCTTTAATACAGTAGAAAAATGGCCTCTGTGTAGAAAATGCATTTAGGCTGACTAGAATAATGTCCTTGCCCCTGTGTGGCACAACCTCAAGGTTGTGAAAGGGTGATTTATTCACAGCGTGTCATACCTCCTCCCCTGGGTAGATGCTGTGGCGGATCCCTGTACGTCTGGCCTTGGCACTGCACTTACACAGGGGACCATCATTCATCTGGACGGAAAGAAAATACGTAAATTAGACGCAACTGCTCCACTTGCCATGTATAACACAGGAGCTGCTGAAGATGTTACATTTCCAGACTGCGCCCTCCTGACCTTTTTTTCTCCACTGGAGTTTTGAGTTCTAAACGTTCCTCTGAGAGCAACAGGGCAATGGGAGGCAAACTAAAAATGGAATAAATACAACTGTTGGCCTGCAACTACATTTATGTTTTATTTACAGTTATTTCAGCCCTGATACCACATTAGTTCAAAAAGGAAAAACTAATATCAGACCTCAAACTATCTCATCTACCGAAGCAAGATATTTCCAATAATTACTAAACGATCCCAAAAGCTCCCAGAAATCTGAATTTGGAGCCTTCAATCAAATACTGTTGCAGATGCATTAAATACTAGCATGGATACATCCACACTGGTACCACATGTTGGTACCAGTGTGGATGTATCTTGTTTACTATTTTTTATTAGCCATGGGTTAGTCACACATTCTTCCATCACCTCAACATTTCACCAGCGAAACTGATTTTCTTATCGTTTTTCACTTGAACATGTGCATGTTGCTCCTGACAACATAATATAAATCAAAAGAGTTTTTCCAGCTTTGTATTTCAACATGTGGAAGGCAGAGTTTAGCACAACTCATGCAGATGCACCACACAAACCAGAACCATGACTGGCAACTTAAAAACTGAATAAATGTAGGATTTTTTTTGTGTTTTTCTCAAATCCTGGTAACAACTAATCAGCCAGTATTTATTTTTATTATGCTGTAAACATAAAACATAACCATTTTTTTATAAGGAATTACAATATTGTGGGATATTAAACTAATAAAACTATAACACTGAATAATATATATCAGCTTGACTGATTTTTATTATTTTTATTTAGTTATATCTGATAGCAGATTATTTTCTCCCTTCACTAAACAGGGTTTATCTGAGTTCAACTACTCAATTATGCAACTGTATGTTCTGTTGCATTACACACTCAAACAGCGCCCTGCTTCAGTGACGGCTAAATTAAAGTGCTGTAGTTATAACCTTAGAAAACACAAGTTATTAGCGCCACTTCAAGTCTTGAAATTAAAACTGAATTTAATCACTGCATGTTTAAATGAAATGAAGGCCAATGTGTTTGTGTTATTCATCTGGAAAATGTATTTTCTACACTGATATGTATAGTAAAAATCATAATATAAAGATTTGGATGTCAAGTGTGACAGTGAATATTTCAGCTATTGGTTAAATGTGACTAAACCACATAGGCTTTTTGTTAAAACAGACCTGTCCTGGGTCGTTGTACCACAGCTCCTCATGCAGACGGTCGGGATGAGCTTTCTTCCTCTTGATCTCAGCAATGACATCAAAAACCTCTGAGTCAGAGCTGCTGGAGCAGGTGCTTCCTTCACCATCTGACTCACAGTCTGACTCGCTGCTGCTGTCATCTGGAACCAAAGTACAAAAAGGTCTTTAATCATTCGAACTTTATGGGGCTGACAACTGAAACATAATTCGCTGAGCAAGAGAAGGTCGAGTTGTTAAGCCCCCTTGCTCAGCTGTGCCCTCACAAAGCATTACACAACATAAAGTCTGAGTAAAGCAATCTGTCAAAATGCTTTGAAACTGCATGCACTCAGTTCCTGTAGGGGATAAATTATCCATACAATGCAGCACAGTTTAATTTCTTCACTATTTGGTAAAATTTTCATTCCAATTTCTACTTTTCTAAATGCATCTGTGACATTAAAAGAGAAGCACAATTATACCGACATCCCAGCTTTTCTTTACTTCTCCAACACTCGGTATAGTTGGTGGCTTTTGGCTAAGCCTTCTTTAATTCTTATCAGCTTTTTAACTGGAGAACTCGATTGTGAAGTCAGCACCCGGAGCCACATATTTAGCAAATTAGATCTCCCTGAGAGAGATTTATATTACTGTGGTGCTGAAGGAGACAATCAAGCTGACAGCCCTGCAGATAACATTATAAACACTGAACTTAATCTCTGCCTCAGCCTAATGCACTGCTGAGAAGACGGCACGGTTCAATGATGAAAGATTGTCAACAGATGTACTATGTGTTTACACTTTGATTTTCAGTTGTTGCA
This sequence comes from Ctenopoma multispine, assembly GCA_034779795.1. NCBI lineage: Eukaryota > Metazoa > Chordata > Actinopteri > Anabantiformes > Anabantidae > Ctenopoma > Ctenopoma multispine. The sequence goes on along the minus strand of JAUYWH010000012.1, from coordinate 13,981,097 downwards.
CTTATCAAGAACAGCTTAGATACTTAGAAATGTAACAAAATCACTCAAAAGAGCAAACAGACGTTGACTTCAGGGATCAATCACAGACTGATGCAAATATCTAATATGTAGCACTACAAAACGAAAGTTAAATAATAGTCAAGATTTCTGTAAACTACTGTACTGATTCATAATTCAACTAAACCATGGGAGTGCATTTGCTATATCAAACGCGTTCCTTCATTTACATGCCGAGCTACTTTAGCAGGACTACCCACCTGGATCCTCGTCCAGTTTGGTCTTGGGTGGCTCCCATTTCGGTCGAGCAGCCTTGGCTTTTTCCTGTCGCCTCCCCAGCTCTTCCTCAAAGAGCTCGTACAGGTCCCGGAGTTTACTGGTCCCCACGACTGTAGAGTCTCCCTGGAATGAGGAATAGAAATAATAGAAGGGTTGGAGATACACAGAGGTCTGAACGATACCTTGATGCAGCTGACATTCTAAATCTTTAAATATATTTTTAGGCAATCTTAGTTTTTTTTAATAGTGTATAGTTGAGAGAAGAAACCATACAAGAGGAGAGTAATGCTTGATTTATGCCTCTGCATTAAATTCACTCAGTGCCTATGACATTAACTAAACAAGTGTCCTACACTGTTGTACACACTTATACTTCTGTACTGGTGAGTCTGTGATGCTCTGCAATTAACCACCAAATGGATGGTAGGCTGTGGGGCTTCTATGGCAGTGTGCAGAGCTTCTTCGACACTAGAGGGAGTTTTCTTTCCAGCATACTACAAACATCGTTGAGTGAAACTCATGCTGAAACTGAGCAGTTACTTTCCCTGAAATTACTGCAATGCAAAAAACAAAACAGAAAGCAGAAGCAGAAAACAAACGGAGGATCATATACATAAATTTTTTAAGAAGGTGCATGTCAGGCTACAGTGAAGGCTCCACAGCATTAATTTAATTTAAGCAGAAACAAAAGTTCCCCAGGACTCACCCAGTGTCAAATAATTTAGGCAAAAAAGTACAAAATATAATTACCAAAATGAGAAAATAGCACATTAAAGGTTTCTCCTTCAGTACCCACACCGTGTGTGGTATACCACCATGACCTGCACTTTCATTGACAAACCGCTACAGTAACTCCCACATCAGAAAAGACATAGACATACTAAATCTGTTCATGAAGAGGTAAAAAAAAAAATAAAGTTAGGCTCCATCTCGACATTTACCTTCACATTAAGTTTAACTGAAGGACAGTTCTGCTCTCTGCCAGAATGCAAAATTTGTGGGAAGAGAGTGGCTGAAAATAGCATGAAGCAAGAACTCAGAGACTGCTGGTAAAGGTCAGAGTTTTAGATATCAGACATCAGAAAGCATCTGAGAGGTGATCTGCAAGGTGACTGAGGCATCTTTTGAGTTTTGCTATTACCTAGAAGGCTGAAAAACATCATCCGAGAGCTGTAACCTTTCTCTTCAACACTCAAAATCCAAACTGATTGCAGAAAGAAGATTAGGAACATTTACTCTGCCAGTCAGTTGGATAAATTAAGTCTGTGTCAATGTTAATGGACAACCAAAGAGCATTTAATGTCTATGTACCCTTAGAAAAGGGTAAAACCTAGTACGGTGTAGCATATCATTCACATACTATAACACACAACTAGCAACTGAACATCGGACACACACATAATTAAGACCAAAGTGAAACAGTACCACTTGGTCCATGGGGTCACTGGAGTAATAGTTCTCAGCATGGGTGCAGCGGATCCAGGCAGGTTTCAGCAGCTCTTCCTCTTCTTTCTCGTCGTCCGCTTTCTCCTTCTCTCGCTCCCTGTCAGTGCAGGCCTCGTCAGAGTCTCTGCTCCTGATGGACGAGAAGCTGCGTTCTTTGCTCAGTCCTGACGAGCCCTCCGACCGCCTGTCCCTCTCCTCTTCCCAGCGACCACGTTTCCTGTCTCTGCTTGTGGACCGGCTGCAAAGAAATTGTTCAATGTGGAATAACAGGAAAAATTAGGTCCTCCGTGTAAGACCACTTATGATCAGGGTATGCAAAATGCACATTTCTGATCATATGTAACTAATAAGACAGACAGACAATCAAGAAAACTGTTATGCGCAGCAGAATTTTCTTATTTATATAAATAACTTGACCTCTGAACATTAAGATGCACAATATATTTCAGAAAGAAAAGAAAAAGTAACTAGGGAACCATTTCATAACGAAACACCGTGCAAGCAAGTTACAGATTTCAAAATAGAAACAGGTGAGTAAAAACATTTCTCTTTTAAAACTAGTGTAGATTCATATATACATAATATATTACTAATGTAAAATCTGAAAGGAGAAAAATGTGTTTATCTCAAGATGTTTCGTGGAGATTTTTTGTAAAAGTAGTGAGACTCCATGTGCACCTTCGAGGCCTCTTTCTGTACTTGTCAGGCGACTGGGATCTCCGGCTTTCTCTGTGACGATACCGCTCTCTGTGAACAAATGCACACAGAGGGATAAGAAGAAATCACCTAGCAGCTTGATCTCACTGTGGACAGTTATTGCTGTGTGTCTACCTGCTGCGGTCTCTGCTCCTGTGTCTTGGGGGAGTCCGGCCTCTGTCATAGTCAGACCTATACCGTCCACCCTCTGGCCTGGCACGCCTGTCTGGGCTCCTTCCACGATCTTTCCTCTCACCAGGAAATTCAATTTTGTGCCTATCACTGTGACTACCGTAGCCATAGCCCTTCTGCCTGTGGTCATCGTGGCGATACGCTCTTTCTGGAGACCTTCTGTTGTCCATGGGCTTCTCATATTTGTACTGCCTGAAGCTGTGGTCAGGTTTAAATGAGCTAGGACTCTGGGTGTAGCCAGGGTTGAATGTGGAAGGAGGAAAAGGTGGGTGGGGAGGGTGGAGGTAGTTCATCGAGTACGGAGGATGGTAGCTCATAGACTGAGAAGCCATAGGAGGAGGCATGGGCGGATGTGGTAATGGTGGTGGTGGAACAGGCGGCATCATGTAAGGTGGGTAGGCATTCTGAGCTGCCACCTGAGATCCTGGTGCTGGACCACCTGTAGGGCTGGGCAAAGGAGGAGGAGGAAAGTTTGGCGGGGGTTCAGGGAAGCCCTGCCGAACTGGGGGCTTGAGAAAAGGTGGGCGAATTGGACACTGGTTAAGAGAGCTGGGAGCTTGGGATGGTGCTGGAAAAGGGTACGGCATAAAGTCTGAGTGTGTGTAATTGTAATCGGTAGCAGCTTGGTAGCTTGAACTGGGAGGAGTCTGTGGATCATAGTGGTATGGGGGGACAGGAGGCTGAGGAGGAGGTGGTCTTAAGTTGTTGGGGCGGTAGCCTTGAGGGGAGCCATGCTGGCCTGGAGACATTCCTCCCCTGGGACCCCCACAATCCTGGTGGAAAGACATATCTGTGGACACGACAGAAGCAATAAGTTAAAATAGACCTTCACATCTATCATATTAAGGAAATGTCTTGATTCACCTTCCTTGTTTTCAAATGGAATAATCCACATTAATTAATGTTATCAGGTTTCAACACAACCTTTACTCGTTAATATTTTTAAAACTACTGTGATTGTTGTATTTAATGTGTTTCTGTGTGATGACTTTGGTAAATAAGTAGTAATAGTTCTCATGTCTCTCTAGCAAAATAAATATTTATCTCTCTTGAGAAGACATCCTAGAATAGACTGAACATCACCATGATATTTCATGCTAAAAATGTGACAATCATTAGTCAAGTAGCTAGTTCTCAGTTTTGACAGGTTAATGTCAACAGCTAGAAAGAAAGAAAAAGCCACCAAATTAAGTCTCATTACAACGCAACGTAATTATAGCTAAAGCTAACGATACAACAGCTTCACCATAAGCAGAAAGCTCATCACCGCTGAACGAGTTGCGTACAATGCTTCAATAACTAGCTAGCTACCACGGATGTCATTTACCTTAACTAGCATAAAACGTCAGACAGTAGCAGAAAGCAGCTGTTACTGTAATAGAAGAGAGTAACCACTCTAGGTCTGAGTCAGTATTATTCTTTAACTAACGGTATCAGCTAGCTTCATTGGCTCACCAGTACGTTAACATGTTAGCAGGTTTGCTAGCTAGCACATCATGACAGGATACGGGCGGAGCAAATTACCTTTAAAATATAAAGAGGACTAGCAGTGAAATCGTATCATTCCGCCTTCACTGCCTGTTGAAAACCCTCTAGCTATACCAGCCTAAATCGTAAATATTAAACTTCAATGATTACATGTAGCTGCGAAGGGCTGTGAGCTGTGCCTATGGGTCAGACGAGGTTTCGGAGTGTTCGTGTTTTCGGTCGGAATGGTTAGGGAGAAACACACAGAAGGACCAATCAGATTTAGCGGTCGCGTCGCTGGCCAATCAGAGAGCGCTGCTGGTTTGAAGGGTCCCTCGCCGGGTTGACGCGCCACAAACTAAACTACAACATTAACTACTTAAACTACAACATTAACTACTTTCTCGTATGTTAAACTAACTAGTTGCTTTTTTGCTTTTTACATTGATTATAACTGAAATTAGTAATTGAAGATTTTATCGCAAAATAAACCCTGTCTGCTTTATTTTATTTCTACCAAAAGTCCTTAATGTGATTTAAGTCGACCAGCAAAAGCCTGCTTATTTAAATATGTTTGAATACAGGGACTTCACATTCACCTATTCTACGCGTATATAGAAAACACCAAAATATACCTACAATTAATCACAAATACCTTGTATATTGAATTTTTCTGAATTGGATTTGTCAAGTAGTGTTTTCTTTTTTATTAAAGAGGACAAAAACTGTGTAGTTGTGCCATGTATCCACTGGATGGCAGCAGAGGTTTCTTTTTTTGGACCTATATAACAGTGCCGGTGAATTAGTGCATCATTACCATGGAAACACATCACACTGTATTTCCACAATGAATGAGGCAACCACACGAGCGGAGATCTAACATAGCACATTTTTTTTCCTTACGGTTAAACTCTGCTTCTGCATTCTTAAAGAACCTGGGGAACATTTTGGCCTCAATCTAAGAATATTCTCCCTGAATCTATTCTGAGAGAAGAACCAATTAGACATCAACTCTGCATTGATCTGACCTTATCTTGGGAGATCTTGGCCTACAATGCATGACTCACAGCCCACTTGTTAACCTCAGTGTGTGGTAGTACTGTTTTGTCCCCTGCTGTGATATATGCATAGTACATTCTTGCTGGGTGTGGAAGAGCAAGGTAAAATTACACAAGCCCACACAGTTTGCTTGGGGGAAACCTTTTCTGACCACTAATCACCGAGTTTGGGAGAGCACGTGTAAATCATTGAACATTTCAGCTTGTTAGAGGGATAATTACATCCCATTTATTAACATGAGGACTTCTGGTATGAGACTGCTTATCATGGTTTGAGATGGACTTCTATCTCCCAATTAAGGGGACTATTAATGCTAGTACACGCAAGATATTTCAAATACAATGCTTCCAAATTTGTGGTGTCAGGTTAAGGAAGTTCCTTTCCTGTTTCTTTTAAAAATATGAAACAATTAAGCAATCAATCCTCCAGCATCAGTGTTGGATCACACGCATTATGTCGTGGCAGAAAATCACTGCAAAGTTCCAAAATCTGGTGAAAAGACTTAAATGAAAAGAATGAGAGTTATTTACTTTAATTAAAATTAGCGAATAAGATAATAAATAAGGACACTGGCAGACAAGTAATTTACAGCTATGACTTTATGAGTAATACATAAATGAAGTAGCATCAAAGAAATGAGGCCTGGGATTGGCACTGGGGGGGACCGGGACACAAACCACCAACCCTGGGGTATTTAGACAGTTAGTAACTGAAACAAAAGGCAGAGCCCTTTTTGTTCTTGAACATACAAATGTGTTGCATCATGCTATCAATCAACAAGTCAACAAAACACCTGTAGACAGAAAAACAACCTCAACATTATAACAAGTTTTTTAGTAGCGTTTAAAAACTGAATTTATAACAGAATTTTCTATTTCCCTTTCACAGTAGCTAGTATTGTTGTGAATAATCTCCATAAGGCATATTTCAAATGAACTCGACGTATTCTGGTTTATCAGCAGCTCAGCTTGGCCTATGTGGGTAACAGAAGTGTCCTTTCAGCGCTAAAGCACTTCTTATGAAAGTGGCTATGAAAAAGGTCAGTATGAATGCAGGGGAAAAAAAGGACATTGGAGCCACTTAATGAGCTGGAGCCCTATAGGATAAACACCTAAACATCAACAGAGGTTTTCCTGCAGTTCATTTGTAGCGGCGGTAATAGAATCTCAATTGAACCTAATGAATTAAGTGAACTGATTTTTCAATGTTTCTGACACATGCTGAGTTGTGCAGATATTCCATTACTTACAACGTCTCATTATACATCCAAGATTGTCAAAATACAAATTTTTTTCTTGTTTTGATGTGACATCCATCACTGGATCTAACAAGGAACGAGGCTGGATCCTTGCTGTGCATGAAAATGTGGCTCCAGTCTGTATAATGAGGTTACGTGAGGTTTCTGATGTTTTTTAGCATCGACGTTTGATTGAAATGTCTTGTTTTGTTTACTTGTTATTTTAGTTGTTTTTAATTAGAATAAACTCAAACTCTGTAACTCTAATGTGCATAGAAACATGTCTCACACACACTAACAGAGAAACGAGTAACCTCATCCATTAGAAGTTGAGCTGAGTGTATTTTAAGTTTTCTTTTTCTTTTTTAAGGGTTTTTTTTTTATTCATATTCTAACAAATCAATCAAATTCACTGTGCTTACTTCGTTCGAAGTAACACTAAAAATGTAATTAAACATTTATCATTAGTAAGCTGAGTGAAAAAGTAGGGTAGGGTTTTTATCAGGAGATTAACTGTCAGCTGTCTGATTAAATATTAAATGACAAAAGAAAGCAGAAGACATAACTTATATGTGATGACCTTAAGAGCAAACTCTTCTCATTGATACATACATGTGATCTCTAGACATAAAGTACGGAGATGGATCCTCTTGCATCGGGCCTCATGTTGCTGCCATTCGATAATAATCGCGAGTGAGTAAAATGGAGGACTCAAATGCAGCAGAAAGGGTTAAGTAAAAGTTCGGTTTTATGGCTTTAACAACAGTCTATATCCAGAGCATGTGGCAAGCAAGATGGCTGACAACAGTTAGCTAATACCTAAGAGTAGCTAACAGTAACAGTTCAGACGGCAGGTGATCAACAGGTGAATTAAATAACATATTGTTCATAAGTGAAAAGGTACAGTTAGTTGTGTTTCTCGTCTTTATGCTCAGTTAAACTAATCCTGACTCCAGCTTCACATTGAAAAGAAAGTTATGAGTGTTTCTTATCCAACTCTCATTAAGAAAACAAATAAGGATATTTCTCAAAATGTTCATTTAACATATGCAAACATGAACATGATTTGATAAATGATGTAGAACACCATACGACAATTCAAATGTGCTTGTACACTTGCTTGGAAATAATGTCAATATGGTGGAATAAATGGTTGTCATAACTTCCATACATCCATACATCATTTTATCATTTGAAAATGTACAACAACAAAAGTAGAATAAAGCCAGCAAGGGCAACAAGCACAGTGACTCTGTTTCTGAACATTTTAAACTTAGATCTGAAGTGTCTACATCACTTTGTATTCCTCTCAGGTCCACAGGGATTTAATAAATGTGCTTGAGCAGTGTGGTGGAAAGCAACGAATTACCTGGGGCCGAAATGTAGAAGCATGCATGTGAGTGAAGACAATGATTGTTGGTCCGCAAAGGTGACTGGTGGGGCACACATTGGGCACAGATTTAAAATAACAAACAGACAGACAGACCTACCGGTACTTTTCTGCTCATTATGATCAGGATGAGTATTTTGTTGCTATTTGTGGTTTATTTGATCTGTTTCAGAACGCACTATAATAATCATCATACTTCAACCAAACTAGCTTTTCCTTTTTGATATTTATTCCCCAAAATAAACCTTTTATGAATTATGTTTCTTGGGGAAAAAAATCTATAAACTCTTAGAGCTTTTCATCAATGGTGTTGTGCCTCACAGTCAAGGCACAACCTGATCAGTCCTGGACAATAACAGCTCCTTGCATTGTATGAAACTCACATTGGGAACACAGTGAGCCGCAGACAATGTCTTTATATATAGTATATTTGAAGCGTTACACCACTTCTGTGGATGACGTGGTGTTCTACACTTCTCAAGAGGTGTTTTGAGAAACATCGTGATCAGTTTCACCACCCGACAAACAGCTCTCCACTGTTTACTGCTGAAATTCAACAACCCTGTTTCTGCAAAAATCAGGATGTTGTGTAAATCTATATTTTAAAGAAACATAGACTGTACAAAGAGAAAATGTGTTCAAACTGAGAAATGTAATTGTTTTGTGCTCATTTTGAATTTGATGCCAGCAACGTTTTTTAAAAGCTGGGTCATTTCAGCTCTATCGTGTTGGTCCTCCATTGTTGTACTTCTCACTTGATAATGCTTTCATTGGATGCAGAATCTGGCCTGGCATTGTGTTGCTGAAATAAGCGAGGCCTTCCCTAAAAAAGATGTTTGTCTGAATGCAGCATATGTTGCTCTAAAACGTGCAAGTTAGGGTCAGGGTTAGGGGTAGGAGCCGGATGGTCCCTCTCCTCTTCCTTAATTTCCAAAAGGGATTTTAAACGTTGGCTTGTCAGACCCCAGGACGGTTTTCCACTTTGCTGGAAATGCTTTTTTTTTGCAAGATTAAGTTTTAACTTGCATTTCTGGATGCAACAGATTAATGTCTGTTTTTAATGCAGTGCTGCCTGAGGGCGGCCGGTCAATATTTGACATTCAGTTCTTGTTTTCAGCCCTGTTCCTAGTGTATGTAATTTGTCTGTATTCACCCACTTCAGGATGTATTCAGATTGAACAAAAAGTGAATTTTCATCTTTATTAAATTTTATTTTGAGAGTGCAGCATTTTTGCAGTCAATCCTCTCCAGTCAATGCACCATGTGTACAGATGTTAGCTGAACCAAGCAAAGCATGCAGTGTTTGTATGTAGGAATTCATCTGCTGTGTTTGTGTTGCAGCTAAGAGTTTTAATGACCTAAAACTTACCAGGGATTCAGTTCAGCTTCAGACCTACTTGCCTTTTCATCACTGTATGTTCAAACAGCCATGACGCTGTGCTTTTGTATTGACTATAAAATGTGCTTAATGAATTTCATGTGAACACATATTTATGTTGGAGGTTGGTGAGAAAATGAGCTAAAACAATTATCTGGTTTGATGTGAAACAACGACTGTCATATTACTCTGGATGTAGTACAATATTTATTAAAATTACATTACATGTGTGAAGGCAATATTCATATATTCATAACTTCCTAATATCAGCGCCTGCAGAGAGTGACTAACAAATGACACCAGCATATGACTTTAAGTACAGTATGTTCATAGTGTCTTTTACAGTTAGTAAGTTACTGGTTAACCCCGTTTCACCTTTAGGTTAAGGAGTCTCTTGTGTAGCATGTTGTTCTACAAAAAGCCATTGAGTTGATCCTCTAATTACATGTTTAAACGAACGACAGTGATTTTGAGTCTTCAGGGGACAAATTCAGCTGCTGTGTTTCATGGGAACAACATGGTTTATTTTGGTTAAAAGCGCCGTTTGGCTGAGCAGAAAAAGTGATTATCCTGAGATTGACTGTGAGTAGAAAAAGTCACTTTGTTGATGGATGCAGATGATAAAGTCGTTTTCTTGAGGAACATGCTCCTTATTAGTCGGCATTTATCATCTCATCCTCTGTGCAGAGCAGTTGCTGTGCCCACATGGAAACACATAATTACAAAGCTAACATGCAGAAATTGAAACACATTTTTCATCTGACAAAAGATGATGCATTTCATTGGAGTGCTGGGTAGAGGAAATGAATTTCATAGAAAAATAAGGGTCAGGAAGATTACTTCGATGTACCCAGCTTAAGTACCAAGGCACTTGCTGTTGCCATCATTAAATGTGATTACCTTAGTTGACCAAAGAGCATGCAGTTAAATTCAGCCAGCATACATTATAGACCAAGTCCAGTGGGTTTAATTAGAGAGTTTTGCTCTGCAACAAAAATTTGGAGGATTCAATCTGTTCTGAGGTCTCTGACGGAACCAAGGACAACGTTTGAATGGAAAAAAAATTCAGTTGATGTTTGAGGAGACAACTCCCAAAAGCTGCTGGAGTAGTTACACTTATAGCAAACATAAATGACAGCTGTACGTTATTTATGGATTAATATTCAAATACAATGAATATACTGAATATACTATACTGTATCTCTCCTGTTCCTGTTATAAGGTGAAATGCTTCACAGGAAAACGCTGGCTGAAATTAATCGTATCTAAATGATTTCAGTTCAGGTTTAATGGTACTGTTAGATTATTTTGTCTATTTATTTATTGCAGGGTTACTAAAAACCTAAACACCCCATTTTTGCACTGCTATACAGTGTCTGGGAATTTTCTGCAAATTTCCTCCTTCAGTCTGGATGTGAAATGTCAAATCAAATCCCAACAGGAACAATAAGAATCTAATGCACAAAAAGTGGAACCATCCACACTAGAGTGACACGTAAAATCACTTGCAAAGAGATCGGTAAGAGAAACAGGGTGAAAAATGCTACAAACTGAAGGATCTCTAATAAAAGATTATTAGGGTTGACATTTCTATGAAATGAAGTCTTTGGAAAACGTTTGGTGATGCAGTTTCCTGTCAGCTGTGGTGCTGCACATCATCCTCATAGGCTCAGGGCTGTGTATAGTTATGAATTCGACATGTGCTGTAATTATTGCAGGCACATTTAATTTCATTTGGCCTTGTTCAGAACGAATAATAATATGAAAATATGATTGCCATAATGTTTTATGCAGAAAGGATTTCCAGGTACTGCTTCATATTCAAGCAGTTTACTCTTATGTAAAGCTCATTCATCATGCATGGTTTTGTACGAGCAACATTAACTGAAGTGATGATGTATGCAGTCAGAGTTATATGTGCTTTGACCTCTTATGTACAAATTCTAATTCTACAGTATGAATGAAACTAAACTGTATTTCGTATGTTGTGTAGCAGGGGCCATTTTGGACTTATATATCAGCAGTCCCAATAAAGCTAAGACGTGTCAAGCTGATAGGAGTTTTGAGCTTTTACAGCAGCCCTGGGGTTTTGGACTCTAAGAAAAGGCTGCTTCTCAACAAGAGAGGAATCAGCATGGTGTCTCTCTCATTACATGTGAGTTCAGTAAGTGTATCGGACATGATGTGAATAATGGGATGAGGTTCAGGTGAATATTAGTTCCACCACAATAATCAATGAAACAAAACAATCAATAAACCTCTGGAAAAACATTTCTGTGGTGGCACAGAAACAGAAAAAACTGAAACATTCTAGTGCCACATGTATAATGTGATTACAATTCCAGGCATGAGTGGACTATAAGACAACAGTAGCAGAGACACTCACCATTTGTTTTTGTTTCCTAGAGCTCGTGTGAGTTTTTAAGTTGCTAAACACTGAAGCACCAAATTTGGTGTTAAAGGCCCCTGGGCATCGCCGGAGGCTCTCTAAGTTCTCTTGCATGCCCTGGAACCGGAGACTGCCAGGGGCCTCCTGAAGTACAAACCATGTAATACAGACCCAAAATTCATCACTTAGCTTATTTATGCATAATGTGTATACAGTCGATCGCACGCTGTTGTACAGCTTTGTATGGTCCCTACAGATATAGCAGAATAATTAAGATGAGATTCACGCTTCACAGCATCGTTTGCTTCAGGATTCCATTTCCCTTTTGATGAAACCTGATCTGACTGCGGAGTGAAAAAGGATGTCTTTTATGATCTCAGAGGAATCACAGTGTCTTTCAGGTCTTTCATCAGGACTGTGAGTGGCATATTTGCCTGACTCTGCTGCATAAATTGACAGTTGCTGACCCTGCATAGCCATCTCATCACCAGGTGATTTTGATCTTTTTTATCACATGCAGCTCGTTCATTTGAGCATCTCATGGGTCTTATTCTCTGTTATAAATGTCATTGCTCCTAACAGATTCTTCGGTGGCGACTGATCTGAGGAGGGAGCACAGATCATGTTCATGTTTTTAAAAATTTCAAGGGCTTTTAATACAATCTTGCCCCTGCTGCGGAACAGGATCCAGAAAAGAAGCATGTGGATGCCTCTACAATTTGGCAGATTGCTTAGCATGTGGTAAATTTATTCCATTTGGCTTTGATGTTGGAATTATTGGGACCCAGCAAATGATCCTTTAGTGCAACTCTGAGTCATTTGCAGAAATCATTCTACAGAGTGGTAGGAACCACTTACTTCTGAATGTGGTACAGATTAGGGGGGATGAAGGGGGATTTTAGGAAAATAAGGACGCTGATCAATCATGGTGATGGGGTTTAGGCTTCTGGACAAACATAGTTTTTGGGCTGCTAGAGAGGGATCTTAGGTTCTTCAAGGGAAATTCTCAAGTGAAAACTTGAAGCTTGAAAATCAGTCAGTACATGAAAGGTGGCTTTGGAAAGTTTGATGCTTCCTCCTTCACAGAGGACACAAATGTCAGCTTGGACTGAAAGAACTGAAAGAAAGAAGAAGAAACCTTTCATATTGCTCTTTTGTCCATCTGTATTTTCTTAAAGTGTGTTTCCATCCACCTTTTTTTAATTTGTGCACAGAACAACTGGGTGAAACTGTGAAAATGAAAGAAAATCTTTACTGTGGGGCTGAAGTGTCAAGATGGAAGCGAAAAGTTCAAAGGAAACAGACTTTCGTGAAGCTTACACTTCAGAGGAAAATAGCAGCTGATGAAAACATCTAATATGTGTAGCTGGATGAGGAGACTGTAATGTCCTGCAGCACATTAACTCCCTATTACACTCGACTCCAACCACTCCACCCGGCCCTTTGCCACCTGCAGAGAAAAAGCACTTATGTCAGGATCCTGTTGACTGACTATAGCTCAGCGTTCGGTACAATCATCCCACAACACTTCACAGAAGACCTCTCCTGAGCCTCACGTGTGACAGCACTCTCCAAGAACACAGCAGCGTCTTCACTTCGTGTATCGTCTGAAAAAAGGTGAGCCGTGGGCTCACGGGGTAGGGGTAGGTGGTCAGGCCTGACCACCTACGTCTCTGTCTGTGACACAGCGTACTAGCACTGTACGCTGTATGTTGTCTTCTCCATACAACAAATGCATGTAACACGGTGCGCCCGCACCACCCTGAGCATCATAAAAGCCCCCTTCCACTCCAGCTGCAGGCTCTTCACTCTTTAACCATCCAGCCAGAGGTACCAAGACCTCCTCAGCGAGCTTTTCCAAAAGCCTCTATCGTCAAGCTGTCAGAGGCTGTAGAAGTACCCAAAATCAATAAGTGCAGCTACTCCACCACAAGTAAAAGTGCCACTTCAAATTCTACGTACAAGTCTGTTCATACATAAAATTTTAAGGACAAAAGTACAAATACTCCACTGAGAAACTGATGGATTATAAACTGTTGAACTGGATGCAGCAACATGAATTTGCCTGTATGCTCCAGATTTGTTTAACAAACTTTCAAATGTTATTTAAGAGACTTGATGTGGAGCAAAAACAGCACTTGGTAAAGACTGAGCTGTTTTTACCACTTTATGCGCTGACAGGGGAGGAATCCATGATAATACACCAAAGTAACTAACAGGAAAAAAGTCAAACAGTGTAGTGAAGCATAAATACTTTAGTAAATGTTCTTATTTCCAACCTCTGCAAGCTGCTTTGATTCTTAGCAGCTTGAATACTAAACACAGAGACTGTGCTAATGTGCTGCACTGATATCAATGAAAATTTTCATGGAGTTTGTGTGTACTTGTACATACACTATATTGCCAAAAGTATTGGCTCACTCCACTAAATCAATGCCTGGTTTGCTGCCTCCACCCTAATTCATCTCAAAGGTGTTCTATCAGGCGCAGGTCGAGGCTCTGTGCAGGCCAGTCAAGTTCCTCCACAGCAAACTCGCTCATACAGGACATGTATGGACTTTGCTTGGTGCACAAAACTCATTGATTTGGTGGCGTTTGGTTTGGCAAAATAGTGTTTGACTGACTGTTTAGCTCAGTGAGCTTAATATTTGCATAGCTGGGCTGAATGTATGATCTCCTTAATTTGCATTTGGGTAAAATTTACCCAGCATTTGAAAACTGGCTACCGTGAACCTGGCTGAGCTGATACACACTGTTTTCATGAAAAACATTTTCCATGCTCCACAACCTGCTTGTCACTTTTAAAATACTTTGAGCCTGAGGCATATCCAGCCCCACTTTGACAAGGAAACTCCACAGTAGCTCATTCCTTCAAGCTACAATCTGTTTGTGTGACAATTTCCATCTGCTTCAAGAACCTTCTGCTTGCGTCTGAGCCTCTGGTATTTCCGAGGATAGACTACACTTCTGCTCACTTCTGACTCACACACATGAAAATTTTAAACTTGTATCATTTATTCATGTTTAACTATCCAGTGCTGCACATGCAGACTCTCTGCTGCGTTGGTTTGGATCCTTTTTGTTTTGGCGGTGTATCCCTTTACGCCGTTGCCTTTAACCAAAGGTCCAGTTTGTTCAGACCTGTGAGCTGTGATTTGTAGCTGAATCACAGTGTTTTCTCGACAGGTAGTGAGGTGCTGTGATGCTGTCGATCGCGGGCCTGTTGTGTAATCAGTCACGTACATCAGACAGAGAGAGAAGAGATGTTGTCTGAATCTCAAGCGGGCATGTGTTTAATGTGGACTAAATCTAGTCAAGTCGTGTAACGATCATCATTAATCTCTACTGACAAAGACAATGAAGATGTTAGGCGGATGCAATAAGATGTTTTGTCAATTCATGTGCAGAGAGTCCCTCTTCTTTCTCTCCTCTCTCAGCATCAGCTCAGCTGATAAATATCCTCCTGCTGAAGGACACCGTAACAGAGCTGATCTGATAAACGTCTAAACTCAACAAAACACCGAATATAAAGCACACATTTAAAGTCTGAACTTACAAAGGTACAGAGGTCTGTCGCATTTATGCTAACAAAGGGTCATTTTGTTTCAGGTTGTGGATAAAAAGAAAGGCGTGACATAATATGTCATTATAATAAATGCTCTGATTCTTTTTAGGTTAATACCTTTGTTTTTCTGACATTTAGAAGTGTGAAGGTTCAGAACTTCCATCGGCTCTACTGAAGCTAAACTGCTGAAGCAGTCTATTATGCTTATTAGTAATTGAATATCTCTAAATATAAAGCATTTGCTGCTTTGTCTGTTATAATAATATAACTATATAATATTATATAGTTATAATGTTATATTATTTATAATAATAAATAATATAACAGCTTCTTTACAACGTGGTTTATATGGCTCCAGATTGACTGCAATGTAGAGATGTCCACTCACCCCAACCGGTCGAGGCAGATGGCCGCCAAGCCAGAACCTGGTTCTGCTGGAGGTCTCTCCCATTAAAAAGACCTTTTTCCTCTTCAGACCCCTGCACGTGTGTATCGCTCTGTAAATGAATACAGTTCATATGAGCAGACAAACCGATGGACGACAAACTGATTTCTGTTGTCGTCTCTTAGTGCAAACAGAAATATTTTTGGGTACAAGCTAAACACTTGAGCTTGTACTGTTTGTCTCACACACTGCTGCCAGGAACACAAGATCAGAGAAGAGAAATAGCAGGTATCTCAAGCAGAGAAAAAAAAAAGGAAGCAAAAATACTACTGCATCTATTATATGATGCTTATTTTAGAACCATGTTCGATTAGCTGCAGTGAAAGTGAAGAGTCTTGTTGAGCAGTCGTGCCTGTTGCACACATTCTTACAAATTAACATACAGATCACTCCACTCTCAGTGATGCGTGGGTGCGGTTCTGGACCTATTAAAGAGGAATTAACTCAAGGCTGAGCAGCGAAGTTAGTGGAGCTGGAAGCAGTGAAGCTTATTTAAGGGACAGTGACCGGCTGCTGGAGCAGAGCTGAACTGAGCACCGTTACAGGCCTGTTAAACCACTCATTGCTGGTCTTGGATCTAAGTTATCAAATCAAAATTCGCCCCTCTAATTCTAAAAACTAACAGATGGATTTGTAAGTAGTTGAATGATTATACATTAATTCCTCCCACAAGTGTTTTTTCCATGAAACTGAGTTATACTTAGCTCAGACATGTTGTCAGTCTGTCGCTCATTTTTGCATGAGGGTGAGCGGCTCTTCATCCTGTGACCCTGAAATGCACAAATGCACAAATGAATTCTCACTTAGGATCACATTAGCTTTTCTTACCTTTATGTAAAACCAAGCTAAATGGAATCACGGCCGTCTGTTGACTCATCCTTGATGCTATTTTAAGTGCCAAAAGTTGCAAGACACTGAAATGCTTTAGTCAGGATAATAAATCCTAAATAAAGTGCACTTTATTTCTCATTATGTGTTAAGTTTTTGCATGAGAAAACTGTAAAAAATGCAACGAAGCACAACGGAAAATGACTTAATGAAGAAATGATTCAAACATAAAAGCCACATTTCAATGTTTTCTACATGGTTTTGTTACTGTCTGCTTCTGCAATAGTTAAATGCAACTTGTTCACAATCTAAAGTCTACAGTCTACTTCTTTGTAAAAGTCTAATTAAAGTTTAGATATGTTTGTCAACTCAGGCACAAAATTTAATTAGAAAGCAAAATGCCTCCTATTACGAGGGATTCACTTTAAAAAAACTCACACAACAAGAGCAAACACACATTGAAGAGAACCTGTTCACTTTAAGGTCAAACTGGATTGTGTTCTTGATGAATAGCAACCACTCTAATTCAAACTACCTTTGCAAATGCTAACTTTTTTAAAAGTTTATTCACGAGTTCTGATTAAAACCCACAACCCAGACTAAAAACAGGTATTTACTCTGAAATCTGAATATTTGGAGAATGAAAAAAATTAAACAGCCTTGAGCAAAAAGTCTGATTAAACAAAAATGGGACTGGATCAGTGTCTCATACTATCACACTTTACAAATTGAACCTAAATTAAATGTAGTTAATGTCCAAAAGACATTTCTTTCTTCTGTCGCGTCCTTTCGCATTGCATTTTGACGCTAAAGCTGCCTCTTAGTGTCAGTGTAGGAGGCAGAGATGTCAGTTCACTACAAAATAAAACCAGATGCTTTTAACAGTGACGTAGCATCTTAAGGCAAAGTTGTCTTTGATTAGTGAGCTTGATGTATCTTCATTAATATGTTCGTATGACCTAAATCTAGTCCTGTTTGGTTGATCTCTCAGAGTTTTGTTGTATAATGTATTTATAAATAGTTTCCATCTATCTGTGTCTCTTCTTTTCTGCAGTTCGGAAGAACTCATCACAACAAACCTAAGCACCATGCTGTAAATCAGGCATTCCCACCAACTGTGAATAACCCAGTTGGTGATAATTTTGGAAATTATCCAACTACCAGAAAAGTTCATCTCAAGGCCCTTTACAGGGTAAAGTTTAACACCTTACATAATAAAACAATACAGAATGAAATAGTTGTACTGCGCTTGAGCAGAAAACCTCCACAGCAGAACCAGGCTCAGGATGGGTTCATCTCCGTAGACTGGTTGAGGTGAGTGGAAAGAAGAGAGAAAAGAACAACAACAACAACGAGCAGCAGGCAAAACACTGGGTAGGTTGATGAAGGTTGGTGAAGAGCTGCACACTGCAAATATACATCTGCACAGCCTGAGATACCTGCAGAAAAAGGGAGGAAGACAACACAAAGTTAGGACATGATTATACAGCTGTGGTTGTAGGGGTTTTTGTCCAAAGATGATGCCAAATAAACTAACAGCCAGTGAATTAAAATAAAAGGTGCATAACACAATATCATCAAAGATGCTGCAGAATGTGGTGGTGTATGAACACTGGTGGAATAATAAGATGGAAACTGCCACCACTATTTCCACTGCTGTGTTAAAAGAAAGCATCTCAAAGCTGACATGTCACGTGTCTGCTGGATGAGTGGGATGTGATGGTAATCTTAAGACCTTGGAGATGTCACACAGCTCTGGAGGGAGTTTGCTCAGGAAGCTTGCTCAGAGGAAAGTAAATTCCTTTGAAATGAGCGTGGGAATCCTCCCCACCTCACACTGCTCGTATAGTGAAAATATAATAACCTACTTCAGCTGCTGCTCCAATTTTCTCTGTCAACAGGTGAAGCCTAGAAGGTCTGGTCAGTATTTACTATAGTATATCTAATCATCAATCGTTATGTTAGTCTCTTCTTTCTGAGAAACAGACAAAAAGTAAGAAAAGTAATTTTAATCTCTTGTGGCGAAGTTGATTGTTCACTGCTCAGGCTTGAACTGGCTGCACTGTTCAGAATGCAGGAGCAGAGAGTTGTCTGTCCCCCGAGGTCAGCGGGCTTATGAACCTCTCTCTTCCTCCTGACAGGAGCTGCACGGTCATCTCCCCCATCCTCATGCTTTCACGTGCTTGCTCCGGGCATACAGATCAGCCCCTCGTCTCTGTGTGTTGTTTGTGTAGCTGTTATTAATTCAGAATTCATGCTCTACTGCTCAAACTGTTAATTACCAGCAAGGTGTGTCTGTGTTTAAGATAAGCCACTATTACACCACAAATTATCAATAAAAATCAGTCTGCCACGTACTGAGGGACGCTTTTTCATTCTAGAAACAAAGATAATAAAATATACAATCTTTGTTTTCTCTCATTAAGCACATCTCTAAACTTTTCCGAACAAATTGTGACTGTGATTGAGTAAAGATCCAATCACAAGAAGAGCTTCTCTGTCTCTCTGTATGGAAAAGAGCTCCCATTTTTACTGTGCTGCAAAAACATACTACTACCCCAATACTTACGTACCATTTTGCGGATGACATTCTATGATATAAGTGTGAGGTTTTGCACAGCAACATTTGCATAAGCTACTTTGCATGCGTTAATAAACAGGACGTGAGGACAACAAATCAGCCACGGCTCCTGTATTATTATGCACCTTCCACTAATTTGATCTTTACAGTACAATAGGAAAAATGCAGCTGGTTATGTTAAGTGCTGGATGCTAGGTGTTGCAGTATTGTAAAAGGATGTAAGTTCATACAACTACTGTACCTAAACAGTGTGGACAAGTCAGAGCCTCCTGTAACTAGACTCATTGAACAGCACTGCCTGCGATGCAGAGACATTATCGATTAGATTGCCTTTTAAATGTGGCCCTGTAATTGAAATGAAGAGCTAATCAAACAATCTCAGGACGTCACAAAAAGGTGATTTGTCTTTTGAGCTACACTTTTGGAGAATCCACCACCTGTGACGAGCTGTAATGAGATGGAGGAAGTAAATCAACTTCTTAATGGTGTTGTAACAGAAAGGCAGTGTCATTACCACACAGTGAATCATTAGTTCAGTTAACCATAGCTATGATTCAGGAGGCTCCAGAGTAAGGATGAATTCTGGGTCATGTCCTGAGATGACCTGTCACATTCTGTCTATATAGATATATAACAACATTTTTCTAAAATTACAGTTTGTCTCCCTACAGCGTCTGTTTCTTGTTGTGTTTCCTAACTCACAGCACTCGGTAAAGGTCAGAGACAGATTGTTTTCTGGCCTAATATAGAAAAATGTAACAATTACTTTAACCTTTAAGAAAACCTAACCTTAACCAATATGCTCTGCGGCAGAGCCTGAGTTGGAAATTGGGGAAATTCTTTGTGGACAGGCGTTGTAAGGGTCGGTGGTTCACTGTCTTGTCTAGAGACACTTTGACATGTGGCTAGGAATTTGAGAGGAACTGGGAAGCAAACCACCAAACCTAGGGTTCATAGAAAATTGAAAATTGCCAACTGTTGCCCTCCTGGCCGTGTGTCGAAGTGTCTTTGGATAAGACACTGAAACTCCATAGAAGCACCATTATCTATGTGCAGCTGTCCAACACCAGACAGAGACCGAACTCTGGATCTTTAGAGTTACTTGCTTTATATGAATAAATTCAGAACTTCATCAGGACATAAAGCGATTATGATACCTGCAAAATAACATTTGCAGTTGAGTTTCACTTTGGAAATTTGAAAATGTGCTTGCACAATATATTTCAAAGAGATGTTTCTTTGCTAATGTAGATTGAAAAGACAAAATATAATGAACTAATTAAATATGATTTACTGTTCTGGATTAACCGTCTGTCAGTACATTAGATGGTTAAAAGCAGCTTCACCTTTTCCAGCTGTTTACCAGTTGTTAGGTAGCAAACTTCTTTGACCTTATTCTTCATTAATTATTGGGAATTTTTATTTGCCATATGTTTCATTTCTTTAAGGTTTGTTTTCAGGTTACAGCACAAACGCTAAATCACCATAAATAAATACAGTAGTCTTACTTAAAAAGTTTAGTTTCACTGTCTGTGGCATTCAACACTTTCTAAACAGAAATAATGAAATAAATGTTGATTTTTCAAATTAAATAAAAATTCTCACGATAAAGTTTCTGAAGTTGTCTTTAAGTCTGTGTCCTTAAATATCTACATAAATTAAAGTTAAAAGCCAGAAACATATAACTTGTCAGAGTGTGGTTATGAAAATGGTGGAACCAAACGCAGACCAGGACAAGAGAGGGTTCAAACAAAAGAATCTTTAATTTAAGTGAACATGACATACAAACAAAAG
>JAUYWH010000012.1:13883066-13956708 GCA_034779795.1 Ctenopoma multispine | reverse complement strand
TGAAGTGCAGCTGAGGGCAATCAGGGAGTGAGAGTGAAGTGAAGGGTGTGGCTAAGGTGAGGGAGGAGCAGAAAGACGTGGAAAAACAGACAGACAAGGGCAAGGGGAAGACATGACACTGACATAACTCAGATTAATCGGTTTCTTATTGTAATACTTAGAGCATCTTAAAGTTTAGAGCATATACTGTACCAAACTCAAAATTATACTTCCATCATCATTTGATGGTGTGAGGATGATGGGGGCTGCCTGTCTGACATGTGTCTGACACATCAACAATCATCAATGATCGATTCCAGTGATGGTTTGGTTGATTTTATGCACAAAGACAACAGGGTTAGGTACAAAAAAAAGAAGGTAAAATAACTAAAACTGTGGGAAAGTCCTGCAACACCTACGAATACCGACCAACTTCTCAAAACTACATCAAGCATTATTAAGTACTAAGTTTAATGGGTTCTGGGTGTAAGTTCAAGAGCTTACATAACTTCTTTAAAAGCGCCTAGCCTTTCCCGCTGTGCTCGGGCTTTGCATCTACAACGTGAATGCGTGCAAGGTGCAACTTTGAAAGCTTGTATAGAGTGCAGGGTTTCGATTTGACCCCATTTCGATTTTCAGAACCTCAACAGTTTAAGAGGCTAATTAGAACAGCTTCTCTGATACTTACATGTTGTGTACTTGGACTGACGATGAAGATCAAAGAAAATCCAGTATAGATTATGAAGAAACTCTTCAATGCGTAGCAGACAAAATTATCAGAAAAATAATTTCAGACACATGTCTGAGCCTGATGAATAAACAGATTCTGCATTTAATGGATGAAACAGGGGCATTAGGAAGCTTTGGGCCCTGACTGCATAATGAAAGAGAACAAGAATCCAGGTGAGCATTTCCACATCTACTGTTTGTAGCTTTCTGTGTTATTAACTCACAAACTATACAAACACACAGTTTTCGGGAATAGGAAGACTTCACATACACCAGAACTGGACTGAACCTCTAACCATCCCCACACATGGAAAATGATCAATTGCTTTATTACCATTAGTGTTTTTGGATAAAAATCATTTAAAACCTTTACCTTCCTATTGCATTTTGTTCTCTCTCTCTCTCTCTCGCTCAGGAGCTTTGATGCCTCACACAAAGTGGGTCCTCTCTGCAGGTCATCTCTCAAAAAGTGGTCCAAACATCCTGTCCCAAAAAAATAGAAAAAAACAATCTCAGCTATTTTAGATGTGAGTGGCGCAGATGCATCCCTCCACTGAATGAGTAGGCCCTGTCAACCGATGAGAAAGATTTGTGTGAATTAGTTTCTTCTCATATCAAGATACTATAAATTCTTCAACAATAATGAGAATTACACTTACTCTGTGTAATATTAAATGTGATTATACCTAATTATGTTGTTTAAAGTGTCCCTCAGGCGTCTGTTGCCAGGGAGAATCTAAAATGACATTTCCATCATTCATAATGAAACGAAACCTGAAAGGACTACGTGTGTCATTAGAGTCTCTTTTGAAATGAAGCTCTTTATTTCTCCGCTCGGGGACATCTCACTCTCCTCCATCGTTATTGATTTTCACGTCCTGAACATTTATTAGTGAACAGGATTTTATGCTGTGTCTTATGATGTTTCTAAACAATCACTGATAACTTTGATACTACCAACAGTTGTGATTTAACAGTCACTGATGATTCCTACCAGAAAATGTGATACGCTGGTAAAACTGCTATTTTAAGTCCAGACCGGCAAAACAAGAATTTTAATTTTAATTTGAAAAGCTTTTTTGTACCGAAACTCAACCAAACCGTCTTGTTTGCATTGTTGTATTTGAATGTTTTGGTTGATCTAGTTGCGTCATGGCATTTCGGTGCCTTGTGTCACAGTAGTGCACTTGCTGCATGTGGGTGCAAACATCTTTGGCTCCTGTGATAAGATAAAGACAAACTAAGTATATGCTCATTTCTGACTAAAAGAGGGTTATTATTTGAAATGCTAATTTTAAAAGAGAAGAAAGACAGACAGGAGGGATCTTGATTATTTCTGCCTGGAAAACAGTGCATAAATTCACTTTTATATACACTACATGTCACATAGAGCAGTTAAAAGGTCTCCCTGTGACACCATATATATATTATACAGTCAGTGTTTCTTGGCTCTGGTCATTAGGTGGAGACTAAACTATGATGAACTGTGATGTGCTGACCCATCCTCCCCAGAAGCTTTGAACTGAGAGGTTTCTTGTGGCTCAGGCGTCCGTACTACTTCTTTCTAAGGATACAATCTCTGCTGCAAATAAACAGTGAAGGTCGATCCCTCAAAGTAGCGCAGCAGGAAAACACTCACTTCAGTGGGGTTACTGAGGAGTTCTTCTGATGAAACTGAGCGCTGAGGAAATGTCACCACTTAGTTTGGGCTCTCACTGACCATTAGAAGTGGTTTGACCTCAGTCGCTTTAATCCTCTGCAAAGAAAGAAAGAAAAATGGCCGTGCTTTGAGTTTAGGTCGTTTATTTTAAAGAAACTGCAAAGCAAAATGAAGCCCCGGTAGATAATTGAAAGAGGTAGTGGAGCAAATCAAATGCATGGAGAAAATCCCTTCCGCAGTTTGAGACAAAATGGGCTTAACTGTTGTGGCGTGTAAGCTGAAATGATAAAATTGTAATGGATGAAATGATTGTGTCGATGGGAGACTGTGAATACACATGCACACATACATGAGTCACGTTCTCTGCTTTGTTTGATTCATAGATTTGTGCTCGGGGGCGTGGAAAACAGGGGTGTAATTATGATAAATAAACTTTTCTCAACTGCTCCCCATAAGAATGAAACCTTACAGACGACAGAACAGAGAATCCCATTTGAGTGACATGGGGTTGGCAGATTGATCAGCAGCTTACGGTTACGGTAGATGTAATAATAATCAGTGGTCTGGAAGGACTAGTTAGTCAGGTTATTAAACTATAAAGCTTTTCTCAAGTATATAAAACAGTGACAGACAGACAGATGTGGTTGATATACTGTTGAAATAAGATTAAACTTACGTCAGATACAAGTTAATGATACAAATCATTTAAATTTTATATAATAATTCGACCTTTTAGACAAGGCAGAATTGTTGCATGTCAAATGCAACTGTTGACGCATTTGACATTTAAGTAAAGCATCAGAAAAGAATTTCTCTGCGAGAAGTTTCCCTGTTTGATAGCAACACTCAGCCTGTTCAGTAATTACTGACTAAGGAGTGATTTTACCTTTAAAACTATCAAACAAGCTGCAGCATGCTTCACAGAAATCACCTTGAAAAGATGCTGTTGTTGGCTTTAATTGTGAAATGTCTCTCTGAAAACATCAACAAACGGCTCCACACAGCTCGCTGAATGAACCATTTACTCTTTCCGACGGTGCCATTCTCTTACGCGATGCATTCTAAAGCGTGGTGATTTCTGTTTTATATTGCGGAGCTGGTCCTTTTTCCAGACCTTTTTGCCCCCTTCTAATCCATTATCAGGAGACTCATTATATTAATTTTATATAAGTGCTTTTGTGACTGCCAAATTGAGGGCTGCTAAGTGATTGTCAGCAACGTGTGGTGTTTCATGTTGTGTGGACAACTAATCAAAAATGGTCCAAATCAAACACATTTAGTTTTTCTGTGGTGGCTGCAGCAGAGCTCCGACTGTTTTATTCAGGGCGGGAGCTTTAAAACATTTCAAGTGCTACTTGGAACTGTAGCCTTGTTGCACTTAAGTGACACTGCTGATTTACATAATCACATAACAAGTCATGATGGTGTTAATGAACTTTCAGTTCAGGCAGCAGATATATTTCACTTTGTCTTTTATCTATAACTGAGAAGTTTGTTGTCACGTGGTTCAACTACTGCATTTTTAAGTTGAGAGTGACTTTGGCAACGAAATAACATAACTGAAGGTTCATTTGCTAGTTTTCTTCCAGGCTTTCAGCCATATCTTCATCTGAATAAATAACATTTGACTCATAAATATGTGGACAGTTGGCTGCTCAGCTGTTCCATGAGCAGGTTTGTTTATTCCCTCTTGCACTGGCTGCTGCTCTACAAGGCAGACCCAAAGCATATCATGAAAAAAGACCAACAGAGCATTTCACCTGCTGAAGGCAAATCAAGGAAGAACTAAAGGGAATTCACAGTAAACACCTGGTAAAGCGTCATCATGGTCCAGCGCAGTCCACATAATGTTGACCACCAACAGTACACCACATTTATTTCATACATTATTAATAAACCTTATTAATTTAATTTGCAATCCTTTGTGAATATCTTGACCCCCAGTTTAGGAGCTGGTAACTTGGTAATTGGGATCTGGATGCTGCCACTCCTTCAACGAGTGGGCTGAATTTCAGTTTACATTACTCAAGCACCAAATGTGTGTTCGTTGAGGACAAGCAATCAGGATCGTGATTTAGTTGCTGCAGTATAACATCTTACGCAATCTGCCAGGTGTGTGGATAATTTTCATCAGCTCTTTTTTTGTCTCTGATTCTTTCCTCGCCTCGCAATTTATGTGCCTGTTAATACATCTGCCATTAACTGTTCTGACCTGATTCGGGCGATTATCTCACCATCCTGAAGAGCTTGTGGAGAAAGGAGAGTAAATGAGGAAATAAAAGTGGTTCAAAGACAGGTGCTGAATAAATAACAGATTCATATCTTCTTCCTAATCCTTAACTAAAAGCATTGGCTGCTTTAGAAGTACAGTTGCACCAGTTAGTGAGCAGATTTATTAATGTGGAGTCACAACACAACTAAAGTTCAGGACACAGAAGTCCTTGAATGTTCATAAATTGCTAGTAACCATAGGGGCAGCAGGCTTTGTACAAATACACTGCTGTCTTAGACTTCCCACTCACTTGTGAAGGTGGACAGTTACTGCTTGTGTAACTGGATGCATTAAGATTGCTTTTGCTGAGAGGTGGTAACACCGTGTCTGCTCTTGTTCGTTTTTTTTTATTTTTATGGTCTTGTCTTTATGTAAATCATTTTTAAATGGAGTTATGTCAGACTAAGTTCAGCAGCAGTATTTAAATGACAGACCCACTGTCCAAGCAGCAGCTGCAGGTACGGCTGGTAAAAATATGCACCTGGAACTTATCATTGTCACAGCTCAGCCACATCTCTCTGTCCTCCTGGTTCACCTGCACACCTGCAGTTTGCCTAATCGCCCTCCCGTCGCAATTCACTCATCACCTCCCCAGTACCCGCTCATTATACCTCTGCCAGTTCATCATAGTTCCGATGTGGACTCTCTTGCAAATCAGTTTACTGCTGGTTAATGGCATTTTTGACAATGCTTTGTCTGTGGGGTTCACCTGTCTCTGCCTGCCTGGTTTTTGTCACCACTCTCTGATCATCTGTACCTGCCATCCTGCCCATGTGTCTGTATTTCAGTCCTCTCTGCCTGGTTTTCCAACAAGTTGTCACTGCTGTCCCGTAAAAATCATCTTTGTCCATTCAATAAGAAAATGTTTATGTTTAACTGACGCAGTTTTCAAAGGTTTGCAGTAATTGACGATGGTGACGATGCTTCACCTTCAAATGAACCAAACAGATTTTTTCTAAATGTAATCAAGTTTGTTTGTGTGCCTTAACTTAACCCGACCTTAAACACAGTCTTGTCAGACAACAGCAAAGATTAATTTTTGAAACAGTGAATAGATGTTATCTCTTGAGGTCAAATTAAATCCTTTATGCACCCTCCAGTCCCTTCAATGAAAAGTGCCCTGTGAGAAAAAACTGAAAAAGGTTGAATTCTCTCTTAAAGCATTATATAATGAGCTCTGTGGGTGGAATATGAGTATTTTACAAATCATGTCAGAGCTTTTGTCTCTGGGTGACAGGTTATTTTATTGTGTTTATTGTGTTATGTTGACCCCTGTGAACCAAAGGCAGTAATTCTGCCCGTAATCAGTTTCAACTGAGCCTTGTGGTGCATTTTCATTTTTCTTTTCCTATTAAAACCCAGTTTAACAACCAAGCCAAACTTCTTCAGAAACACTCAATATTTAGACTCTAAGAAAAGTCACCCTGTAAACCATACTTATCACTCCGTGCCTCTTCCATCCTAAATGGTTAATGATCTTATATAACGCTGAAAGTGATTTTACACACTGCTTACACTGCTAAACGAAACACGTAGGTGAATGTGTGAAAACCTATACAGCACCTCACATAGTGTGTCTGTATGTCGATACAGACGGTTTTGCCTCCTGTTTCACACTAACACACCAGACCCTAACAAGACCCTGGCTCTAGTCATCAGGAGCAATTGTGGTTTTGTATTTTGCTCATGGACACTTCAAAACATGAACAGTAGGAGTTGAGGATTGAACCCAGTAATAACTAGATGTCCAGCTGAGCCCACGCTCGAGACGTGTTAAGATCCTGTGGTTGTAATAAAAACCAGCTTGCTGAGCTCACGGTTGAACTCGAATCTAAATGATCAACTTTGTTACTTGTTTCTTTCACGAAGGGTATAAGAATGAAATGTTCAACAACATTAAAAACCATCTGGTTTAACTTGCAATAAGCAAAACTGAAGCGTGAACGCAAACCCAGGAACCAGCGGAAGCAACGCATAACAGCCTTGACCACCGTTTGCAACTTTAGTGGCAGTTCATGCCCACGAATCACATGAGACGTTTCAGAAATAAACAGACTCTTTAAACCGTCTGATAAATAACACAGATTACCCTCTCGCTTTCATTTAACAGCAGTTTAGACAGTTGTGGAGTCTGTTCTGCAAAGTACTGAGATTAGCTATTGTGAATTCAGTCACTACCTTCATTACTTGTGCAGCATGTACCTTTATTAACATTCATTTATCTCCTGTCGGGCTGTGGATGAGTGTGCATTGCTTTTTCAGTAACATTCTGTTTAATCTTCACATTGGCAGATAGCTACTTACTGCTGAGAGATGTCCAGAACAACCGGTCTCAAACTGTTAGCTACAGTCGGTCATGGTCACGGAGACCAACACTTCTGTTTGTACATAATAATCAGTGCGGTGTTATTACTTTTAAAGCTGAAAGGATGTGTGATCAGCAGTCGGCCACAGTCTGAAGATCATGAAACAATGAAACCACCACCCTGTTGACCCAGCACCTGCAAGCTGAGGAGAGTGAGAGCGCAGCAGGTAAAGTTGGAGATCTGGGAATGCAGTCTGGTTCAGTCATCTTGAAAAGTGGTCTGGTGACATCGCTGGTGATGGCCACCGGGTACATCTATCTCATAGTGAAACTATCAAAGAGACTCCTGTGGCTTTCTGTTGGGTTTTATAAAAACAACAAATGTGGAATTTACTGTGAATACAGTAAAAAAAAAATACAGTAAATACAGGTACTGACACTAAACATTTTATTTTGGCAGAAGAACCGTCTGGTGTTTCAGCTCTCCAATGATAATGTCAAAACTCACAGCATCCACGTTTGCCACAGGCAGGCTTACACTGGAGTCAGTAGGCAGAATGCTCACTGAGACCCTGCCGACTTCTGTCAAACTGCATCAACAGCTGAGCTACTCCACACAGTTCCCACCAAGTTAAACAAAGTTAAATGGAGAAACTTATTCACTTCGTAAACCAGTATTAGACTAATCTTTAGACTTTGTCACACAGAAGAGGGACACTAAGACTTTGCAGACAAAGCACTGACTGTTTATATTAGTATTGTTTAAGGTTCATTTCAACATTATATACTGCTTTGTTGGTTCACTTGCTAAGTTTCAGTGGTTTTATCCTGTCTTACTTTGTTGGTAGATCTGCAGCTGGTGGCCGGCCGCCATCCACGGGTGTGGGCAGTGTGTGATGAGTTCACTCACCTTTATAATGGCATGGTTTGTGTTTGCATGACTGTTGTGCTCTTCATTGAAGCCTTTGTATTTAGTCGACATATTAGTAATGCTGGCTATTCTGAGGCCCAAGGTTACACAATAAAGTCCATAAAGCCTCTGCTTTTGTGAATGCTTTTTGTTCCTCATGCAGAGGTGTGAGGTTGTAGAATAAAGATGGTGGTTTTATACTTTAAAGAAAGAAAAACAGCTCCTCTCAGGCCACTCCACAGGTCTTCGTAGATGACATCTTGCACAGGCATGTGTTGTTATGGTGACTTTATTACCCGTTAGCTTCCCACTCTCCGTGTTTCTCTACCACACATACACAAACAGACACGTACTCTTATACAATCTGGGGGATGAACAAATGCTTTCACATAATATGAAATCTTAATAATGTTATAAAAATTTATTGGGAAAGGGCTGGAAAATAATATAGTATTCAAGTATATACTGTAGGATAGTTAAAATGAGCCACATGATGCTGTTTTTTAATTACAGAGTAGGGGCATTTTCTTAGAGTTAGTCAAGTGGTACAGTTTTCAAAAGGCTAAAATTACATTTTTGATAATTTAATTGTATGAAGCAGCAGTAAGTAAGAGTAAGTAAGAAAATAAGAATATAAGTTAAGGACACGTATTTTCTACTCATGAAACATGGGATATTTCTGTCAGAATGACAGACCTAAGGACACATCATGATCATTTTGAACAATTTAGCTGATTATTTGAACTTAACCGAGAGGACCTGACTTGAAAATAAATTCCAACATTATTTGCTGTGGCTGGGCGAAGGCATGAGTAGAGTCAACACGGACTAATTTGATGCAACCAACTGTGTGTGCAAATCCCCAGGATGCCATTGTGAGTCAGAGGCAAAACTGTGCTAAAAGCCATATGCAAAGAGAAAATATCTGCTGTCAGGAGAAGAAAATATATCACATTGTGCACGTGTGAATGCAAAGAAAGATTAAACTCTTGACTGAGTATTGATATTTGAAGGAGTGTCTGCTAAACCCTTCACCATGTGGAGCTGTGTGTGTTAATGATACATGGGAGGCAGTGATGCGATTGAGCTGCAACCAGGAGTCTGGTTGAGCAGAGAGATGAACAAATCACTGCGACACAACAAGAAGAGAAATTGATAGAAAGGACAGAGGATTCAGTGGCTAGAGAATCTTGGCAGTTAGTGACTTTTCCCCACAAAAAACTCCAAAACCCGACTTTGAGTGTGAGTTATATTTTTGAATGTATGAGTCTCTGTGTTTCTCCTGCTGCCAACCAGACCCCTCAGTTTGTTCCTGCCAGCCAAGACTTAAAACACGATCTGTGTTTGTATTTCTCCATGTTCAGATTACACCAGGTTTTTGCTAATAGCAGTCAAAATTGACAAAAACGTCTCTGGAAAGAGACATTTATATGCAGGAGAATGATCACAGTAAGTATGAAGTTCCTAACTATATATTAGTGTTTTGGATTAATTAATTGACAGAGGAAGATACAAACATAACAACCTGCAGGTTTGGCTGCTTTTGACCGACTGATTGATTGATCAAAGTTAAACCCCGGTGCTTACACTTCCATGGTTTCCATGGTTACCAAATGATGTACATAAACATATTAATCAATAATACAGATATATCATAAGATGGCTTCTTGAACAGTTTTCAATCAGCAGGTTATTTTTTCTTTAGCACTTGAATTCCTCTATACGTCCATTAGCTACAATCACTCATCCTTCAGCTGGTCACGGAGGAAGATGCTTTCAGACCTCAAACAAACTGCACCAAGTCCTGCTTAAAAGCAACAGAGGCCTTTGACAAACCAGTTAAATATAGTTAGTGACTATAGCGATATGAGAAATGATACCAGACATAAACCTTTTTTTTATGGTTGTGTTTAAGCACTCAATGAGAGTTAAAGAAAGGCTGTGTAGAAAAGTGTGTTGGACATTGAAGAATGTGATCATTTGTTTTTGCTGAACAAAAACGATGAGCACAAATGCAGAGCAGAAATAAAACATGCTGGATTTGGCAAAAGCAGCATATTTTGGACGGATATTTTGGGATTTTCTTTTGTGGCTGGGAGAGGAACAGAACAGTGGGGTCTCTGTGTCCTACAGTGTGTAATTAGCATCTGTGGGGTTTCTGAATACTTTCATACGCAGTCCGACACGTTTTGCATCACCTTTCACTCCACTGTCATCACGTAGCTAAATTTACTTTTCTGATGCCTAAAATGAATATATAATCTTATAATCTTTGAGGGTGGTTGACACGCAGCTTTTCGTGAGCTTGTTCAGAGACATGATTCAGATGTACTGTATGTACACAAACAGAAGTGATATGAAAGAGATTTGAATTGCAATCTTAACAAATCATCATAAACAGTCTTGTTGCCTGAATGTCAGAGTTGATTTTATGTCTGATTGTTTGTTGGATACATTATTTAGAAGGTTAGAGATAGATTTAAAGCACCTTTCAGAAACACACAGCTGCAGATAATTCTCATTCATGTTATGGATCTAAGTGCTTCTACCGAGCACAAATTGATCAATTATGGCTCCTATTAGAAAGCAATCCTATAACTCAGACGTATCACATACTCCTTCCAACTTCTTCTTTACACTTGGTCTTTATTAACCACAAAGGCTTCTGCTGATGTTTGAGGTTAATCACCTAACTGGGGCAATCACACTACGACCCTGTTGTGCTGGTGACATTTTGTTCCATTTCGCTGCAGTAAAAATAAATTTAAGATACTGATATGATATGTCTGTGGCTACATTTGTTAATCTGAGGTCAGAAGAAAAAGTTGCTCATGCTGACTGAGTGCATCTATAAATCCATAGTGAGACTATCACCAACCACTGAATATTTCTTACTGCTTGAATGCATACTGGAATAAATAACATATCTCAGCTTCAATTCATCAGTGTAAACATTGTATACATGCATTGTCTTCTTTTAATTAGAAAATATGATCCTTGATCAGAGTACTTCATAAAAACAAAACAAATAACATCTGACATTTTTTAGATTGTGTGTTAAGTTGAATAAATACAAAGTTAAAAATCTATTAAGACGTAATGAAGTTTGGAATGAACTCTACCATTTATCACACCGATGCTCCTGAAGCAATGAGGCTGCAAACACAACCAGTGAGAAGCTGTTTTTCAGAGTTATAAAGGTTTTGTTTACTTCGCTTTAAATTATTCACTGTGAGGAAAAACCCAACAAGAGCTTTTCTAGTGCAGAAACCTCCGTCCTTCACGTCAGCGAAGAAACTGTTACGTTTCTATTTCTCGCTGCACATTTAGGTCAAGTTCACGTAGAAACCTTGCTGCTGCAGTGCTTGTATGATGTTTTGTTGTCAGTGATATTACATGAAACCTCTTGTTTGTATCTTTAGAAGAAAAAAAAAGTCCTGGAGTTTTTGATTGTGACATTCTCATGTTTTCTCATCTTTTATCAAAGTGAAAAGTCATTTACGCAGACTTTGCGTAAAGGTTAGCATCTGCACCCCAGAGGAACGCCCATGAACCGAGCTGCGCTGAGGTGGCATTATGATTTATTTTCATTACTTTGCAGCAGTGATTCACAGAGGATGCAGTATCATATCGGCATACATGAATCAACAGTAAACTGGACACTCAGTTACATGACAGTTTTCTTGTGTATCTTATGAGCTTTTAAATGCACATTTTAAAAGGCATAAATAAATAAGGCAATATTGAAATTAGCATATACCCACATATAAAGACTTACATCAGTTTCTGAAATACTGTCACAGAGGATACGGTTGCTTTTTACATCACAGTGCAACATATTTAAGGCGAGGAGAAAAAGCAACAAGTTACACAACAGATACATAAAAATATATTCAGTAAAATCTGCTCTGTTACGTTAACATGATGAAAAATACGTCTCTATACAGTCACATGCACATGTTGAGAGTTCCAGCATGTACATTTCAGCAGCAGAGATGTGAAAATTGACACTACACAAACCACAAATTCACAAACATTGACGGGAAAGCAAAATATCTCATGAGTCAGCCTGGACTGTGCCAGTAGTTTCATCAGGTCTGCCAAGGATCTGGTTGTGCTATTTTCTAATAGAAAATTATAATTTACCAAATATTAAATGAACTTTCTTAGGTGTTGAATACAATTCTCTTTTCTGTCATCAAGCTTTTAGAAGACAACATGAAATTGCCATCATGGAGGCAAAAAACTGGCAATACACATTAGAAGAAGTGTTTTAGGCCAGCCTGGACTGGTGCAAATAAACAGAACATGAACCACTGACCCATATTTCATGCCTGAGAAATACATTCACATACACTGAAATGCATTTTTCCATGTTCTAAATTACCTGATTTCTTTCTGTGCATCCAGATATAAAATTATTTACCCTCACTACCGAAAATGTGCAGTTTCTTTGTGTATTTCTAACAGTGAGTGCACCATCCAACATTTAAGATGACAGTCAGTCTTATAAGCCTCAGAAAACAGCTTGTGGGTAATATGAGTGGGAAAGAGTTGAGAAACAACAGCCCGGCAAAGAAGAAATGTGGCAATTTTTTGTTTGTGCTCTTGTTTTTGTGATTTCAAGAAGAAATCTAGTTTGATCTTCATGCTCTTATCAGTACAGAACATCTTGGACACCTTTTTCCACAAAAAAACATAGTTTGAAATGAGTTTTTTCAAGTACATTTCTTTTCTACAGGGATAATTTTTCCTCTACTGAAGTAAAATACCACCTTGGTAAAAGGGTAAAAACGCTTTATGAATGATGATTGTTCCCTACATTTCCCTTCATGTCCTCTGTAATGACTGACACATTATGCATGAGGGAAATCAGTGATGGCTTCTGCCTCATCACTGTATCTCATAAAAACTAAATGCTGCATTTTTTTTTTTACATTCATTGTTATGTTAAATAAAAGCCACGGATGTGTCCTCATATCTCCTATGAGGAGGATCACACTCTTAAACAGAGGTAGTGTGTCATATACTTGTTACTCTATTAGATATCCTGTGTGCCATATAAAGAACAAAATTAAAGATCATCAGGCTATTTTTTTCTTTGACAATGACGAACACGAAAGGCAGATAGAAAAGCTTTCAGTGTGAGAAAGAGAAAGGATTTGCTGCGTATCGGTTTATACACTATACATTCTGGTTATATTTACTTCAAATTGCACTTTAGAACAGACTTTACTAGAAAACTCTCTCCAGAGTGATGCTCTATGTTACCTCTTCAGAAACCTGACTCACAAACCTGAGGCAAACGCCCTTCTTATGAGTAATTTTAAAGCCAACTGTCCACAGTGATTACAGCTCTAAACAGCAAATTCCTTGTTGGCTAAGTTTCATTTAAAATTGCAGATTGTGGCCATCGAGGTCGTAGCTCTGCTGACATTAATTTAACAAGAAGCTCACACACACAAGAGAGCGTGTGAGCAGCAGAAAATCTCCTTGAAGGTTTTACGCATCTCTTGGCTGCGAAAGGCGTAGATGATGGGGTCAATGATGGAGTTGCACATGATGAGGATGAGGTACATGTTGAAGTGGGACATAAAGCAGGTGCAGTAGGGGTTCCGGGGGCAGGTGATCATGAGGATGAGGTGGAGGAAAAAGGGTGCCCAGCACACCACGAAAACCCCGAGGAGGATGGTGAGGGTGATGGCGCCTTTCATGTTGGCTCTCTGGTGGATGGGAGCGTTGCCCGGCAGCGCTGCGATTCGCTTCATGTGCAAGCGTGCCAGCAGGAACATGTGGACGTAGAGCGATGCCATGAGCACCAGCATGGTGAAGAACATGGTGATGAGGCATATGAGCACCGTGGTGCTTTCTGAGTAGATGATGAACAGGATGCCAGACACTGTGCAGCACGTCCAGATGGTGCTAATGACCAACATCGCTCTTCGCAGGGTGACGATGTTGTGGTATCGCAGTGCGTAGAAGATGGTGATGTAGCGGTCGACAGCAATAGCCAGCAGACTGCAGATGGACGCCAACAGAGAGCTACAGATCATAGAGTCAAACACATTGTCCATGCTTTTAATTAACGTGACAGGGATGGTCAGGGTGCCTCCATTGATAAGTGCTATTACAATAGTCTCAGAGGCGTTGGATACACTCACAAGCATGTCAGCAACAGCCAGGCTACAAATGAAAAAGTACATAGGTGAGTGAAGGTTCTTGTTTTTGACTATGGCAGCAACAACCAGAATGTTCTCCAGCAGACTGATGATGCCCAGAGTGAGGAAAACCTCTGTGGAAATCAGCAGCTGTCCGTAACATCCTGCAGAAGAGTCCTTCTCCTCCGATGATAGGTCCTTATTAACTGGTAATGTCGTTGAAGTTTGGCTCCTGTTGTGGTAGCCTTGGCTTAATCCATGGTGATCTGTGGCGTTCATTATGTCTCCAGTTAAATTTCTTGTTTTCTTGGTTCAAGCCTTCTTTTTTCCTTAGTCTGTGTCCAGCTGCTTTGTCAGTCTTAAGATCTCAGTATGTGCGGATTTCAGTCATCTTCACCTGGAGAACAACCCTTGCCATGAAGACAAATAAAAGAATATTTGCCAGTGTTCCTTCTTCTCTCTTGCACACTTCAGGCTTATCAAGAAAGGCGGTTTTCTTCAAACATCTGCTGCCGCTGCTGTTACTCCCAGCCAAAACTGCTCTCCTCTCATGTCTCCCTTTCTGGAGAGAAAGTGCAAGTAAATGGAAATTTAAATAAACGTTCCCCAAAAAGATATGAGAACGATAAGGGGTAGGAGTGAAGCAGACAGCAGAAGTGCATGCAGGAAGGAGCATGTAAGACTGATTAACAGTGAGCAGGTACATGAGAGTCAGAGAGAGCAGAGCACGGCACGGCAGCTCACTGTGCGAGTGCAGGCAGATCATCACTTTGCAAGCAACTGTGGTCTTCCCTCTCTCCCTCTGCTGTTATAGCAGCCAAACACACACACATCCACGCACACATCTGCGGTCTGTCCTATCAGCTAGCTGTTGGGTGGGAGGAGGAGCAAAGTTTGGCTTGGTGCACAGGAATCAGCAGATTTTAAAATGAATGAATGTAAAAAAAAAACTCGGTTAGCTAACTTCTTTAAATGATTTTACCTTTCACTAAACTTTAAAACATATAAAATAATTCAATGGTTAAGGTGGAACTATAGGTAGGGAGGTGTTTAGTAGTTATATGAGTTCCACTGCTTGTAGTAGTATTAGTAATGCTTTTATGATATTTAGGGGTATTTGTAATATAATATTCTAAGATTTCTATTATACTTAAAGATGCAACAGTTGATTTTATTTGTCCACTAGAGGGCAGAAGACAGAAATACTGCTAATTTAACTAATGTATTAATAAAAATCAGCTTATTTACACATCCAGCAGACACAGAAGAACATTAACATTCATTTGAGTCGAATGCCTACCTACTGACACTAGGCAAGTAGCATTCAATAAAAATGTTGCATTAGCATCAGCAACTTAATGCAAGCTCCCATTCTTTGTAAAAACAAACAAACGAAAAAATTAAATAAATTCTTTCCATATTCTCAGACAAACTGCCAACCACTAGGAGTTGAAACCTTAGATTTAGCATTACATCCTACTTGAAAAGAAAAGGTTGTATCTTTCTGGTGTTGGCGAGAAAGAAAAGACCGAGTGATGAGTTCAGCTGCTAAGCTCCGAATGTGCAGTATCTGAACCTATGGACGTTCATAGGTTTAATGGCTACCACTGACATTTATATCTCGCATTTGGTTTTGTTGTGACTCAGAGACAAGCTTGACTAAAATCGTGCTTATTCGGAGCACTCTGAGACTAACCTATAGCCCCAATGACTGGCATTTAATGCAATTCCTTAGTGGTAGCAACATTAGCATTAGCTACAGAGTAATTTATGATATATTGTAGAAACAGAATCAAGTTCGCCAGAGGGATTAGTTTTTTTAGATGTGCTTGTGCTTTTGTACTTTTACATTTTAGAACATCTACTAGTGTTTTTTAAGTGATACTTCTATTTGTAGTGGAGTAATTTTTTTAAAGAATATGTACTTTTAGTTGAGTGCTGACGACTTCTGCTCATTGGACAGAATGGCTTTCTATGTGTGAAGTTCGTCCAAGGTTTTCTTTTTAGCCAGCTTGAGTGCAACTGTTTCTGCCTTGTTTCAAGCTTTACTCCATTATAGCTGCTGTATGTTTTATAACAGATCCACATATAAGTGAAAATGTATAAAGGAAAAGTGCTGTAATTTCACCCACACATAGATACTACCACTAAGGTTTATATCTGTTGTCAAGAGCTCATTGACAGCATTGACAGTGTTGCTAATTAATCTGGCAGTAATGAATGAAGTTGATTAAAATAGTATTTTCTCTATTTGCTGTGTTCTTTTATGTTTTTCTGTACTTCAGCAATATTTCTAAATGCTGCAAATCTGTTAAGCATGATGAACATGTTTTCTTAATTTGTTTGTGTGGTGCTTTTTTCATGATTTTTTTAAGTGTGTTATGTTCTCAGGGCCAATATGTGACTTAAATGCAAAGCAAATTCCAATAGATGTTTTTCAAAAGTAAAAAAAAATAAAGTTGAGCAGCTGAAATACTTATTCAAAGCAGACTTGTTTTAAAGTTAGTCGTTCGGGAACAGCTGTGTTTTCATTGTGTTTGGATGGAAGAGTGCATAAATACTTAAAAATATACAGTATATATAAAAATAATAATCCATCAGAGCCAGTCAGCATCTGTTTGTTTGACAACAAAGTGATGGCAGCACAATCGGTTAAATAGTTCTTTATCTTTTATATAACCACAAAAACTATCATTTATTTTCCTGTGCACAGAATTTTACAAAGCATTTTATTCAAGGTCAGCTTTTTTAGTATATTTAGAGAAACTTAAAAGCATAAAAAAGAAGAACATTTTACAATGGTGCACATGCAAGAACTAAAAACAAGTAATTAGAAGTACTAATGTTGTTAATATTATTATTTGCTAAATAAAGCAAATCAAATCATTTAAGAGAATATGTTTAAGATTTTCGTGATTTTATTGGTGTATTTCAGGACAGTGCAGAACTACATTTCTGTAATTTGGTGTAGTAGTAACCTTGTTACCTTGGTATTTTAATACAGAGCTCTGTCCATTATCAGTCTCTGTTATGAACTTGGCAAAACAAGTGTATTATCACAAGCATGTGCAGTAAAGGGAGTTTGAGTAAACTGACCTTGCATACCCGTATGAACAAGAGTCACAGTAAAGTAGAAGAACTTTGTGAAAAGAAAATTTTCTTGCATAAAGCCCAAAGTTTCTATTAGCTACATCC
This sequence comes from Ctenopoma multispine, assembly GCA_034779795.1. NCBI lineage: Eukaryota > Metazoa > Chordata > Actinopteri > Anabantiformes > Anabantidae > Ctenopoma > Ctenopoma multispine. The sequence goes on along the minus strand of JAUYWH010000012.1, from coordinate 13,939,500 downwards.
TACATGTTAAGGCGTCCAGTCACTTACTTAAGAATGTAGCTTTTGGCCAAGATAGTTGTGTGCACACATGAATGTGTGGACCTAATGTCATGACAATGCACTGAATAGTTATTGAGACGCTTAATTTAAATCCTCAAACAACAGCCCCTCATTTTGCAATAATCCATTTTATAATAAATACTCTTTCGAAATTAACTAGTGGGAGGCAGAGCTGCACTCGGTGTCACAGTGCAGTATTTTTTGCTACTTTTGGAAATTATGAAGTCATTATTGCTAAATGTGATTATGTGTTAGCAGTGTCTCGGTTTAACGTAAAATAAATACACTGGTTATTATTCACAGTATGCACGTAGTGATTTTTTTAACGTTTATTATTTGCTCATGATGTAAATGTGGTATGATGTCTGGGTTGACTGACAGTAAATATGCTTCCTATGCTTCACACCTAAAAAAAACACATACATGGATTAAAGACGTGTAAAGAAAATCTTTCAGTGTAAACCTTAAAACCTTAAACCAAATGTCTCTTTTCCATCCATCTGTTTGTCCCCTTCTTGTGCACATGATTTCACCTTAACAAAAGTTCTTTGAATTTGGCACAGATGTCTACTTAATAATGAATTGAATGAATTTTGATATTCAAACAAGGTAACTGTGACCTTACATATGCACAAATCTTTTGAACACATTTTGAGAAAATGGATTTGAATGTGGCACAAGCGTCCACTTGGACTCGACAATGAACTGATTAGACTTTGGTGGTCAATGTTGTGTATGACGCATTCTTGTCAGTGCTATATCTCACTAAGGAGGGAATTTCATCACATTTGGCACTTGGACTCAATTTGGACTCAAGGATTAAACTAGTTACATTATGAGTCTGTAGTCTTTAAATATCTGTGTTATAGGTATATAAAGCAATGCAGTAATTATAGCTTGCTGATAGGTAACAACTGCTATATATATATATATATTTTACTGAATAATTTCGTTTATTGCAACTGAGTCTGACTATTGCAGAGTTCTATGAGGAATTAGGAGGTTTCATTAGGCAAATGAAGGCAAAAGTCAAACAAAAGATTTGACCACCGCTCTAATATTATCTAATTTACCCAAGCAGTGTTTGGGTCTAACAAAGATCTTCGTCATTCATTCCCAACTCAATGTCACAAAGCAAAACAGGCAATACTGAATAAAGACACAAACACATCCATTACTCAGGTGGTTGTGATCTGCATGATTAAAAGTCAATCTACTCCAAAAATGGACCAGTCAGAGAAGAGCTGGATAACACTGTCTGATTCTCCCATGTGAGGACAAAGCATGTCTCTGTGGAGAAAACAGAAAAATATTCAATCCAATACGTCAAAAGCTCAGACATTCAGACAAACATACTTTGGCTCTATTTGAAATAATAAAAAAACTAGACGTTTGTGTTTTCTGTTGTCTTATTTGCATCTCTATATGTAATTTTATCAATATTATTCCAGTCAGAGGCTGAAACTATACATACATACCTATCAGGATATGTCTTTTCCATGACTAGTTTTAGAAACCATTTTTGGGAGTTAGTGCCTCTGCATTGCCTCTGACAGTACAAGACAATAAGTAGGTGTCAGTGTCTTATCAACCCCTGTGTGCAGTAGCACACAACAGTGGTCAACAGTAGTGGGTAGAGTAGCGAACCTCTCCAGCAAACTTCATAACAGGTTTGTACCTCTGCTAAATAACCCTGGATCCCAGTCAGATGACTAGGATAACCTCACATCCTCACCAGGCCTCGAATGACATTAGATCATCCATATTGATATTGCAAAAAAACTCTTTAATTTAAACACAATGTTAAGTATAAGAACCATAATACTGTTAAAAATGTTAAAGGAATGTTTTGGAAATGGAAGAATGCTCATTATAACTGTAGGAGTCTTAAGACTTGACTTGGATTTGCAAAAAATTACATCTGAACATCTCAAAGGAAAATATCAAAAACTACTTCAGTGGCAGCAGAAACAGTTCTTTGACAGGGAGCAGGGACTCTACACAGAGGTGACATGAAGAAAACATCATTTTTCAGACACAAAAAGATCAAAAACGCAAAAGCACAAGACAGGGGGTAGAGGTCAGTGTGGGCTTTAAGGTGAACAAAGACAGCTGCATCATTACAGTACAAGTGTTAGTTATATCTACCTGCAGTTTACGTGTGGTGTCACGGTTGTATGATCTCAGCAAAGTTATGAATCCAGAGCCTGCAGTAGCTGTTATAGGCTCAGGAATAATCATTTGTTGAATGGTAATAGATTCTGACACATTCATGACTGAGGTTCAGAAAATCTCTGGGGATCTAATAACACACAATGAGACTAACTGCAGTTTGTCTTCTGCCACTTTATGTCTGTTTCAACAAGGAAACACAGACAAAGAGGGAGTCAGCGTGACAGTCGTGCTCAGCAGGAAAGCAGAGCTGGAGATCGTCATCATGCCATATCAATATACTATACTGCGTGATGGCTGCTATGACTGGAGATTCTGTGCAATAGCAAAAGCAAAAATAATTGGAGGAAGCCTGATGTAATGTTCCCAGGACAGCAGTCAGCATGAACACAAATACTGAAAAATACATGTGCCAACAAGTGAAAAACCACAATCCATCGTGTCCCTTGTCCATAGAGAACGAGACAAACAGCACACAGTGTGCAGAGAGGAGGGTGAAGAAGGAAGGACCATGACGTAGCGTAGCGTCTCTGCTTGCACCTGTTGTATCTTGCATTTCCAGCATTGTATTCTGATCAAGTTTTCCTCACACAATCTGACACGCCTCAGAATTGACCCCATGCAGTCTGAAACCAAATATCAGACCCTGTCACATAGTGTGACATGAAATGGACTTGTAAGATTGCTTTTGTTTCTCATTACAAAGATGCCTTGAATCTGACGGTACTGTATTCAGTTTCTGTTCACCAACAGTATTACTCAGCCTACACACTGATGTGAGAGTTTGTTAGTTTAAAAGCATCTTTTCTTCTTTAAGCATATTAATCGTAACACACTTTATAATTTATTTGTATCTTAATCATTGAAATGCAAATAGATAATTATTTTACACCAACTTGAAATGGATGAATCACCTCCAAACTTGCACTTTCATCACAGTGAAGTCAGCTCTACTGTAAATACAATAAGCAGTTTTATTCATGATCAGAAAGAATAAAGCAAAAGAAATAAAACCATCGGTGCATGGTTGATGTAAGTCGCTGTACGCATGAACAGGATGGTACAAAGAATTCTTTTTTCCCTCCAAGGTGAAGAAATGAAATTCTGAGACATAATTGTCACTTTGCTGTGCATCTTGACCTAAATGTCACTGAAGCAGACAGACATGTCTGAAATCAAATATCTGTAACCTTAAGCTATAATGTTACTGCATTTATTTTACAGAAAAAAAACATAGAATGCGTTCGTCTTACAAACAGTTGATACGACATATAGTAGTATGTGTCTGCCCTTCACCAAACTGTGCATGCTGGGTTACAAGCACAAGCCTGATGGATCAAAACAAGTGACCCAGGACTAAAGCAAGGAAAAATCATGCCAGCATTATCTGTTGAAAGCTTTTCTAGTCATTTTACTCCCCTACAGCACTGCTCATTCAGCTGTACACTCAGCGTTTCCACACAACATCCAATGCTGCCTTAGAGGCCACAATGGGTGTGCAGGTAATTCGGGATGTGCTCTATTTAAGTTGTTCATTTACCAATTCTGCGCTATCACTGCTGCAAATGCTGCTGTTTTTCAACCTCCACCTCCACTCCAGCACTTATAAGCTCAGCGGTTATTGTTCCCTCTGACCACAGAGAGGAGTGGGGAGCTGACTCAGTGTGAAGGCTCCTTGTTTACCTCCCACAAATTGTCAAAGAAGACACATTTTCTCTACCTAAAGGTATCTAGAAACGTGTTGCTTAACTTTTTCTTAACTGTATAACTTACAGAACAGTAAAACAAGCTTGTTTTCTTCTCTGTTAGAATATATGTAGTGCGTCAACAATGTCTCCTATACTGATTACTGATCCACAGCTACCTGCAGATCATCACGTGTAGATCTCACAAACTCACTGTTTTGACTCTCAGCACAATTTAATGAAATGCATCATTCGTAACCAGCATCAGGCACTGTACAACATGCATGTTAATGCAAATACCTCTGTGCTAAGCATCCTGACAATTATAAAGATGATCAGACAGCAGAGCAATCTGAAACCTCAGCCGTCCCTACACACTGTCTGCCTTGTGTTTTTTCCTTTATTTAGGCAAAGCAGTTTAGCATAAATCTCTTATTAAAATGCTTCTGGCTTCGTTTAGCCTCATTACCACAGGGCCTGAAGAACATAATTTAATCACAACCAGTGGTTTTTTTATAGCTGGTTTATATTTAATAATAATCCGAATTTCTTTATGCACCTTTTCCAACTGGAAGACAAAAGGGTCCTGATGAGGCACTGGTGGACACGTTCAGTTCCAGTACAGTTTCTCCCTAGTGAAAGAATATTATATAATGCAGTAGGAAGAACCTGATTTAAGATCAAAACTCTTGAACAAATAGTTTTTCCTCAATAAAACCTCGTGAGAACACTTTGTGTCTGAGCTATAGCCTCAGTCACACTGACAGGCATAGACTTCTGTTCCTTTTTAAAAACTACTGTGTTAAATCTAATATAAATACCTTCATGTATGCAACATGTGTGTAAATAAAACAATCTCATAAACACTTATGTCCCGGATTCTTCATCATGTAAACCATGTCCTATAGCAACAACCTATCATGATTACACACATCACTTCTGAGATAATATGCCTCCCTGTCATCCTAACCACTCAGACAGTGATGACAGAGCCTGCAGATGTCTTGCACATACAGTAGCAAACAACGCTGATTACACTCTGAATCGCTGCCTAGTCGCAGACGCAGGACTTTAATAGAGCTCACTTCCCCTTTGCCATTAAAACTCAACATAACAACACTGCTGCACAGATTCAGACCCATCTGTGGGTGTATATACTGTATGTGGGTGTAGGAGTGGGATCATGAATGCTGGGTGTATATGTTGTTATGTTGTTGTGCAGAAACCTGTAGGTTCTGGGTTGTTGTACAGGTTGTGAGTACAAATCTCCCATTGAGACAATAAAGGCGTATCTGGTCCAATATAACACAAGAAGTAACTTTTGCCTTCTAGGCTCAGTCACACAAGTATTTTCAAGCACAGAATCTACAGTTACACACACACACACACACACACACATACTAATAACCCTCTGATATGACACTAATGACTGTATATGAGTCCTAAACAGCCAAACACACTGGACAACAACTGTACAAACAAATCAATTTGGCTGGGATTAGGGACAAAGATCACATTTTAGTGAAATAAAAGTGTTACACCCACTCCCGTGTTCAATTGATCAAAAGAATATTGAATTCAAAACAAACAGCCATTAGTCACATAAAACTACAAACTACATTATCTTTCACGGAAAAGCTAATGTTCCTGTTATGACATAAGCATGGTGACATTTTTTTAAAAACCTGTAAAAGGTTGAACATTTATTATTTATTGTACATATACAGATAAAATTCCTCTTTGTTACTTGTGACTTGTGACCAGCTTAAGAAATTTGTTCTTCCTAACTCACATTGGATAAATACGCCTAATGCATCAGAGGGAGATACTGTGATTATTTGAACACCAAAGGAGACCACAGTCAAGGCTGTTTCTCTGCTTGATGAAATACCTTTTAAGAGCTGTTTCCATGGTAAAGGTGTGAGCTAAGTGGATTAAAAACAGTCTTGATAGTTACAGTACTTCTGACATGCAAATGTCGCCTCCTCAGCTTTTAAATTTTACACAGCACCTTCCTGTAATCTATTGATAAAGCTTATTATTCACTGGAGCATTATTACACATGGTCACTATATGAAGGACATTTGTCTTAGAAACTGTAAAATTTACACCAAAGGACAGTGGCAACAGTGTTTGATGATCTTTAATATCTAATCAAGTCTGTCAGTTGATTAAGACACGAAAGAAGAATGAGAGTAATAATTGATTAACTAGTAACAAAGTAATTAATGCTTAAGATGAACCTTTAGTTTATTTTAAGAATTAACTAATTGTTCATTCTTAACTATTAATGGTTAATGATGAGCCATTAATGGTTAAGAATGAATAATATATGTTAAAAAGTTTGTTCTAATTGTCAGACTTGATCTTTCCACATATAAAGGTGGAAAGATCAACTCTCTTCCTAACTCTGCTGAAGAATTTGTGTGCTCTTCTGAAGAAAGTCTTCTGAGATCAGCCTAATCTATATGTGTTTGGACATACAGATTAGGCTGTATCTGGGGCAAAGTGGCAAAATGGAAACTTCACAAAGAAAAGGTCCAGGAGCTTTTTTTTGTGAGGCAATAGTTCTGACAATTCTACCACTTGCCTGCAAATTACCTACCTCTTCTTAACAACAAGTTGACATATGGTTAAGAAGAGGCTGCTTTAGTTCAACTAAGATGAACCATTGAACTTATAGTATGTGAACTAGTAGTTCATTCTTAACTATTAATGGTTAAGAATAAACAAACTAGTAACAAAGTAGTTAATGCTTAAGATGAACCTTTAGTTCATTTTAAGAATTAACTAATTGTTCATTCTTAACCATTAATGGTTAATGATGAGCCATTAATGGTTAAGAATTAATCAGTTATATTAAAATGTTTGTTCTAATTGTCAGACTCTATCTTTCCACATATAAGGATGGCAAGTACTCTCTTCCTAACTCGACCAAAGAATTTGCGTGCTCTTCTGAAGAAAGTCTTCCGAGGTGCTCCATCAGGGCCAGTTTTGATGTTAGCTCCATCAGGACCAGCGTTGATGTTGGCTCCATCAGGGCCAGTTTTGATGGTGGCTCCATCAGGGCCAGTTTTGATGTTGGGTCCATCCAGGCTAGCGCTGATGTCGATTCCATACGGGCCAGTGTTAATTTCGGTTCTGTCTGGGCTAGCATTGATGTCGGCTCCATCAGGATCAGTGGTGATGTCAGCTACAGTAGGACCAGTGTTAATTCCGGTTCTGTCAGGGTTAGCGTTGATGTTGGCTCCCTCAGGGTCAGTGTTGAAAACATCAGTAGGTCTGGTGGCAGCTGCATCTCCATCTTTTGAACAAATGGGGGTTGCAGTTCCATCAGCTGGAGCATTGCCGTCAGTGTCATTGTTGACTGACAAACAAACATTGTCTGTATTGTCTTCAATGATAGCAGCAGCAGTGCCTGACTCTTCTTTACTGGGAGTAGTGGTGTTTCTCACTACATCATGAAGGTCAGTTGCTGTTGAAGGTCCTGTTGAATTTTCATGACAGGACACTTCTGTGGATGGTTCTCTGTGTGTAGAGTGGGGATATTCTGGCTCTACAGCATCTTCATTGGTGAAACTTAGGAGGGATGAATGAGTTCTGGCTTCTGTCTCACCTGAAGTTTCAACGTCTCCATTGATGTCAATGGTACTTGCACTGTTTAAATCACCACCAAATAAACTCCCAATGTCTGAGTGGTGTGATTTGTCACTGTCACACTCATTGTCCTCATCTTGGGGTCTGGCAGGAAATGGCTCTGATCTATCAGCCATGAGTGCAGTGTTTGAATAATCATTAATATATAACCCAGGAACGTCAGTCTCTTCGTTGCCACCGTGATCGTGTGCGGCATTTTCAGCATCAGGAGAATTGTGCAGTTCATCTAAATTTGCCATTAATGCAAAGGCAGTTTGTGCATAGACACTGACTTGACTATCATTTTTCAGGTGATCCATTGTTAGAAAACAGTACTTCATGGCTTCCCTAGGAGTGATCCTTTCTGCACAATTCACATTTAGACAGCTTTTTAGGAGGCTTAAAAATGCCATTTTGTCTTTCAGTTCAACAGGATCGTCATCTGTTGGCTGTAATCTCCATCTGTCTACCATATCTTCCAAGTCCTTCACCTCGCTCAAAAACTCAGTTGACATTTTTGGCTTGATACCAGTGATTACCTCATACTCTCTTGGTGTCCTAAATCTCCATTCTCCATTTGTTAGGTCCCTGGTAAAATACTTCCACGTTTCACTTCCTGCACTCAGATGCCAATAATCTGGCTGTCCTAGCAGTTGTATCGTTACTGCCATCCAATTGTAGTTACAGTTGTTTGGGAAGAGGCACTGTCCGAAGTACATATTTGCCATAATGCAGCCTACACTCCACATATCAACAGCTGTGGACAGGGGAAGGCCCAGGGTAACTTCTGGAGCCCTGTACGAACAAGGTTGAATTATCATACCGGGCTCTACTTCGCTCTCTGAAAGGGCAAGCCCAAAGTCAATAAGCTTGATCTTCAGTGGTTTGTCCTTGTGGTTCACAAGCATTACATTGTCAGGTTTCAGGTCTGTGTGCATGATCCCAAGACTCTTCAGGGCGTCAAATGCAACCAGTAACTGGTAGATAACTGGACGAATCTCATTAAGATCCAGTATATACCAACTTTTCTCCTTCATGAAGTCCCAAAGGCTCCTGTCCAGCATTTCAAACACCATACAAGAGTGATTTTGGAACCTGAAACTCTCCATAAATCTGACAATGTTTGATTTGTCTGGGTCCAGGGTCCTAATTGCTTGAAGCATTTCCACTTCTCTTTCAATGAGATGTTCTTGATCCTTTTTGAGGATTTTCACTGCCACCGTCTTGGTCGTTATTAAATCGAGACATTTGGCAACTTGTCCAAAACATCCCTCTCCTTTGAACTCCATTATCAGGTAGCGTGTAGAATCACTGTGGAGTATCTCACATTCTTTTACCTGAGCTGCTGTCTCCATTTTGTTTTCTTCTGCTCTTCTGCAGGTATAGTACAACGAAGATGTATTCATTTCCAAGAAAATGCTTGTGAAATCTTCAGAATGTGATAAAAACATGGGATAATAGACTTGTCTGATTACTGAGACGATATTTTGACCCTGAGTTAAAGACCAGTTCTAGAATCAAACTAATGATGTAATGATAACATCATAGTTCAATTCTAGAACATCAAAGAGACATCAAAGCAAGAATTTAGAATTGAAAAAACAGCAACACCTCTCAGTCTCCGTCAAATCAAATAAGCAAATATTTATGTGCCATTTATGCTTATTTTCAGCATGTCTTCATAATGTTTACAGAAATATAATCCAGTTTCCAATCCAGTTACATTCACTATATAAACTGCAACTGCAGTTCAGCTGTATAAAAACATTAATATAAAGTATAAAAACATAAATAAAGCTGATGTTAATCAGCTAAACAAAGGTTATACAGAGGTTAAGTGTCACCTGATCTTTGCTTTTGCGAGTCAGAGTAAAAGGAATTTTTTGTTTACTGGTTTATTCATGACAACAGAAAGTCAAAGGTTCAGATTGGCATATTAACCTGAATAAGCCCTGAAACAGTGTGCACACAATGCAGCTCAGCATGTAGAAAACATTAACGTTCTTTGTGACAACAGACAGCAGTAAGATGTACAATAATCAGCCTCTAAATCAGAACAATGAAAAGAAAAACTGGCCTTTATTTCTGAACACACATCTAACTGGATATATTATTTGATTTAATGGTGACTCGGCAGTACCAGGGGTATACTGATGATGTCGTCCTGAGGGCCACATGCATCTAGTCCCTTTGCTCAATTTCCAATGATTAGGATTTGTATGGTTACTCTGTTACCATGTAACAAGGGTGTGTTGAGTTTGCTGCCTTTGCAGATAGACGTTTCAGCACCTTGGACAGAGACTCAGTTACAGAACATCCAGCAGGGTGAAAAATTCTTAGATCTGTGGCGACTGGGGTGACTTTAACCGTATTACTGATCTTATACTGTGTGTGTCTCTGTGGTGTATTATTTTATGTGGGCAGCATAGCGATGGAGTGGTTAGCAGTCTCACCTTACGGCTAGAAGGTCCTGAGTGGACTTTGGATGATTATTTTATGTGAGTTACATGTTCTATGTTATGTGTTTTATGTGTCTAAGAAAGAAATTTCCCCTCGGGGACAAAGCTAAAGTTGGATTCTTCAGCAGCGCAGTTAGACTCGCTCTCCAGGACTGTTCTTCTTTGTACTTGTGTTCTTGTTAAAGTCCAATTCACAGTCCAGATCTAGTAGCACATATCACAAAACAGAAATTGTTCTAGCTCTGGCTGTCGGCAGACACCGACCAGCAGCAATAGTGGAGATTTGGAGCCAGGGTCAATACTACTGTAATTGGCTTATTACAACTTATAAGTTTATTGTGTTTGTTTGTTTCTTTTCAAGAAAGAAAGTGAGAAAAGCAAAAACAGCCAAAGTACACAGAGGCAGCTCAACATTCACACAACAACCATTATACTGTACTGGAACACAAACAGGACAACCACCATTTTCAACAGCTGGGTTTAAGAAACACATTTACACTAGTCACTAGATTTTCTTCCCTGAATTCTTTTCTCTAGTCGAACTGAAATCAACTGAAACTCACACTTGAGTGTCACAGACTCACTGTGCGTGTGTCAAAAGATTTTTCACACTGCCTTTTTGAGCTGATCGTCACCGCCTCGAACAGATTTTCTATGTGATTCATTTCTGCAGTAAAGACGTCAGGAGACACTATGAATTCACTCTGAGTCATCACAAATTTATTTCTCCTGTGACAGCAAAACATATCACATAAGACTTCAGGAAGCCCTGCAGCTTACATTGGAAATACATAATATATTTTAGAGCTGATTTACCTTGAAAATCTTTTTATCATAGCTTCTAATTAGTGAAATGTGAGACTTGGCTGCATTCAAGTTCTTAGAGTATGTCTGTGTCCATTTTAGTCACTCCAAGTACCCGTAACGTAATCACTAGAAACGATTCTCATGAACGATGGTGGTTTAATAATAATAATATGATAGAAAATATTATTAGCCTCTGCTGTCATAGATGAAACAACGTAAAGAGGTCAAGGAGAAATACTCCATGAATACTGTTATGAATGCACATGGATACTGGCCACATCCCACTAGAGTTGATGATGGTTCAACTTCTTCAAATTGCCATGTGACCATGGCAACCGCAGAAACCACACTGAGGGAGTCAATGCAGGATCTTATTTTTACTGGTATCTGACTTCCCTGAATAATCCAGTTGTTTGTCAAGAGTGAATAAACACAAGTGATAGGAAACAATAGCAGAAAAACAACAACTTTACTCTTATTTAACAGCATCTTGCAGCACTTGACCTGATTATTGAGCTTAGGATCAGACAGTGTCATTGTTTGTACAGGCTGAAAGGTGAGAAACAGAGCTGGAACATAATGTAAGTGCTTTTGCCTGCATGATACCTACTAAGTGCATCACCACAGTCTAGAACAGTTCGGGTCTGTGGACAAAGTGCATCCCTGTTCATTTTTATAACTTGTAACTCACAATACACCTTTAGTTTTCCGGTGCTGATGTTTTGATGTGTTTGTGACAATTACTGAAATTTCCCTGTATCAAATCATGTTAGGTTTTAAAATTTCTAATTTTTCTTGACCCTTTCTTGGTGCACTAGTCACAGTTCTAATTCTTACCTAATTTTACCTTTCTTTATAAATCCCTTTACTTTTCATTGAGTAACAAAACATGACATTTGTGACGTTTCTACTCACAGAAACCAAACATTATAAAATGCTGTGACATCTATTATGAAAGCGTTGCATACCAATTGAAATATTCAGTGTATGCACCACTTTCTTTGTGGGTAAAACAGAACAAACCATAGTTCTACAGAGACTGATGCACTCATTTGTGCAGGATGAACTAAACCTTTGGAATATGCGATTGAGAAAATCCCAGCTGCACACACGGTGGTAGAGATAAAATCCAAAATTGTAATTCTTTCCATGAGAATTTCCGCTGACGTTTTGGCACACACGGCAGCTTCTCATCTGCACTCAGTGGTGCAAAATGAGATAACTGACTAAATCATTCTGCTGCAGAGCCAGGCAAAGTCATTCAGCCATTTGTTCACAGTAATGGGTCCCCTCCTTTCAGTCAACGTGCACTGTCTGTTAGCAGGAATTTAACTGATAAAGAGTCTAAATTAATTATGTTCATATTAAATTATGGATATTTTTGTGTTGCGGGTCACGTTGAGTAATAAGACATTTTACATAGTATCATTTACCCATTATATGATATATATATATATATATATATATATTGTATATAAGTTGAGATAAGTTGACATGTTATATTTCAAAAACACCTGAATTTAAAGAAAAAATCAGGTTCAATATGGACCGTAGAGCAGGATGACTACACGGCGAAATTCAGTTTGTGTAAACAGCAAATGATGGTGACCGATGACCTCAGATCTCTGACAGAGAAATAAATTATTCGTGCAGACCTTCGTCAACTCTGCGACGAGGTGTTCTCATCTGAGAGGAAGTTGCTCAGCTACGAACAACAAGTGTGCCTGCAGCGTATTTGTCTGTATTAAAAGGTTGAGTTAGACTCTGGTTGTTTTATTTTCCACTGTGTTTTCATGAGTGTGTGTGTGTGTGCGCGCACCTTAAAGGTCAAAGTGACCAATCTCTGTCTGAGTTTGCTTTTGCCTGTGTAGCTCTCTTTAATGAAGCCTGATTTCCTGCTGCTGATTCAAAGCTGTATGTAGCATATTATAACAAAGAGGAAAACATGGCTAATCCACTCAGCAGCAGCATTTTGAACAGGCATTTTAGAAACAGCATATTGCAAAAAAAAACAACATTCTCTAATGTCCAGTCATGGCCTCCTTAACTAAAGGTAAATACACGCATGTACCAAACTATGATGATCTACTAGGGTCACTGTGAGGAATGAAAAAAAAATTTCAATAGTTGTAGAGAGTAGTAAAATAAATAAATGAGACTTTAAATGCTGAAATAAATATATAAATGTTGAATAATATATTTTCCAGGGCTGTGAGGACATTGAGGAGGACATCCCTTTTTGTATTTTGCTTCGTGGGATTATCCATCTATAAATACATGTACAACTAGCTTAATTAATCCAATTTTGATGCACAGATGAGGTAAATATGAGTTAGTATTAGTTAAGCATTACTTCATCAGGAAAAAGTAATTTGCTAGTGACTTGAGAACAAATTACAAACATACAGCATGTAAATACACACAATTAAGAGCATATGAATACGCTGTTTCTCCTTTTAGCCTCAGTGGGCAGCAACAGAGCAGGGATCCTCCTACCAGGACAGATAAGCTAGAAACAGATGCCGGGTGTAAATGGTCTGAACGTCTGTACACACTCTACACAAGCAACAAATCTAAGTCGGGAAGAATAAATTTGAAGCAAAGTCCCATGAGGAGTGTGTGTTTGTTTCATAAAACCTAAGAGCCAGCATGGAGAAGTCAAGCCAAGAGAGGACCAATGCCTGCACACGGGGTTGGATGAAAACCCAGCCCACAGAGACATACACTGCAAGACTAATTAAAACAATTACGAGTATAACTGGTAAGTGAACTTAAGAAATTTTAAAGAGTACCTCAAGCTGTGTTGCAGTTTATTCCAAGAGTAAAAAGCATAGTATCGATAGAATATGTTCAGTGTAGGCAATATAATGTACTGTAGTTGTTTCTGTCTTCAAAGGTGAAACTGTCTCAGTCTAGTTTCTGAGAAAGGTTTTGTATTTGGACACATTCCTAAGTTCCCATTTATAATGATGGACTGTATCAATTACATATTCACTTAGATCACGGGTTGGATTGGGGACATCAGTGGTTCATGCTCTTGCAAAATGCACACATTTTGTTGTAGTTTAGAACAAGCCCTAAACAAGAAGACCTGTGGGTCATCAAAAGAAGCCCGAATAATAGTTTGTAGCGGTGATGAAAGCATATAAAGACACTTTAACTCATGGCCGTTCTAAAACCTAGAACACAGACATACATTTACTTCCAAACTTTGAAGAAACTGTGTTATACTATAGTTCTTTTGTCATAAAATGTTCAGTTTAATAGCACTCTGTCTCCATGGTGCTGAAACATTCACTTTTCCACTTTACCTTGTTCATGAAGGTAAAGTGTATAGCACTCAATATCATATACATTTTTTTTTTTAATTTATTATTTTTATTATTTATCATCAAACTAGCTCTGTTGCATAATGTACGTCACCTATTACTCTAACAAACTGTTAAAGTGTGCAAAACAAATCAATTGAAAAAGATAAAAAAGAACATGTCAAATGTGTCAAATATAAAGTAAAACTAAATTAACTTTTATTTGCCATTATCTCATGGAGGCATCCCTCGACGATTGGTGGTATTCACACAGAAGAAGTACATATAATCAATCCTTTTCGATTGACAATGAGCTAAAGAGCCACATCATTACTGTGTATGTCTGTATGCCTCTCCCTGTTTGTCCAGCTAGACTAATACCATGCTCCTAACTTTACAAACCTACAATGGTTTCCAAACATTTAAAGCAATGCAACATGTTTGTGTTGTCTCTACTGGACTACATCCAGTTATGTTACTGCGTTTTTAGCTGACGTAATCAGTGAATTTCACTTGTATAATCTGCTTTCCTCTGGTCAGAGTTGAATAATTAAACCTCTGCACCACGACTGCATGCTGTCTCTCCTCCCGCCTGATCTATGCACGTGGATCCTGGAGTGTGACCCATGTACCTTCCAGGCTTTTCATACACGGCCTCTGAAAGTGACGCATGTAGAATATTAATCTTTTGTGCAGCAATTGTTCCTTTTTTTCCATCCCTTTCAGGGTAAAATGTAAAAAGATACCAGTGAGTCCCCTGAAGGAGTGCCAAGCTTTCACGGTTAAACTGGCTGTTATTATAAAACTCACTGCCTGAGTTTTGCCAGAATGCTGATTGACCAGTAACTGGTGACTTCCCAGATACAGGTGTGTTAAAATATATTCATTACAGTCTAATTAATAACTAATTGTGTGATTTCTGAAACCAATTTTCTTCACTAGCGATGAACACATTAATAATGACTTTATGGGACAGACAAATGTAAATGTGGAGAAAAAGTGTCATTTGACTGAGAATCTTCACAGACTTGAGAAACTGAGATTATTCTTTTTCAGGCTCAAACTGGATTGTGTTCTATGTCCTAACTGAAAAGTGCCACAGGTAATTACTGCAGATTTTCTCTTGGAACTGATCTCTCTGGAGCTGACTAATTCACTGTATTTCAGGCCAAATGACGCAGCCACCTTTCAGACGGATTCATCTCGCTGTGCCCTGTCTCCCCAGTAACATAAGCATTTAGTTTTAGAGTTGCTTAAAAAAAACTGGTTCAGTGACATATGACAAGTGCAAAGATAAATGAAATTTCCTGCATTCAGAACAATAGCTATAACGCTAATAAAGTTCATGACATCAAATACAATCTTACTGACACAACAGCTCATACGTGCGATAAACCAAACACTGTGTGTCAAGAGGGGCAGTATTTCTTAGTTCAGCTTAATTTTGTTTTTGCATTCACACGGTTGCCAAAACACATTTTCTGCTTATTGTGTAGACACAGAAAAGTTAATTGCTCTGATAGGCTGTTTCATAAAAGCAGCAAATGACAGCCTTTACCTCTGCTGCAGCTCTGTAATTAGGTTTGATAGAAGCCCATACTGTTCTTCGTTTCTTTTATTGTGCAAAGCTTGCATTTCTCCTGACCGCTAAAACAATCTGCTGAAGAGAAACCATCACTTAAACCACATCGCAAGGCCACAAAATAACAACACAGCAACTTCTGTCATTTCGACAACTGTTAAGTTAAACTCGAGCACCGCTTCCTAAAAGGGGCATTTTACCTCTTTTCAGGTAATTTGTTTTTAGTGTTCTCCAACAGTGGTACGTTTAACATTTTGTTTATAGCTGTTTTCGTCTTATTGCAGTTACCAGTTGGACATTTTCACCCCACAACAAAGTGTCTGGCTCACACCACCCCCTCACTTCTTTACTTGCTGTATATGAGGCAGCTCAAAAAACACCCACGGACACAACACACACATTGTATTGTATTGTATATAAAGAAGAACCGCAGTGTTTCTGATGTGATGTGCTCATTAAAGACAGCCCTTTAATGAGACATCTTTGGAATTAGTCCTGTTTCTATTCTTGAGTGCAGAGATCAACTAACTCAACAATGTGACAGAGAGTTAGTGGACATAGAGTCTGAAATGTTATTATTCACTATTCACTACTTATTCATACTAGTATTTAAACAATAAAGACCTATTTATTTTCATGAAGATTTGTTTACACTAAGATATACTTAGTGAAATGCTGAGTTTGCTTGTTTCAAGGATCATCAGTCACAAGGACATAATCACAATCACAGAACTAATGATTCAGGAAAGAAATGTATTGATGATTAGTTCTATACATTTTCTGGTACGAATGGTCTTCATTAGGGGTATATCGATATATATATATATATATATATATATATATATATATATATATACACACACAATACTAATGGAACCACTCTAAGGTGCAAATTGGTTGTCAGGAATCTTCACCAATCAACTTTCTGAAGCACTTGGGGAATTAAAAACAGAACCGTGGGAACAAAGAACGTGTTTTTTGTTTAATCAGAAGAAGCAAGTGAGGAAATGGCTAGTAGGAGTCGATTGAAAAGACTGACAAATGTCAAGTTAAAACAGTCTACCACAATGAGATGTCAGGGGAGCGTGCTTTGTGTTTATAAAATAATGAGACATGACGAAAGCTCAATGGATATCGCCCACTTAGTGGCATTTATAGCGTGGCTGATAAATTAGATTTTGTGACTGAGTATCAAACGCAGGGGAAAAAGGCAGCTTCACCTAATGTCCTCATTTAATTTTATTTTTTGGCGCTTTGGCTCTGTATGTTTGCTAAATGAGGTCAGATGTAATTTAGTAATATTTGGTAATAAGTCACACCACAGAGACCAGTATGGGCATATTACCATGGAGGGCATGCGCCGCTCGTTCAGCAAATGACTGTGTTATACACAAGAGCTCGTACTAATGGGAGGACAGTATGAATGCAAAAGACAGATCCAGTTCACAGCAGCTATGCTCAAGTCTAACTGTTCATTAGCCATTAATGTACACCCCATACGCCCCTGTTCACTCTTATTCTTCATTTCGTCTTCAAATGGACTGTTGGCTTTGAAATGCAAGGCAAATAAAACCATATTTCTTTGTACTGCACACGGCAGATACTCTCCCTCATTAAAAAAGCAGACTGGCTGCCATAATGGAGATAATGAAGGATATATGATATGTGCAAGCTCCTATTCAGACAGGAGAACTTTATGGAGGACCTTAGTGCTAAAATAATAAGATTTAGCGTTTGAGTTCATCCCAAAGGTGTTAGATTGAGGTCAAGTGGCCAGTCAAGTTCTTCTAGACTAAAGTTCGAAATAAACATTTTCTGACGAACCCTTTTCGTCATCATGAAATTGGAAATGGTCGAGCAGTTGCTGCAACGATGTAATCAAGTCTTTTAGCTAGGCTATTCTCTATGGGATCAAATCACCGCCACAATTATTTTGTGCGTGTGTAAAAAAGATCTGTGCGTAAACCGATGTTTGTCCGTAATTACGGTTTGTAAAAAAGATTTGTCTGTAAAACGATGCTTGTCTGTCCGTAAATACGGTTTTTTAAAAGATTTGTGCGTAAACCGATGTTTGTCTGTCCGTAAATACGGTTTGTAAAAAAAGATTTGTCCGTAAACGTGATAAGGGCTGTGAAAAAATCACTAAGTGTACAGACAAAACGAGGACAGCTACACGCACAAACCTCAAGTTACACAGAGACGAAGTCTGGCAGTGTTTTGACGCTTCAATCTGATTGGTCAGTCATGGCCAGTCATACCCAATCACAGGGCAGATTGTCCCTGTTACACGGAAGGTCCTGAAAGTAATATATTAACCCACAGACTAGATGTTGTTGGTTGGTCAGTTGTGATAGAGAACTTATTCAGAAACTGTTTTTATTTTTATCCTGCTACAATAGTCACTATTTGTCCATTACATGTTTCAGCTACAGTCATAGCTCTGTTATCATGTGTTTATCAGACAAAACGCTGGATAGGGCAGGAGTAATAAGTAGCTGAAAATGTTGAAACCTAGAGGATCAATAAAGCTGAACATTTCTACTTTAGAGGATTTACTATTGATTAACATTTCAAGAACTTAAACAAAGAAAGTTCTACCTGGCAGAAAAATCATTCACCCAAATGGAAACAGCAAGACAGTCTCTTTTTTTAGACACAGCAATATTCGAGGTAACTTAGTTTTACATTTGATAAAAAGGAAAGAGCTTAAAAGAAGACAGGACGCACTTAAATATCAACTGTCTAGAGGAAACCCACGTCAGCAAAGGGTTTCTTTATTCACTTGTGTAATGTAGTGAAGTGCAAAAATATTTTTGGAAAGCTTTCATTCGGAAAACCTTCAAAACCTTCACAAATCCCAGTGCAGCCCAAGCCAGGGCATAAAAGTCCACCTTAACAAACAGTAGTATTATAAATGTGTTGTGAATGCAACGAGAAGATGATGTTTGGTTCCATTCAAAGCAACATAAAACTATATGTGTATCACGTCAGGTCTGACTGACTGCAAACCTTGCTACAGTCTGTTTGGGGGAGTAGTTTGTGCGCTCTCAGATCAGCTTTACATTAACGTTGGCAAGGTGCATTTTCATACCCAGAATGCATCATAATCTACTATCTAATTCAATTCAATCCAGATAAAGAGCAGTAAAGAAAAATACAGTACACTAACCATAATATTTCCACTGTATATTTATGCTGCTGTAATTTTCAACCTCTACCCTGTTGCTCTGCATGTGGCTACTCATGTGAGGCACCATCTGCTGCAATGCATGACCAAGTGGCGAGAGAAAGCGAAGGAGGATGTGATAAACAATTATCGGACTTCTGTCACAGCCTAGCAGCAAATTGTTAGAGGCAAAAATAACATTTTGAGGCAAGATTTACTGCACATTTAAGGAAAGCTGACTGAACGATAAATATTAATGAATTATCATTCAGCTCAGTTCACATGCTTACAACCTATTTATAGTTCCATCTAAGACAAATCATTAGTTTCAATCTGAACATTTTCTAATTTGGGTGGATTGTTGGAGCGACAACATCTGCCGCTGCCCATTTTTCCAATGTGTTGTCATGGAAACCTGATGTGAAACTCAAGTCAAGGTATCTGGAAAATAGTGTATAATGCTTCCTACCACATATCCGTCATCAGCGCAAAGTGGAGCGATTGTGATGAGTTTCTCAAGAGACTGAGCAATTTCCTGAAGGAAGCATGAGGCTCGGATATCCGGCAAGTGCAATAGGAGGTTTTCTGATCATTCGCTTCAAGATGGATCGTCATCAAGTTGCATACTTAAACCCTAGAAAATAGTTTTTTGTTTTGAAAATTATCAAGAAGACAAATGTTTGTTTAACTCATTAATAAATCACTTAAAATAAAATAAATAAATAACATATTTACTGAATAAGCAGCCTATGTACAACATTTGATTTACTTATGATAAGTTATTTATGTGTACTGTACAGTCACTGGCCACTTTATTAGGAACACCTGTACAATCTATTGTAATCCAATACAGCAGATCTGCCATGAGCTCTACTGTTAGGTTATAATTTCTCAGTTTTTAAGTTGAAACTGTGTGAAAGTGAAACAAATCATAATTCTGCTTTATCTTTGTCATTTAGGTCATGGTGGGTGGTGGAGTTATACTCGAGTGCATTATACTGGACTCCATTAGACTGTACATGTGTACCTAATAAAGTGGGCGTCTGTATGTTATGTTCAAGCAAAGGCTGATTGGTTCAAATTGTTTTCTGGTTAGTTGAAGACTATGAAGTAGAAATAAAGAAAATGGTGGAAAAAGAAACTATCAGAAATAGATAGAAACTATTTTACTACATCTCCCTATTCTTTGTTTAATTATGTTTCTGCACGTTTGCTGTTTATCTTTACAATCATATAACTGGTAAACTGACAAAAACTATGGGCTGTGCATTATGAACTGCAGCATTAGGCATGATGTTGGCAACACTGTGAGCTTCACTGAGAGAAAGTCTTGTCAGAGAGCAACATCTGCTGGTTTATGTGAGAACTGGCTCAAACTGTCTCCTCGCAGCAAAGTTACACACTAATAATGTAGCATAGCGCTCAAGGTTTCAAATGCAGTGTGGAGACCAGAGCTCAGTGCCATTGTTTTCATCAAGTTAAAACCGAGACTCTGACTCCATCATATCTGCACATGTTATAGACAACAGAAAATGATTAGACCTGAAAATATGGGAGCAACAGCATGTGTAATGAAATGGAACCTTTATTTGACGGGTCCGCCCTGAGCTGTTTGTGCATCCACAATGCCCCTGAGTTAACAGATGTTTCAACACTCACTGGCTGTGTTGTGTAATCAGGCAGTTGCTCAGAACAATTCTCAGATCCATACTGTGGATAATCACAGTTCAGAGCTGTTAAACTGAATAATATTAAGAGACGGTAAATAAAGAATGTGCACACAGAAACTGCAGGTAACGCATTACTGGTACCTAAGGGCATCAATTGGCTTTGGTTAAAACAAAAAAACTCTCATCAATGGAAACTACAGCAGCACAAGTTAATAATGATAAGAAATGTTGTTTCACCAGACAAAGGCACAAAGAGGAAACTGTTTTAGTTCAATATGAACTGGTTTGTAGGTAGTCCTGTGTTTTAATTACTCAGTTCATCAAACTTAAACTGGTTGAGTTCAGTTCAGTCAGGTAAGAGGTATCACTCTGTCAATACACCAACACTGTGTTTATTTATTACTATTTATACTGAGCATATTTGGCAACAAGTAAAATCTAATTCTGTGTGAAACACTGAGCTCATAGGTCAAACATAATTGGAAACTTGGGCACAAGCATGAGGAACAAGGGGGAAGATCATATTTGAAAAGATTTTAAAAAGTAGTAGAAGGTGAGAAACTTCACACGTGTTTTTATCTAGTTAAAAAAACTGTCAAACTAAAAGTGAAAAACAATGAGCAGCTTCAGAAACAATGAATCCTGGCAACATTTTTGACAAAATGAACCCACAAATTAGCATTGGTGGCATTTTTTGTGCTTTACTGAACAGGACAATCATTTGCCAGTGCCTCCTTATTAATTGTGTAATGAAACCTCTGACACCTAATGACACCCTCGTACTGTTATTTCCTAAAGAAATAACTCAGGAAACGTTTTCTTTCACATGTGCTGCCATGACCCTGAGACACTGAACAGCACTGGATTGTTTCCTCCTTATGTTTCCTGTGTGAGTCATTCTTCTGTCACGTTAACTGTCAGTTTACATGAATGGTTCAGAAATTCTTTTAAAGCCACGGCATTTCTTTCTTTTTCACAACTCTCCATATCCACCACCACAACCAAGACAACCAAACTAAACATACAAGATGCAGAATGTCTTCTGGTGAAAGCAGGAGGAACGGCTGAGACAACGTTAAGACTTTAACTCTATAGAAATGCTGTGGAAGCACCTAAAGCAGGCAGTTCATTCAATGAAGTCTATATTTTTGCTTAATTAGTTGCATGAAAACACTTCACCATCGCTGCTTTTGACTGATTTTCCTGCAGATGGGTGTCAGTTCAGTTTAGATTCACGTCTTTCAGTCTGTATTTAGGGCTGAGCAGTATCAGCATTTCTCTGAATCCTGCGTCTTGTACATTAAGTGACTAATCTTTCCATCGCTACTCCTGTAGCCATTATTTTTAGCTGCAGTCCACAGAATACTTATGATCTGTTGTGTTGCTATGATAAGCAGAAACTGACAGCTGTTGCATATTTATCAGTGCTGATCTTTATTTCTTAAAAGCTATGTTAGGTTTATTGTCATTTCCATAAATGTAAACAACATATATTTAGGGAAACTAAGCAGCATAAAAACTGCATCTTCCAGAAGGATCAGCTGAATTAACACCTCTTTAAATCTTTAAAACATGAACATTATCACCTTCACACCTCTTCATAATTACTTTGCAGTCTGATAAGTAAGTTCACCACTGATAAGCAAGTTCACTACCAAAACAGGTTTTTGGTAGTTTCCATGGCAACAGACTGACAACTTTCTGTCTCCCTACAGTTTAATGTAAGAGCAAGACTTCGGTGGTGCTGTGGCATTAAAAAGGACCCACACCATCCACTTCAGTGTATCTTACTCTATTGTCTGATGGAACAAAGCGACTCGTGCAACATGCAGCGTTTCTCTGTTCTCCTTCTGACAGCTCTTACAAAATCATCATTGTTATAAAATTATCACAGGTGAAAGAATATAAATGTGTTTTTGCAGTCAGTCAGACCCCCACAGGAAGCATCTGCAGTTGCCTTTGATATTACATGAATACAAGGATTCCATCCTTTCTCTCTAAACCTAAGATATGATTATTCAAAGTCTGCATTTTTGCATTTTTTATAGACGACACAGTTAAAATACTTCTGAAGCGTGCAGTTTGACTTGTCACTAAAAGTCAGCGCTGCACCTTTCCTGCATGACAAACATCCTCATTTAGGATTTATGCCACATGTAGACATGAGAAATGAATCGCCATGTCTTGTCCCCTGCCTTGTCAACATCAGGACATCTATTTTGCATGCTGATGCTATGGCAATACTGAACATATGAACACCAGAGGGCAGAGCAGCTTACTTATTTTCTTCCACCTAACTGAGCAGACTGATGCACAACTGTAAGAGCTCGTGGAGACAGGCCTAGTAAAAAGTAAATTACATATGAGTTTGAATTAATAAACTGCTAAACTTGTTTTGCAGAGAGAAAATGAGAATTTGCTAAAGTCACAACCATCCTTTCCAATAGAGATTAAAGAGGAAATTGCATGCTGTGCAGTTTAAATAAATCATTTTAAAAATAAACATGCATATTTTCCAGATAAATCAAATATTTAAGGCATTTTTTTCATTCTGCTGCCATCTTTAAATGGACAGTGTTGATTACTGTGACCTCAAAACAAATTTCGAGTCAGTACATTTCTGTGTAGATCATGGGGGAAGGGCATTAAACTCCACTGGGTAATAAAATATTCATTATCAACAATGCAGCGCTCCATTTATGAGCTTTGTGTCTGCTGCAAGTTCACATCTTACATTAGGCCCACATCACTCCAGTAAACAAATACACAAAGACGTCATTCCTCATCAAATCAAACGTAGTGGAGAGACTTCAATAAGCCACATGAGATGGTCTGTGATAAAAAAAATAAATTATGTTTTAGGTTAAAAGATATCTTGCTTAGACTAAAGCAGCTGTCATTCACATGATTTCATGTTATCAAGCTACTTTTAAAACACATATTTAAAATATCTAATTGACTAATTTAAGAGTCATTTATTATAATTAATCATACTAATAATAAAGCTGAAGCATCTGTGACTGCGCTCTGGCTGGTTAGCTAAAAATCTACTTTGACGCCCCAAGCTTCAACTTACAAACATTTGACTGTTTTCCTTTATCATCACTGTAATTTGTGATTTAAGATGATAAAACAAAGTTTGTCCTAGTGGATTTTTGCAGCAGTTACAGACGAAGATAGAGGATTTGGGAATAGAAAACAAAACCCAAAAGCTAAGATAGATGGACAGACAAGGAATGAATGAAGGAGGTAGAGGAAGAGCTATAGGGTGGCTGGTCTTTGGATTGATGCTGTGTGAAGGTGACCTGGGATTACTCTGGTCCTATTCCACAATCTCAGGTTGGTATCTGAAACTCATCGCCCAGTGGAATGAGCTCAGCTGTCCACATCCCTAAGTTAAGTCTTCGGCTGAACCCCCAATCTGCCCAGAGCAAGATTGTAAGCTGCGGTAGAGGATATTCTCTTTTTTTTCCAACACACAATACCACTGAATGTTAGTTTGCAGGAGATTTGGATGATGACATTTAGTCGGAGTAGGTAGGAGAAGACTCCTTGTACTTGTACTGTAATGATGACTTTTACTGTTGCTCCTCCTGGTGATATGGAAAATCTGTGCAGTGCTCAAAGCAGCACAGAATGAGTTTGTCAATCCCATGTGGTAAAACACCACTTAAAGGACTATACTATTATATAAATATTCCTTTCGATAGTAATGGTACCCCTGAGAAAATGATTGAATCTACACAGCCACCCATATTCACATCTAGCTGGCAGTTCTGAAGTTCTACGGAGTTGTTCAGCCTCGTTTAGCACATTGTTTTAACTCATATCTGCTGTTAAACCTACAGCTCTCAACAGCCTCATTTCCAGCAAAAGCAAGTAGTTAGTTTCTTCTAACATTCGCTGATGAAACCATTTTACGCTATCTGACGTACACGAACAAACTGAAAGACTGTGTTAGCAACTAGCTGTAGCACAGAAAGAGGAGCGTTTCATAGCTAAAGCTGGTGGAGATCAACAGCACTAAAAGAAGTCCCCAGTGATGAGAGTGCAAATATGTAGTATTAATGTATCAGCTAGATCATGTCTGCTCCGACTATGTTGTTTTTGATTTGGATGCATTTCTCTTACACTACCATGTTCATCTAAATGTGAGTCATGAGACAACAAAACTCAAGGTGCACAAAGGTGTCGTCTTTTGGGCAGTTCGGACACTATGTGCCTAACTGTCCTAAGTGTCCTTGAGAAAGATGCCAAACAGCAACTTGCCTACTTTTCATAACAGGACAAAACCCATCAATTAAGTAAATAACCTTCAAAAAAGCAGACTTCCAGGCATTCTGTCAAAAAAAAAAAAAAAGAATTACTATTAAATCATGATTCAACCCGCAACAATATAGCCTGTCCTATTAAAAATTGTTCCTCTAGCTCATACCAGCTGTCAATCACTGGATCGGCACATCAACGTAATGTGCAAATATATAAATGAGAAATCAACAGATGTAATGGTGAGATACAAATATAATTGCTTTCTTGAAACTATCTGCAAAATGTGTGTGAACCATCATTGGTTTCTGCTTGTTAATAATAAGCACACATAATAAAAAAAACATGTTTATCATATTGTTAATTAGTTACATGCCGTGTTACAGTGATGTACTTGTGATGCACTAAATGACAACACACACATCCATTTCACATGCACACACAAACATATACGGGCCTCAGAGAGCATTCTTGGTAATTGCCATTAAATTTGGTCAGAGTTTAATGAGATCTTACCCAAAGTTGCTGCAGATGTGTTTATGAGAGCAGACTGATTTGTTGAACTCTCCTTCCTTAGTTGGCTGTAGCCTGTAACCATCGGCCACAAGAACCAGAACAATGAAGAGCAAACGGCAGCAGGTAGCCGAAAAGAGCCAAAGCTAAAGGAAGACAAGGTAGATTGAGACAGAAATAGAGTGTTAGTAGGAAAGATGCTGAAAAGATGGGGAGCTGAGTGGAAGTTTAAGAGGTATCGACATGGTTGGAACTGGGGGGCAGAGGGGATTTACATTTTATTCGAATGGCATGATGAGCAGCACGAGGAGGCAGGGCGATGGGACGGCAGAGCTGCGGAGGCCCTCCGGTCGAGTCGCGTTCAACACACTTTGCCGGTTCAAACAAGTCAGTTCAAGAGGACGCGCTCATCATGTTCTTGTCTCTCTTCAGCTCTCAGTGCTTTAATTGCTTTGCTCATGTACAGGCACATGGGTGATGTCTGTCTGCACACTAAAACATGCTCAGCAGCACATGCTCCTGTTTGTAAGGGTCTGCTTTAATGTGTGTGTTTGTGTGTTAGAGCTTAAGGGCAGCTTTAATTAAAAACAACTTCTTATTGTAATAGCTTTGCTGTTGTAAGCTGCAGCCCTCTCGTGGTTGACTCCTGATTAATGAGATTATCATACAAGCCATCCCCCTGTTGGTACCACTCCCAAAGTAGTAGTTGTGGATAAAGCAGACAGCAGATTAAAAAAAACTGAACAAAAGAACTTCGTACAGCCTTTGGACAAAACACAACTTTGCATCTCGTGAATTCCTGTCAGCTCTGAGGTGGAAGATGAGAGCAGAGAAGACCTTTGAAAATTCAGTTCACTGCTTTTGATCAGGTAAAAAAAAAAAAAGAAAAGTTTGTACACATTTGTTTCTAGGCCTTTCAAATTATAAATCTCAGCTTTTCAACCATGTTGAAGAAAGACTGAAGGAGAGAGATAATGTGATACATCCAGGCAAGGTCAGAATGCGAAGACATGACTGGAGTTGAGATAAGGTGCTGCGACTTAAGGCTGCTGTTTCCTTGGAAAAATCTATTTCTCTTAATACAAACTGCTCTAATGTATGGTTGTCATAAGGGGACAGTAAGAGGAAAACCACTTTTTATACATTGCCAGATATCTGAGAATAAAATCAACATCATCCCTGCTCTTGTCTTGAACAAAAAGGAGTGGACCAAGACATGAGCTGAGAAATGACTGCATACAACTCCTATTCTACAGTAAAAGCAATATTATTACTTTCCCATGTTGTAATTTTAATACTCAGAGGAAATATTTTGAAGTACTCATACTCAATGACACCAAAATATTCATAACCATGGCTACAGTAAATACAGTTGTTTGCTACGCCTCTATTTCGGGTTCAGCAAAAACAATAAAGAGATTCGTGAAGGAACAACAGCGGTGTGAAAAACATGCAGCACAGTGAATTAGAGGGTAAAACTCCGACAGTCACAGTCAGCTGAAGGCAAGTAGTACAATATTTCCCTCTGAACAATAAAAACTGCAGTTGAGTGTAGTACTGGAGTGAATGTACATAGTTCCATATTTAATATTTAAAATTATTTTTTTGTTTGAGTAGACGCCACATTAAATTGATGGAGTCAATTAATAGATAGACTATGCTGCAGGAGTGGATTGAGAAATGACTATGTATGTTTTGGTGCATTTTAAACTTTACCATTCACCTACTGGTCGCCACTGGAACCCACTGTTATTGCAGCAGGTAAGCTCATACCCAACATGCAACATTTCCAAAGCCACTTTTCATGATGAAAACCCACTGTATATGGCTTCTAAATAAAAAGCTTTTCAAGGCATTGTGAGATAGCAAGCAACTGGCCAGACTGGAGGGGAAAAAATACCAAGCAAATAAGAGATTATAATGAATACTGAAAAAGAGCCGCTTGGTACAAAGTGATGTAAAATGTTGGAAATAGCAGTAGATGTCTCGTTTACACAATGCTTGCTAACTAGTACTAAAGTGAAAGGTGTCAGTGAGCTTGTCTGTTTTTTGCCTCTTAATGTAAAATTAATAGCAGATTCTAACAATCAACCAATAAACAAAACTAAATAAAAACACAGCATTATAATTGATTATATAACACTATTAATGATATTAATCACAGACCAAACATTCACTAGCACCTCAAATATGAATATTCGGCACTTTCCCCGTTGTTTTAGTAAACTCAGCCTCTTTGGGTTTTGGACTGTTGGTCAGACAAAACAAAACAATCTAAATAAACCAACAGTCTGGGGATAATACTGCTTTTATAAATGATATACATTGAACAACACATTTAAACATTTAGTGATAATAAAAATAATTGTTGTTTGCAATCTTACCATTCCCCCATAATGGAGTAATTATTATATTTTTAATTAAAGTAAGTAACATTTGCCTGTGATTTTTCTGGCTGTTAATTATTTAAAGGTTAAGGCTGTAAGGACCTCACTTTCATCCAATCCCTGTGAACCTACATGTCAGTAATGCATTGAGGGAATTCCTTCAAATTTGCCACAACTGTCCACTTGGACAGTGATGAACTGTTTAGATTATTGTGGCCAAAGGTTAAAGGTCACAGTCACCTCATGTTCATCCAATCTGGGGTCAAGAACGAACTGACTTAATTGACTGATGCTGTTACATGAACTTATTAGAATATGACCCCTGACAGACTAAATCTTCCCTGGTTAGTGGAGGCATACAACCACAACGCCGTAATTCCTGCGTCTAGACAGACTCTAGTGAGGAGGTTGACAGGAAACTTGGGAGAAGTGAAGGGGTATGAAAAGCAAAGATTCCCAGTCAGACTCGAACGTGTGACGCTGTGGTTAGGCTGTAGCATCTAGAGAGGTCAATATTAAGTTCACACATGCAGTCTGAACAATAATGACACAAATAAAGACTCCAGCACCAATAATGGGCAACAGCACATGGCAAATGCACTCTGGATACTGGAAAGTCCCTTCGTGAGATTTCCTTCTACTGATACATTAGTTCTAAGGACAAGGGCCTTCAGCTAATAAGGATTTTGGTAAGAACTCAATCATTTGACTGACTCCAATTTCTACAGAATAAATGACTTCTCTGTGCACATATTAAGCATTCATAAACGGATTGCTCGGAGTCTGTCACTCTTCCTTAGGTTAATAAAGGTACGTTCTTCATCTTAGAGTGAAATCTTGAATTAGTAACTTTACTTGTAGACTTTTGACCATTCTATAAGTTCAGTGAAGGGAAAATATAGATATTTCATTTTAATCAGTTATTAATCACAGTAGACAGCTCTCAACTTCTCAACACCGTTACTTTTGTCACAAACACAACATTTTTGAGTGATTAAACAAAGCAACCAAATGAGATAGTTTTCTTCTAATATTTCATTGTCTCCATCTTTACGTTTTTCAGGACACTGATTCAAAGGATATTCATTTATTTCATTTATTCAAGCTTCCATCTGACATAGGAAATTAAAACCTGTCACGATTAAGGGATGGCGTCTTTCGGAAAGCCTCTACCTCGCATGTTAAAGCAGCAATTTTTCCTCACACCGAGCCACATAAATTAATTAGATCAATGGCCAGTCACAAACTACAAATGCAAAATGTCTTTGTGCAAAGTAGTTTATTGAAATGGAACAGGATTTCTCTTTCCTCCCCCACCATCCCCTGCCACATGCTTTACCTGAAGTCACTTTATTAAAGTTGAAGGAAGGGGCCACGTTGTGATTTAAACTACTACCTTTCTTCTTGTGACATACTTCAACCCGTGGGCAACTTCTGAAAGCCAAGCACAGCAGGGTGCCCAATGCCACAAAATACAGAATGTCTTCCTCTTCCATGCCCCTGAAACCTGAACAGGTTTTGTCTGCTGACTGCCTGCTCCAGTTCCTCCTCTTAGACCAAACAGACACTCTCTCAAGTTGATATGCTTTTAAGCTCCTTCTATTTTCATGCTTGTGTGCTTATGGAGCCCCAAAACTGACAAACGACCGCGGAAGATTACCAAAGGGATCAAAAATATAGCTGATCACATAAATAAATAATTTGTTAGAACAATTAAAAATTAAAGTTTTTGCCTTTAATCTTCAGTTGATGAAAAAGAGAAAAAACATTTTCTTAATTTTCTTCCTTACTAATCAGTTGATACTGTTTATTTAATGACATTTATGAGCCCATTTTTCCAGCATTTAGGTTTAGTTTTAGTATACATTAATCTCTTACAACAGTGCTGTAGTCAGAGAACTGTTCTAAACGTAGGAAAACCTCAGTCAAAATGGTATTGAGATAATAACTATAAATCTGTCACATGGCTTGTTCCATGTGTTTACTGCAGACCTACACGTTATGGATATCCACAAGAGGATTTACAGTTGTTGGCATATATAAATATAAAGGCATGTGTCTGGTTACAACTCCGTTTTTAGGTCATGTGATGTTATGCTAACACTTAGCATATAGAAAAACAAAAAATGGAAATAATAGAATAACAATGGAATACACCGCCCCACAAAGACCTCTATTTGATCCCTGAAAGCTTGAGATGCTATTTTTAGTTACCCTTCAGTGTTTGGGTTGTGGTGTCAAAGCTCTCATAAAGAAATGGCCAAATCATGATACTATACAGGTCAACGTAGCCACAAGGCAAATCATAAATCCAGCTAGTAAATTCCACGTAGGCAGCAGAAAAAAGTTATTGTTTGTGACTGGATCATGACATTTGCTGGTGAAAATGCTGGGTTCATGGTGAGTGGGCTGCACGAGCAAGGATCACAATATTAACAGCACAGACATCATGATATCTCACCCTCATACTAAATAACAAATAGTCTAATCAAAGCCCTGATTTTCTATAATACGTCTTAGGGTGGTTTTATTCTTCACCACCAGTTTCTCTCATTAAAATAACTTCTGTGGATGGTCATGAATTTAGCCTTCGTCACATTAATAGCTTCACAGTTTTGATTAACATCTGTCAAGACATAAGTCAATAATCATTTCATTCTTTTTAGTCTCTGTATTAAAGCTTTCCTGCTCAGGCCTGTTCTCTCTCTCTCTCTCTCTCTCTCTCTCTCTCTCTCTCTCTCTCTCTGACATTTATTTTTTTCTACAGCCACTTTCAGTGTTTGGGATTTTTCCGTTTTTGTTATCTTTTTGTCAATTTTGGAGTCAAAGTGAACCAAGAGGAAACTGTAGTGAAATGTCAAAAGGTGAGAGGCTCAACCTTTAGACATTTGCAGAGGTAATCAATCAGGTTGACAGCTGTGCCAAGAACAACTGCTCGGGTTACTCAGTGCTTGTAAAACACAGCAGCACCGTGCCATGTGAGAACCGAGGAGCTCTCATAAAAGTAATTAATTTAAAAACATCATCACAGAAAAGGCCAATTAAGAAAAAAGGTCACAGCGTGAAGTCAAGATTTGGTCACACTGCTTGATTATGGGCTTTAGGAACATGAGTGCAGCCACTTTTATGTGTTATTAGCTTAGCTGAGTAGGTCATAATGGTCATTATCTATGTGCTATAAATTATACAGTGGCATAATATGGAGTCAGGAACAATTAAAATAATAAATGCATAATTACAGACATTAATAAAACAATGCAGGAGTGAGTGAGTCAGTGAAGAGGCTTTAGGATGTGCCCAAACTGTCCACTCTTATTAAAAAGGGAGATAAACAGACGCCATCCTCGTGGATTCAAGACATGAGCTTATAAGAGTTTGTCATAACTGTCATCCAGAGCCCAGACGTGATTTTTATTACATTCTCTTCTAAGCTGAAGGTCTACAGGGAGCCGACTGACGTGCAATTGACTTGACAAGGATTTAAAGAGCTTGTTTCAGTCTTGGTGGATCTGATACAAACTTTATAGCATTTGTCCATCAGAGCTGTGAACATGTTTTGGGATTTCAAACATTTCGGTGGAATTTGCTTGTTGTCAACATCAAGGTCACATCGACGGAGCTGCAGCCTGTAGTTTTAAGGGGACCTGACGTGGGGTACTTCTTTGTGACATGTAGAGACAAGGATTTGGTGGTGGTGGTGGTTTGGTGCCACCATTCCTGCACAGGAACCATACAAAACCTGTGTTCTTTAATCATATACATATAGAAGCCCACACTGCACAGAGGTGCCGGGCAGATGGATAAACTGTTATTTTAAAAAAAAGTTGCACATAACACATAACTCCTCCAGATTTTCTTTTTTGTTACATTTCTATTTGTGTAGATGTAGTAAATTAGATAAAATGTGTAAATGAAAGAAGTTTAGAAGTTTTGGCAGGGATGTTTCTGATCTTTAAATAGTGCTCAACACCAGACATTTACGACAATATATCACTATACAATAGATCAAATATGAAGTGAATCATTTTCCCCAAATATGTACTTTTACTTTGGCCCTGAGAATACTTCTGCACCTCTGTTGCTGCTGTTACAAATGATCTCCAGTCAGCTCATAAGGCATTTTGAATGTTTGTTGTACGGGGAAACTAAACAAAGGTTTTCTGGTGGATGTGAGCTCTCAAACAATCAAGGATGAAGCATGTCTACGTTACAAGTTGAAGCCATTTAAGGAAATGATTTGTTGCTTGTTTCTTTTGATTTAAGCAAGTGAAGCTCGAGTCATTCTCGACTTGATGTCTACATATGAAAAACAACAAAAAAGAAAAAAGAAAACCTGTTCAAGCTTCAAGGAATATGTAGCTTATGTTATAGCAAAGAATTGTAAAAGATAAGAGCTTCATGCTGTAAGAAATCAAAACCTCTGTGATCAATGCTATCAAAGGCTGCTCTGAGATTTCAAAGAACTGAACCTGCACAGTTCCTGCATCAGATGTGATAAGCGGCCTTTGAGGTGCGTGTCTCTACAAGGCGGACTAGAGTTATTTTTCAAATATACTATTAATATTCAAAAACGACTTTGAAAAACTTCACATATGAAGGGAAGTTAAGAAAAATGACTATTTTAATTTAAAATTGTAGGGTTGAAGTTAGACTTTTTTCAGCTTAGGTGTGCTTCAAATTAACTTTCCAAGGTCAGTGAACTGCTGATAATAGATAAACTAATGGAGCCCAAATGAGTTAACACTTTTTAATGGTATTTCCTTCACTCTGTAGTGATCCAGGAACTGAAAATAGAGCTTTGAGGCCCCATTGTGAGCAAAAATATTGCTTCCTAAACAAATAACTTTGAGATGCATGAGCGTGGACTGAGGGAAAAAGATGGATGGTATGAAGTTAGTCCCTGAAGTGGAAAAGTACAATGCAGCTTTTTGCTTTTTGGAGAGTGCATCTACTATAAGTCTGTCATGCAGCACACATAAACATGAACAGTTTCTTAACTGGGGGAACCGTCGAGTCTGCACCAAAAAGCATTTTCCTTTTTGAAACATTTTTTTCCTGTTGTCGGCTCCCAAGTTGCATGTCAGAGAGAGACATTTTGGGTTCAGAGAAATTTGGCAGTTTGAAATGATAACTCTGACAAAGGAGTAACAGCCTGGTGTTGGAGGTTGTGAAGGACATCTGTTTGTGACCTCAGACCCCACCAGCTGCAGCTGCCTTGATCCAAGCGCTCCTCCAAGCCTGCCGCCAAACTCTTGCTCTTGGCATTACTCAAACTTTCTGCACAGCTTCAGCTTTACCAGTGCCAGCTTTTTGAAACTGATGGTTTATTCCCACAATCTGACATTATGCTGTACATTTAAAGTTTTTAATCCTGCCGAAATCAAATTTTTCTTAAGTACTTGTACAAATAGTTTTTGTACTAAATAGGTTTTTAATTGTGCTGCTGGAGTTGCCCAGACAACAATTTTTATATTTTAAAACTTATTTACCTAATTTAATGGACATGAAGGTACAGGAAGTAACTTACACTGCAAAGATCTCATTAGCAGGTCTTTTTTCTCTAAGTGGGACTTTAAGGGGAAACTGTATAAATTTGTAACTAACTACTGTTCTGCTGATTAGTCAGTCTGTTTTGCTTTGTGTGTTTTACACATTGGTTTGTATGGATTAAACAAATAAGATATAATGTGTTAATTAGTGAGCTTTAGATATTATATTTCTATTATACCATCTACATTTCTGCATACATTACTTTACACTCTGCTCATAAATGTCTGCTGGGAAACATTTTCTCAGTTACACTTAGTGCAAGACTGTATTTATGTTTACATGAATTTGTAGCACCCTCTCTTCCTGTACTGGTATAACACCAGCCGTTTATATAAAGAAACCAACTCTTACAATATGGATAACAGTAGTGGATGATTCGGTTCTCAAAACAACTCTGAAAAATGGACACATAAAACCTAAAGGTTACATAAAAGAAACTACATTTAATTTGATCTATTTAGAACTACTTTATCATTTACTTTGTATTCACAAACACAAACTTCAGATATGGACATGTTCTAAATAAATGACAGTTTAGCTTGTATGGTGACTTGTAATTGAAGAGATGTTTCCCAGCAGACATTTCTTTTTCTTTCCGGGGGTGTCAGGTGATTGACAGTGAGCAGAGTGTAAAGTAATGTATGCAGACATGTGAAAACACTCAACTAGGGCACAATGAAATAATGATCAAATAGAAACTTACAAACAAATTAGTGATTCATATGCACAGTTATGGATTATCTTCATCTATTGAAGTTGGTTTTCCATACTGCTGAAGGAAGAATGGCAGCAAATGGCAATTTCTGAAGAGTGAAAAATGAGGCCTCATATCTGCAGAAACTGCACCAGCGGGAAGAATAACACACGGAAGAGAAGCAATCTTCTCCATTAATGGAGTTTTGGCTGAGATGAATGTGAGTAGATAAAGTAAACTTTATACACAATCAAGGAAGACAACAAGCGGTTTAATCTTACTGTATCTGATCTTGTTATTAGAAACCAATTATTTTGTTTGATCTTAAATTGACAAAAAGGAAATACATCACAGCTAAGTTCACTGTATAATAAGTCAAGGCAGTCTAATGAGGAAAAGATATTTTCCCTGCTTGCACTAAGCAATGGTTGTTAGAAAACTTTACTTTTTTACATATCAAGTAGACAGGAAACAACATTAGCATTCATTAGCAGCTGTGTTGATGGCCACTTTGTGTCCAATATTTCCTCTCTTTCTCGCTGTGCTTTTCCTCTCTAATGACTTCTGGAGGAAAAATATCTGGGTCTTTGCTGCTAATGTTCCACTGTGCTCACCTGGTAGCCACTAACTTTGTATATCTTGTATCTGCTGTTGAACAGGAAGAACAGGGAATTGCCTAAAAAAATCCCTGAGAGTTCATCATCAACACCCTTCGTCAGTTTAAAAATACTGTTTACATCAAATCAGTAAGCCAAAGGCTGGCAAGTGCATATTCACCATATTCATCGT
The DNA here is from genome assembly GCA_034779795.1 of Ctenopoma multispine. NCBI lineage: Eukaryota > Metazoa > Chordata > Actinopteri > Anabantiformes > Anabantidae > Ctenopoma > Ctenopoma multispine. Next base: position 13,904,777 of record JAUYWH010000012.1, on the reverse strand, counting down.
GTGGAGGGACTGTCATCCAATGGCCCAAAAAGCGAACTGTGACTGAACTGTCACCCAGCAACAGCGAACACTACAGCTGTCAGTATGACATCAAGAGTTTTTCATCCTCTATTCACATCGGATCACTCAAATGTCTCCTACACCGGTCTGTTTAGCTTCATTTGCGCACATGTTAAATACAGGCGCAGTCTGAACATGCATTTTTATTTGGTTGAATGTTTTGAATATAGTTTCTTTGTGTCATGATTTCAGTAAAGATAAATCCCGACCGCGGCTAAGGGCTTCTCGTCTTATGCAGCGCCAGCGAGGGGACTGTGAAATGTTTGTACTGTTGCTGATTCTACCCTGTTAGTATCTCCTTAACAGGCCCCCCCGACGCTCTGAGCCCTTCTGGCTGCCGGTGTCCTGACAGCCTGTCAGCTTCTGTCTGTATCCCTCTCTGTGTTTTGGAACCATTAAAGTAAAAACCATCTAGATCAGAGTGTTTTCAAAATCAGTGTAAATACAAGGTGTGACCTGACATCACTCCGTTTCCCCTGTCTCTCCCTATCTGTGCTTCATTTGTTAGAACGTGAGCTCTAACTTTGAAGAGCAGGAGCATGTGTGTAGTCTTTAACTTGTGCAGTAAGTTAGATACGTGAAGTTAATTAAAACTATCTCAAGGTTGGACATGCATGAAGGAGGCCAGACCTGCTGGGAGGGGTACTTGTCCTTTTTTAAAAGACAGCCTTATATGTTGTTGCTTACGTTGGAGAACGCTGTGTCTGCTTGGTTACTATAGTAATATTGGGTCACACACTGGTTCTACTATTGGTCTGTGTAGTTTGATTTCGATTGATTTTGAAGGCTATGGCTGTGCATCAGGCATCCAACGTGAATGTCAGACTGTTCATTTGCCTTCCTCTGCGACTTGCCCCACTAGTTTAGGCTGCCTAACTTCTTTATCTGCCTGGGATCAAATTATTGGCACTGACCTGAATTAATGGATCGGCAGATGTGATGCCTAAATATCATCATGCTGTTAAATGATAAAGCCACATGGCCCGATTAGCACACCTCACCGCCCTTCTGTCTCCATAACATCTTCATACTCTCTACAATGAGCCATCAGCTCTGCAACTGATTGTGTGGTCTTCATTTGTTTTGTAAGTAATACAGTAGAACTCATTTCACTGTATTTATTGCAAACAATGGCTCCATAGTAATAGTGTAAAACAAGCATCAACCCAAAAGGTTCACATATATATTTTTGATATCAAAAAGGAGACATTTGAGACCATGCCCATACTGTTCTACTTGCAATGGTAGATTTCTCCTTCACAGTTCATCTTGGTCTTTTCCCCTGCAGCATATTTTTTTTCCAGAGGAATCCCATGGCTTCCCAAGAAGCAACATGACTGCAGTGCTCACAGGATAAATACACAAAGAAGAAAAACTTGGAAAGACAAGCAAGGTTTTTTCAAGCATGTAAGAGTATCAGGAGTCAGTTATCGGCGTTGAGATCAACAGCAAAGTCCGATAACAAAACCAGCCACGAAAAGAAGCAACACACAAACACACGACTTCTCTGCTCTGTTTTGATGTTCGCTCCTAATATCAGTATTTTTCTACTCCTGTAAATATATAGCTACAGGCTAATGGGATTTGGTCAAGGAAGAGCGTGTGCACTACAGGCAGCAAAAACACACATTCACACAAAACATCTCTGTCTTTTCACCTGCCGCAGTACAAATCTAATTCATGTGAAGAGGCAGAAAAAGCGGTAAATGCAAATCCTTGAAAGGATGGGAAGTTGACATCTAATCGCACACACTGAGCCATTAGGATAAATTATTGATGCGTGCTCATATTTATGCAGGTAATAATAGGAAAAGTGTTCATCTTTTCACCCAACCTGCAGCGCAAAGTGCCACCATCACTGTTCCCTTCTCGGTAGCTTTATTTAAATCAGAAACAGACAGCAAAGTAGCCTCCAGTACGTACTGAATTAACACTTCTGGCAGGTTCCCAGGAACTGCATTATGGGAAGACAACTTCCATGCTCTCCCTCACTGCCTCACCTTTCCTGTCTGACAGAGGTTATAATATGGTTGGATGTCCTACCTCTGGAAACTGATGGTGGCTTTTCTCTCCAAGTTTCACCAGCGAGCCAGAGTCCAGGCTGGATCTTATCAATGTCTCAACTTAAAACTAAAAAACTAAAACCAGATAATACATTTAAACTTTAAATTAAACTTAGTGTGTCAATTAAACTGTCTTGGGAAGACAACTTCTATATAAATGTACATGTAAGAAAAGTACATTAAAAACATCAGGATGAGCTCACAGACCAGTTTGCTAAATGTTGTAAGCTGTCATAGTCATATGAAGGCGTTTCAGATCGACAGAACTTTGATGCCATCACATATCTTTCATTAAACATGCCCTTACATCTTCTTTTATCTGTTAGTTCGGCATAAAACAAAACAAGTTCATTAAATGGGATGGTTAATGCTAGCAGTGAAATCATTAGAGCTCCGAGCAGAGCAGACCTCCATAAAGGCCAGTTACTAGAAAAAGAGCAGTCGATGCAGTCTGACAGCCCCAATCCCCTACATTCACAACTCCATGGCTTGCCTTCTTACTCTCATTTCAGGCAGCCACGACATCGAACCCTCAGAAATACACACTCTTTTTCTACCCTCTGCTATCAATAGGAGTGGTTAATTCAAAGAGGATAGATTGATGTACATTTCTTATGTGAGCTTCTTAAATTCCACCTCAAAACAGTTTTTAAAAGTTTCTCCTTCATGTTTTCTGTTTGTCTCCCTCTCCTGCTGCACAAACAATTTCCCTTTGGGGATCATAAAATGATGCTTCGTTCTTGACAGAGACGCACTGAGACAGTGTTTGGCCACTACAGCACAGAATAACTCCTTAATGACCTTACAGAAAATGAGCTTTGATATGTTATCACCTTATGAAGCTAATTAAGCTAATTAAGATGGTCTCCATTGTATTTCCAACTAGTTGTGAACTTTATTTGACATGTACTGTATTATTTGCCTTTGTTTTTAAGCAATTACCTACATACAATAAAATTAAATGAAATGATACAAACTGTGAATAAATAACTTTGGACAGCGACTGAAAATTTACTTTAAAGCTGAGATTAGTTTGTTTCTGGTCACTAGGGGGCAGACTCACAAAATGAACTATAAATCTACAACGTGTTGGTCAATCCTGGTCCACAAGAGTCACAAGTACCTCTGCCCTATCAGGTGTGTTCAGCCAGTCAGAAGCTGTAAGTGCAGGGATGGTTGGAAACCAGCAGGACTCAACACAACATCCGCTGAAGTATGTACAGTGTTCACTTCACATTCACTCTTATTTAGACTATTTCTAGCTTTAGTAACTTTGTTTACCAGCTAGTTGCTGGTTCTTTTCACAATGTGGTGCTGGGGAGGTAGCGTACAGTGGGTTTTTGTGACCTTTTTGGCTAAAAAGACCTGTCAACTGGATAAAAAACTGGGAATAAATTTGGAGAGCTGCTAAAAGAAGTATCAACTGATGTTAGGCAAGAAAAGTTAAACACTACCACATAAATCTAGGTGTTTACAGTAAGATGCAAATTTGGAAATTGAGTTTTCACCTAGTTCCACTTAACAAAATATTTAAATAAACGCCGTTTATCCCCAGACAGAGAGCAAACGGAGTGGGTAGACGAGACAGGCAACACAGCCTTATCAGTTTGTCCACCTACAGCAGGATGTCCAAAGCCAGAGTGTAGAGACGGAGTTCTTGGTGGTTTTTAGCCTCTTATTCGGCTCTTTTCTCAATTGCTACTCTGAATTAAGAAACCTGCCACAAACCTACAGCTGTAATTTACAGGGGGACGACTGCAGGCTTGCATGTGGTCTCGCATGATAAAAGGCAGGGGTGGAGGTGGGCTGGCATTTATTTTTAACTCTTCAGAGGGGAAAATTCTCCTTCCCTCAATCCCCCTACACCCACTTGAACTGAAATAATCCACCACATCTTGAACATTTCCAGAGGGTTTCAATGATACTTGACCACATGACGCACTAACAGTTTTTTTTTTCCTCCTTCTGAGACACAGCTGTTTCAAGTCCCATTACGGTGCATATGAAAGGAAGGCGATTAAAGCGTCAACATCTCTGCTTTTCCCACTGACATCTTTAATGAGAAACATATTTCAACCAAACCCAAATGCCTGTTTTTACTTTCCACTGATTGCATTTAAATGGATCCCACGAAGCGCGGAAAAAAGAATCAAATTTGTTTTTTTGTTTTTTTTTGTTTTTTTTTTAAGTCTGCTTGGTCACATGACGCAGATTATTCAATTTCACTCACACACACACAGCACCCGTATTGAGCATATGTTTGATTTTATGACAACTTCTGCCATTCTCCCTGCGAACTTTATTGCATCAGGGTTTATGGGCTTTCCATGGCAAACAGTGCTGTCATTCCTGATCATATTCTCTGATTTATATCATTTCTGACTCTATTGTTGTGCCGGGCTGATGGTTGCCTCTCATTGAGAACCTAATTTATCTCAAGGTTTCTCAGTGACATCTTAAACCCCGGACAGAAGTGGAATAAAGAGAGGGGGAGAGAGACTGAGAGAGGCCGAGTGAGAATAAAGAACACTGAAGTGCAGAGATGGAGTGAAAATAGAAGTTAAGAGAGGTAACTAGACAGAGGCTGATGGGGAGAGGGATGAAATTGAGAAGTGGGAGACGGAGAGAGAGAGACTCAGCGATACTCACTTCATCATGTTCAGCGAGTGAGTGACCTTAAGGAATCTCCACACATTTATGCACCCACAAGTGTTATACTTTCACTGGGCAACGGAGAGAAAGTGGTTTAAAGACGTGTAGGTGTTCTGGAGAAATGATCCCACACCCACATGCTGTCAGGCTCATGATCAATGAGGTCAGCCTCAGCTTTGACCGTGGTTGATCAGATCAGCTGTGTTAACCCACGACAGCCCCATGCCAAGCTCATTTCAGAAAGAAAAAAAAAACCTTACCAAGGCTGCTGTCTGTGCTTGACAAAAAAAAAAGAGAGATTCTGGCAGGTTTGAAGGTACAGTATATCCAGAAACTTTAGCTCCGGTCAGACTTAAGTCACAAAAATGAGTACTTGAGCTGGACATGAGTACAGTGGGATCTACATACAAAAGCAGAGTTGAACAGCCTTTGCATTAGCCAAGGACAATCTTTAAAATGCACTCAGAGAAATTGCTTAAGATGGCTTATATTTGACTAGGCCCCTCACAGACACGATACTAACTTCACTTGTGTCTTACTTTGTAATCACTTGACTTGTCCTTGACATGTCCCAACTGAATTTAGACTCGACTTGACTGGTTGCACGTCAAAAGCCTAAGAGGTCATAATTCATCTCCCTTTTGCTATAACTCAGTGTTTAATACCTGTTTAGCTTTGCAGAAAGCAGCGCGGACAGATGTGGCGTTTATAAATGCAGTCAGACAAACATGAAACTAGATTAAAACAGGTATTAAACACCAAAAAGAAGGCAAAAGGTGATTTAATTATAACTTCTTTGGTTTTCAATAGTTTCAATATTTCACTTTTTGGGGATAGTAATGTGAACATAGTGTAGCCTTATGTTCACTAGTTTGTGGCCAAGCGAATGGTCTGAAATGTTTCCTCACTGGTAATGATGGTGTATTTAAAACAGTCTCCATTTGTTTTTCCAGTTCATCGCTTTTGTTTACAGCTCACTTGCATTTACTAAATCCTCAAATTCCCTCAGCTCCCTTACTGACTCTTTTGTTCTGCTGTTGTTCTTGTAAGTTTTTGTCACCCCTGCTTGTGGTTTTCCCATGTTACGGTTAACACTCTAATCTTCACGCACCCCCGGCTGACATGGAGAGTAAATAAGCAAACAATACAAAGCTGCAGTGAATATTCATGGATTTACATGTGATGCCACGTTTAACTGTGCTTCTCTTTGGTTAGGTTTAAGTCTTTAATACAGAAAAGGATTAACGGGCTGCAGATAGTTGATCAGCAGATGTTTGACAGTGGTACAGTTTGTACAGTGAGCAAACAGGAAAGGGCTCCACTGTCTTGTCTCAAGGAAACATGGATTTTAAAATACACATACCGCAGCTCTGCCTAAACCTTGAGACCACCCAACCACTGTTATTACAGCCAAGGTCCTCCACCTATAACACACACATACCTCCACACGTATTGCTGACTCTCCGCAATGAACCATGCCAGACTAACCTAAACATCTGGACTCTTTGATGTCAAACAGCCCTCCCTGGGTGAAACACGAAGGTGTACAGTATGTATGTAGCTTGTGCTGGCAGAGTTGGCACTTGAAATTTCCAGTATGTCTCCAACTTGTGGAAGAAAAATAAGAAAAAAGATATGAGCAGCAGAATAACAGGTGATTACCTAAATGTTGCTCTAGCTCCACCGTCAGAGACAGAAATCTCTTTGCCCAATATTTTCATTTGTTACTCATTATCAGCCTCACTTCTCCTTAGTGTTTTGTGTTAATTAGCAAATCTTAGCACACTACCACACTAAACTAACTGGTCATTCTGAGCAGGTTGCTGATGCCTTCAGAAGTCACCAAACAAATTAAACTAATTTTAGTTTTTATATCATCAGATCTGATGGTTTCCGGCAAATCTTTCTATATCACACTAAATATCTTTGAATTACCATGAGCCTTAGATGTATTATTGATCTCTAAATGAATGTAGTGAGTCCCCACATAAACTCTGAGTTCACTCACATATCCCACACTAAAGGATACACCAGACTGTCTGACAGTCACATTCCTGCTGCTGTCTATTACTTATTCTGTCATGACATCAGTGTATGCTCAAACAAGTCATGAAAATAACTTTTCATGTTAGAAACATACAGGTGTGCCCTGTGTCGACTCTGAGGTGTGGGGAAGATTTTCAGGATAAAAATAAATATATGCATTAATGTGACACAGTTCAGCCTGAATGTTTTGAATGACTGTGACAGGATTTTTTTAAACATAGCAGGAAACAATGAAATCCTTCAACTTTTCACCGTTTACTCTGTCAGTCACCTACTTTCAATGTACATAGTCAAATTTCACTTTCTGGGATCTTTTCAGTTGTTAATCCCAATATAATTAAAGGGCAGAAATGAACAGCATGTTCCATCTGAAAAGCCTTTTGAATGAAATTCATTTTTGCCCAAAATTCTGTGATTTTGATTCTATTCTTCTCATATTCACAAAGTTTAAAAATGCCAAATACATTTCACCCCCTTCCTTTAATCATGGCAGCACATGTAAATAAAGGCCTATAATTAAATGTGTCATTTTTGACACAGTTAATTGTTACTGTGGCTGCCTGTGTGTAGGTGTGCATCAGGAATTAAGTCTGCTGGGTTTACAGCTAATTTTGCATGCTACAGTAAAACACCTCCAATACAAAGCACCTTCAATAGCCTAATTTCCTTTCAGCTCCGTTTACGCATAATAGCCCCTGAGATATTGTTTATATGGCATTCCAAAAATATGGATCAAACGCGTGCGTTTTCACCTTCGCCTGCATCTCCCCTAACCGAAATCTGCTCTTCTTTTCAGAGTTTCAACATCTGAAATGTTGTCGCTGTCTCAAGTGTTTTAAATGTCACCCGGTGTCTGCTAAGTTGCATGTCAGATGAGAAAAGGTACTCACAATAGGAGCAGAACTACCTGCCAGCTCCCAAGTCCTTTTCCATATACACCACTTTACAGCGGAGCCCAAAATAAACAGATTAATCTTCTCTTCACCTCCAAGGCCGTGCATTGGTCTGAGATACCTCATTTTAATGCTTGTGTTTGAGTAAAGCACTCACAAGCACAGGTGTGCTTGATTATTGAGTGAACACTGCTTCTTATGAAGGTTTGCGGTATGTGTTTAACACATTTCTCAATAAGACTACTTGGCACTGGCTCAGAGACCACAAAGAAATGATGGGAAACAACTTAAAAGAGGACTACAAAGTCTTAACTAAAGAAAAAAAAGTACCTGAGTATAAAGATCACAAAGAGACACAAGATGTTTCGCTTTCAGTCGGGGTGTCTTGCTCCTATGTAGAGAGGAAGGCGGGTCAAGTTCTCATAATCCACCCGTGGATTAACAGCATGCAGAGAATGTGAGTCACTTTCATTAATCTCAAAAGACAAAACGCTCACGTGGATACAAGCAAAGTAAGAAACTCTTACTTAGGCCTCGAGCTCTCACCTTGGTTGCTCGCTCTGCTTGCTTGTTAATATCACTCTTGGGATGCACATTCCCCTGCCTCAGACCCTCCCCCTTCTTCTCTTTTGGTCCAGGTGATTAGGAACTTGCAGTTAAGACTTAAGTCCCTTGTTCTCTTTGCACTTTCTCTTCTCTCCCTTACCTCTAGGCATCAAGGGAAATGAAGGTAATCCACCGACGGTTTGCCAAGTGCGGTGAACAATGGAAAAATGAAGAAACTGTAAGGTGGATGCGATTCATCATGAAGCTCCTTTCATTTTGCAGGAGTCTGCCTGGCACAGATGTTTGAAATGGCACCCCTCGCCTGCAGACTTTGGGGAAGGGCGCTTTATGAAGATGCATGAGTCGGAAAACAGACTATTAAAGTTAGTGAGAGTTCATTAACCTTGTAAAAGTAGGTTCTGGTTCCCATAAAGCGCCATATTTCAGGATTTTGCCCTTCATTTTTTATCATAAGTGCTCTTAGTGGCCTGATACTTCATTTCACACGTGACAAGCATTAAATGAGACAAAGACAATAAGAGTTGGAGCTATGCACATGTGACGGCTAATGACTGACTTTGTGGCCTGTTAAAAAAAAGAGAAATTAAAGCAGCACTCTAGCTGTTCAGCTGGTTTCCAGCACCAACCTCTCATGGAGTGTTTTTCCATTTTTATGCACTCAAACTTAGCAACACCACAAGCTGGGTTTAAATTAGAAAACACAGAAGGTAATCGCAATCAAGCTTGTTGTTTCCGGGCTAATATGCCTAATCATGGACATCTCAGAGGGCGCCCTGTGCTAAGCGTTCCAGCTTTTGGTCCAGGAGGAAGGCATTGCAGAGGAAATGAAAGCTATGAGAGAACCAAGATGACAGCTTTGACTCAGAGACAGAGCGATTATAGTTTCTCCACCATCTGCGTGAGTCATCTGCTCTCTCTCATCACCGTGTACCAGGTTCTCATAACCATCTTCATCATCATCCACACTGCTGGATGCTCCTCTATGGGCTAACTGAACTTCTGATTTTTATCTCCAGAACATCGCTGTCACTGCTGCACAAAACATAAAATTCTATGAAAGTAAACATGGATGCTGCAGACAGCAGAGCGCGGACAGCCCCAGAGCTGAGCTTATGGGCACATTCTGTTTACGATGGAAGTGTTTGGAGGATGATTTTTATCAAGCTGTTTGTGTGGATATTAGCGTTGTTGAGTTTACAGCCAGTTTGCGGCACATAAGGGCAACCCCTGCCAAATTATGGGAAGAAAATAATGACTAATTCTGAGCAGATGTACATCCGTGCTTAGGAAAAAAAAGTTAATATATGCAAATCACTGCTAGGCTGTATTATTTGAATATGAGAGAGAAAAATAGACAGCTCTCTCCCCATTGTTTTTTAATGTGTGATGGGGGCATGATCATCTCTTCTGGGTCCTTGTGACAAAAAACCCCACAGCCCACAAGCAAAACGAGCCTGTAATTTAGCAGCAGAATAATGTCTTTTAGCAGCGGGGCCGGGCATTCAGAGAAGGCTTCCTCCCACCAGGTCCACATCAGCATCAACAACCACAAGAGGCAAATGATGGTCAACACGCCGGAGAGGCTCAGTGTAACCACAGCGCTAATCGCTCAGCCCGGCTCGACGTCCCACTGCGCAGCTTCCTGAGGAAACTCCCACTGTGGCACTGAGCAGCCGGCAGCTGCATCCGTCTGCAGAGAGAGGCAGAGGTTGGCCGGGCTTAGTCAGCAGGCTCATAAATACAGACACAGGGAATCATCATGAAAGCTGCATGTGCATGTGGCGTGTGTCCCACTGCGTGCGCTGATTGTGTGTGTCATCTGTATGTTTATGTGAGTTTTTTCCAGCCTACATTTTCTGGTTTAAGGGTGCAGGTTAGATTTAGGTTCAGGATTGAGCTGGGGCTAGACATTTCGTTGTATTAGCTAAGGTTTAGGCAAAGGGAACACATTAAGTTAAGTCATTTCCTGTAAAGACAGTTACTGCACACAGAACTGTTGCAATAGTAGTAGCATCATCACTGTTCATACTGAGACTCTTCTGCTGCTACGTAGTTTTACTGCTCCTGCATATAATCTTACAGCGAGGCTACAAACTGATACTGCTGCTAATTGTAGCAGCAGTAGAACAGAGATCGCTCTTCATCAGTGGTCCAGACACTAAGCAAACACCATCAGGGCTGTTGATGTCCAATCTATTCCCTTAAATCATTTAAAGTTCCTTGTTGTTAATTAAGAGCTTCCTCGTGAGAGCGAGCCATGTTTGTTTCAGGCCTCTGCGAATGTGTTCATGACTCAGATTCTTCACTTACCTTGCCAGAGCTGGATGCCAGCGCATCCCTTGCACTCATTTGCGTGAAATCAGAAGATGAGAGGAATTAGTTCCTGTCTCTTTTGCCCCCTCCATCCTCCTCTTCATCTTCCTGTAGGAGTGCAGATGCGGTGGGTCCTTTGAGGGCCCATCTGTTGTGCTGTTCTAGCTTTGGCCCAGCTAGTATCTGACAGGGGGCCAGATGATTAGGCTGCCATCCAAGGAAATCCACACAGGTAAGCCGCGGCTCCATCGCCCTGACCAGCCCTATCAAGGAAAGACAGGAGACGGGTGTTAGACCAAGCACATCATGCAAAGTCGAGCTAAAACCAGAAGAGGTTTTACACGGATATATACAAGCTGATGATGTGAAAACCCTTGTGGTGCAGTGTCTCTGCTTGTTTATCTTCAGGTTCAAAGAACAATGAGTTTTACTGTATTTGCCAACAGAGAAGACATCTTAACGGGGAGGATATGTCAAAACATGCAGGGGGAAAAAAAAAGCCATGGCAACGCACCGGGACATTAACTGCACTTTCTGATCTGAGCTTCAGCTGAAAGTAAACTCTTCAGCCAAATCAGCGAATGAAATGAAACCATAAAACAATATTAATGCCCCTTTTTACTATGTTGTACTATTTTGTTCATTTCCATCCAGCTGTGGCCAACAGAAACAATGGTAACTAAAAAGACATTATTCATCATCACAAATGCTAAATACCCAAATGACAACCTGTTTAGAATAACAAATGAGGGGGGCTGCACAGAGAATTACTCAGGCAACCTTTTGTATTAGTGAGATACTATTCAGTGAGATTTGACTTTGTGTGATAGAAGACTTTTTTTCACAAAGAGTGTTACAGCCTGAAACACTGTTACTATAAACTTAATTTTGATTAAATTGAGATTTCTTCTTTTTTTTTGTAAAAAATAGTTCATTTTCCCTTTGAACCATTTAAATACGTATTAATTTAATGACATTACAAGATTAAGGCGAGATCCCATTCTACCAATCATCATCTGGTCACCATCATTCAGATAAACACTACATAACCCTGATTCAAGAGAAGCATATGCTTTCAGTTCAGCTTGCACTTTAAAACCGAGACTAGAGCTACAAGATTCAAGGACTCTAGTCCAAACTATATTATACTTTAAAATTTGAAAGATCTTTTTAATTATTGACCAAATATTTCAACACATTCAATTACTTAAATTACTGTACACCATGATTTAATTATGTGTCTTCTTAGTCAGTTTAATCTCTACTGACCTGTATTACATTATAACTGAACTTCTTGGATGGATTTTGAAGTAATTTATTTTAAGGTAGCACAGTGTGGTTGTCTATGTGTGGATGGCAATTTTCGGGCATTCAAGATGATGAAAATAATACCTGTATGTACTTTATCACATGCTGTTAGCGTAATTCTGTAATTTTGTACAAACAATTTATTGGTCTGCAGTAATTCTAGAGATTGATTACACAACTGTGTGTGATTTTGATTGCACCATCTTACAAACCTTTACCAAAACTGACAAAAGCAGTCATGGACTATTTCACAAGCCGAATTATAACTGAAAATATCAATAAAAACTACCCGTTAAATAAATTTCCTCCAGCTGTTACCATTTCAGGATTTTTTCTTAACTATATTTGTCTGACACATGCTACTCTGTAGTTGTATAGCTGATCCAGTTTTCCTGGGTTTCATCTTTTTAAAAGAACTCTACGAACATTACACACAAAGGTCAGGAAAGCTGCAGCTTCTGGAGGATCTCTGTTGTACTCTGTCAAGCTTTTATAAAGTTAAAGACTAAAGAATGGGTGAACCCTTCAACACCTGGATACAACATGACTACACATTTTTTTTTTGTCTTTTACATTCAGGAAAAAGCTTAAACCTTATAAGACTGAACAACTTCTGACTAACCGCTGGATAAACAAATGGTTTAATTTTAAAACCCAGTCTTGGGTTTTGTCTGTAGCCCAAAACCTGATCCATATTTTACTTGGCTCAGGCTTCATCATTAAAGGGTTCATATTCTATTCATTTGCCTGGTAGGACTACATCACTGATCCAAAATCAGGTTTCCCTCTGCCTTTTGGTTTTCTTTTATTGTGTATTTTTTATTATGTGCCTTTTTATGTATTTCCAGGTCAAACACACTGGTAAAAATGTGTTTTTTTATCAGTCACGTGGAAAAGAAAACCATGACCCTTTTAAAAATATATATATATTCTGTGCCAGGTTTCAGTGACACGGTCAGTTGAAACTCCTACTGAAGCACAGCAGCCTTTTGTTTCTGATATTTAAAAGCAATTAATTAACGGTTGAATCGTTTGTGTTTCTTTTCAACTACATGTGTGTGCACGTAGAGTGAGAGCACAGCATGAGAGTCAGATCAATATATGTACCGGTGAAAGCACCGGTCAGACATGGCAGGAGTTCATCAAGGGGGTTAGTACATCAGATTTATTAACAAGGTTAGGCGAGGTGAGGAACAAACACATCACTAGAGGAGAGGGGGAAAAAGACAGCTCCTGACAGTGCTTCCTGCTGTCACCTCCTGGATATTTTACAGCCCAATCAGTCTCAGACAAGTCAATCAATACCACAAACATGCTGATAGGTTACTGTGTTTAACACTGTTTTGACAGCCTGTCTTTCACTTTCACGCACAAACTCCTCAAGCGTGCCAGCCATGCTCAAAATGCTGAAACTACAAGACACCAATATGTGTGTTTACCTTCCAACAGCAAGTGTTCATAATAAGCAGTTTATGACAGAAGATTTAAGCAGCACAAATGCATTTGTGTTAATACCCTGAAATAATATATTCTCCATGGTCCACTTTAGATTTGGGTGTTTGTGATGCACAGGCATAGATTATGCATGAATCAGAGATTGCTACTTTAGTCATCTTTCCTCAGCTCAAGCATGTATTTACCGTCAGATAATGCAAACAATAATTCATGGGTAAACATCTGGGTTTACAGTGATTTCTGGAGCATCTTATCCTTTCTTATCTGAATGCAGAGGAGGTGGAAGATTTTTTCCGGCTTTTGTCTGTGGTTGCTGTGTATGCAGAAAGTGCGATCATTTCCATTATTCCCAGTGAATGCACCGTCTCTCCTCTGTGACCTGATTTGGCACCACCCTTGTCGAATAGGGCCCTCAATACAAAGGTGGTGATGCTTGTGCTTCTAAGGGTCTCTTTGTTAAGGCTGTGGGAGTTTGATTTGCCACGGGGAAGAAAGAGGAAGCATTTCACAGGGAACCTGTTTTGATTACCTTTATTCCAAAGCATAAGCTTCAAACACAGCCAGGGGGAAGAGATGGGGTCAGGAAGCTTGATCAATACACGCATTTCCACACTAAACGTGTTGAATATGTATGGGAGCATTTTCCCGTGCCACATCTATTTCCCTAATTTCCTTGTTGAATGACACGTTTGATGCCAAGCCCTGCCACCTGTCCCACAGTAAACTACCCGACTTGGAAGTGAGAAATGGGTGCTACTGAGAGAGAAGCTGAGATGTGAACACCCACATCACTGCCACAGTAGCTGAAGCATCGCATATTGATTGAGATTCTTGCAAAAAATGACATCAGTGAGTGAAGCATGTGTTCATGAAATACACCTCGTTCTCTCTTTAAGGTCTGAGCACCGTTAAATAAGTCAGCAGCACTTGAAAATGAGCACAGCAAAAGCCAAAGTTTGGAAACCGTGATTAAACTTGATCTTACCTCTCAGACTAATCAACACTTTTTTTTCCTTTGCTAATTAAAAGACAGGTTTATTTTTAGAGCACCTGTCAAGTCAGAAAACGTTTGACAACAGAAAAGTACAAACATATCACAAGAACACAATGCAAACACTCAACAGCCAGGTTTAAAAAAACTGTTTAAAGGAAGAGAACTGGCCAGTTAAAGAGGCAAAATCTCAAAAGTACAGTCTGCTTTAGTTTGAAGCCTGGAGTCAGGGCAGGATTAAGCCGCTAGTCTGCCCCTCGGGCAAGACAAAGCTGTTGGGCCCTGCTGAGCTTTCCCATACACACCTATCCCAATATTCCCAGAGACCAAAGAGTTATTCAGTGCTTGATGTGAAGAAGATAGGCACGCTCTTCTACTTTGTGATAATGTGATTAGACATGGTTTAGTTTCCACATATTTACCATGTATGAAATTAAGTGGAATAACATGTTTTTACAACTTGATTTTGACACTGTGCCTCAGGTAAACATGAAATAGCTGCACTTTACTGTTTGTCTGTGAAGATTCTCATTCATCCATGAAGTTGTCAGTTATCAGTCGTCAGTCTGACGAAGCTATTTGGATGAGCAGCGAAACGTATCGACCAAACAAGAAAGAAGCCCAGTCGCCACGACTCCACTTCCAGACAATTTACTGTATAGCACTTTTATTTAGTGTTTTACAGTTTGTCAGTCTGGCTCATATTCACACACCACTTTAAGCAGCTTAGCATGCAAAGTGCTAATCTAACCATAAGGAGGAGTCTGGCACCTTGCTCAAGGACACTTTGGCAAGCAGACAGGAGGATCAATAGACAAAGCACAGCCACAATCAAACTGCACGAGCCAGCAAAGAGCCCTTAATGTTTAATTTTGTGAATTGTGTTTTGGTGGTGTATATTACCAAACACATTTGCAGTTACTTTCATCTTTTGCAAGATAAACCCCTAAAAACTGCCACACTGAGAATTCAGACCCACAGGGGCCCCGGGGAGGCTGGTAATCCAACCTTGCTTGGAGCAAGTCCAGATGGAATGACCTCAAATATTTACTTGTGATGTAGGACTGCACTACATCGCACACTACAGTCAGACATAATGTCTTTCTGCTCCATAATGTCTTTCTGTTCCTATGTCTGGGCTCTTGTACGTGATTGTTTGATCCTGAAACATCCTAGATGCGCATTGAAGTTTCAATAATGCAACAGCAGGTTCTTTTCTGTCCCATTCAGCACCAGACTGCAGTTCATAAATCACTATGTACTCTTTACATCTCCAGCTGCAGCCACTGCACGATGGTAAAGTGGGGCTTAGGAGAAGATGTATTATTCATTAGGTGGTATTCTTATTGGCTGATGCGGCCTCAACTGCAGCCAATGGGAGTAAGGCATCACAAATAATGAAAATTGTGCTGGAGGACAAAGGGGAGTCTGGGCTGTTAGGAAAGATGGATTTAGAAAAAAGAAACTCTTGTTGAATAAAATGTCAAATATATGATATGTTTGACACACACTCAGTGTTAATTAAAGGAGCAGGTTGCAAGGAGAGACAAAAAAACCCAGCAACATGAAATACAACTGAAAAAATGATGTTAGCAGTTTAAACGAAGAAGAGACTCAAACGGATAGAAACAAAAGACTCAACAGAACACAGAGAAAGAGTTAAAATCAAGTGCTGAAAAGAGTCATAAAGCAAAACACAACAGGTAGTTAGTAAGCTAAAGACAAAAGGACAGACTAATAAGGAAGCATTAGTTAATACTTAAATCCTTTAGAAAGCACTGCTTTACATTAGTAGGCATTAGAAACTAGTTTACTAAAACCATTGTATTTTCTTTAGTCTTGATAAAAAATCTAATCGGTAATAAGTTTGATAATTGCCTTTACATACTTTATTAATGACCAATTTATCATTTTGTCAGTGGCTTATGCATTTAGAAAGTTCAGATACTTTATAATTCCCCAACCAGCCTATATCTACTCCCTACAAAAAAAGAAAAAAGATATGCCCGGGTAATCTTGACTTAGCCCCTGAGAAACCAAGATCCCTAAAGTATCAATACAGGTCCTTAACAACCCATGTTAGTAAAAGTCAACATTCAAGTAATTAGAAATTCAAAGTGGAAACTCCTGCATGGCTGCATTATCCCATGAGACAACTTCGCTCTTGGCATTTAAAAAATAATCAACCTGTGGGAAACTTTCAAAATATCACTGGTTTTAAAAAAGAAACACCCTCAAGCTCTCGCAGTGCCGCGTGCTGCACACCCCTCATTTTGCAACTCTCTGTAATTTTCCTATCTTCTCACTGCACCTCAGGCATTTTAATAATTGAATTAATTATATTGACATCGTAGAGTATCCTCCTCTAACTGTAATAAGATCGCTTGGATGATATGAGCGCCTGTCAGCATCTGAGTCAGAGCTGCTCACCTAGAACCCATCTGGTCTCTTACCTGACATGTATAAATATGAGAGAGGCCAGTGTCATATGAAACTGACTTGTGTGAAAAGAGAGTCCTGCTGTGTACATAGGTTCACATATGACGCTTATGTTAGCAATGTGTAATATTATTCTTATATTGGCTCCTTATAGAAAGCTCCAACATCTGCTGTGTAACCCCACACTGTGCAAAAACATAAATAAATAAAACAAACCTGAAAAAAAACCAACGGTCAGACAATCTGTCACTGCAAATGACCTGCCAACTGTTTCCCAGTTTTATGAGATTCCATATAAATTATGCAAAGAAAGAAAGACATACAGTAAAAAGTGAATTCCAGTGTTGCTGCAGCTGTCGCTGCTGCACCTCTCACCTTTACCTCTGAACATCCTGTGTCAACCTGAACATTGTTCACACAATACTCTGTTTTATCACGGTGCATTTTATGTTTAAAACTAAATTTAAATAAATTAAATGTACCATCTGAAATGCTAAATAAAAGATGGTGAGACACTGTTCAACAAGTTTTAATTCTGTGATAAGAATTTTGTCAAATTATTAATTGGTTTATTTAGCTTTTTGTATATTTGATTGTGTCCAGGCTTATTGTTTTTGAACACTTGAGCCTATAAAAACTGTATGTATGTCTGATGTGACTTGGGGCCAACAAAATATTGTTATTTATATATCACTCAATTATTTTAACATATTGTGATATAGTTTTATAGTCACTCACCTCAATAACTATAAAAAACAAAATTAGAAAATAACTTTGCCAAAGGGAAACTTTGGCAAAATCACGGTGAAAAATATTAAACTTAACTTCTTGCTGTAGTTACAGGTGAACAACAACTTCTCACCAAAGTCTCATCAACTCAAAGGAATCCTTTCACTGGTCAAAGCTCAAATCATGTGTCAACCTGCCAGGTTAGAGATTTTGTCAGCAGGGGGTAGCCAAAAGGAATCCGATTAATTCTGTTTCTTATAACTTCAGTTAAGCATGATGGATTTATGTGCACTCCACATCTACAAATCTGCTGCCATGAGAAAGTCCTTATTAATCAAAGTGCGATTCTAATAACTGCGTTTGTCTAGTTGTAATATATGCGCACAGGATACAATCTGAATACCAGCAAAGAAATTAATTAAATGGCAGAAAACTATACAGTTAAACATGATAATAATTCGTTCCTGTGAAAAATGGGACTAATAATTCACTTCTAAGAAGAGATTAAAAAGATGATAGGTGAGTTGTTCAGAAGCCCTCAAAGCTCTGACAGGAAAAGCCATCTCACCTTTAGATGTCAACTCTCACGGCTTTATCCTCATAATACCTTGCATTTTGAAATGTCTTATTTTACGTTCTCTCAGCACTGTGTATAGACTTTCAAAGGTGTTGGGAGGAGAATTAAGGGTTAGTATATGAGCTCATTTCTTGTCCTCAGGGGCACAAAACACAAGAGGGGACTTTGGAAAACCCAAACATGCCACCAGTTACCACTTTTATTCTGACCTGTGGGCACAACCGGGGGCTCAGACTACGCTGACATGAGAAAGTTAACTACAAATAATTATTATCTTTACATTGTGGTTGAACATTTTCAAATACATGCTGTATAGTCTTAGATGCCGGCTCTCTGTCCTGTCATTCTTTCCCACCTACACGTTACAGTCCGTTTGAATCAAATAGTCATGCAAATGCTGGTAGTTTTGGCGTTCGGTGCAGTGCATTACAGGTTTAATGCTGGATGCTCTTCTCTGTGCAACCCTACAAATATACTTTTGTAGCTAACTGAGGTAAAAGAAAACACTTTTCTGTAGTACCGAGTAGTTAAATCTTTAACAGAATAATATTGCATAATCCAATCATGTTTTATATTAAAATCTTGAAGAGCTGGTATGAAGGGGAAAAAAAGAGCTTAGGAGTGGATTAAAGTGATGACAGTGGGCCTGCTGGGGTGTCAAACTCCTAAAATGCATCTCCACAGTGTTTTTAAGTTATTTAAATTTTTGAATCTCCCGCCTGGAGAGTGAATGATATTGAAGCTGCCCCCAGGGGGTGAAATCGGATACGCAAGGATAAGCCCACCCCTGCCCAGCTGCTACAATGAGGATGTGCAGAACAGTACGGAGAATACAACTTCTGAAGACCAAGTCTGCAGTGCAGATGGGTGAGAACCAAGGCACGACACAGAAGTTCAGTTTACACCATCCACCCAACAAACTTTTATAAGCACAGCCGGGAACATCGTTTATTTCTTTGTTATAGTAAAGATAATATTGCAATTAAATGAAATTACCGCACTGGTAATGTTGTAACATAAACAAATAATATAATGCACAGTTGAGGTTTTGAAACCTGAGTGAGTTTCATACCCTACAGAGAAGAAGAAGTTAAAAATGGTTTGAAACATGGTTATCTGTGCTGACATGTAACAACGTAAATCTCAAATTAAGGTCCGCTCGACCTTTCTGCACTTTCAGGTAAGCTGCAGATTTTTATTTTATTAGATTTGTAGTTTGTTGTTGTTGCGATTATTTGTCACATACCGATCGCACACTCAATAAGTGATTTGTGTATAGTAAATGGATGAAAACATAAAATGGAAAACCAGGTTTCCCAAATGTCCATTTCAAACACTTTGCTGACCTGTCTACCACTGTGCTTCCACAACTCCTGAAAGACAAAGACTTGCATCTTCAGACGTCTTTTGAGAGACACAAAAAAAAATTACAAAACCCAATTTGAGTGTACTTGAAGTGAATGCATGCTTAGATTAATTTGTCTGAAAACAGACTTCATCCAGAGGTTAATGCCTCCAATGTGCAGCCACAGGGCAGCTGCTTGTTTGTGGGAGACAAAGTGTCAGAGTGTGCCACGTCCAAGGTCCTGGGGAGAGGAGATACATCAGAAACCCAACTGTAATGGCCTGTAATTACAGAGATGATTAGTAGAACTAATGACCCAATAAATGATCCTTCTTTCATATCTCAATGTCTTTGGAACGAGGCTGGGGTGGGAGATATGGGACAAACAGCATAGCTGGACAAAGCTGAGGACAGCCCCGCTCTCGTTAACCTAATTAACATCCACGCAGGTGAATAAGTGTTGATGGAAGATTGTGAGGTTGTATGAAGTGTATGGGAGAATACAGGTGACAGCTGGTTAGCTCCTGTCATTTTTATTATTTTATTTTGCACAGGAAAAAGCTCTCATGACAAAGATCACAAGCAACAAGCATCTCTCTTTTTTCCTTTTTTAGATTAAAACTTCTGAACTCCTCTCCTTCACTGAGCGAAGACCCTGCCACAAACAGAGCTCCCTCTCTCTGTATTCAGCAGAGAGTGCTGCAGGCCATGGGGTAATAGGTGGCTAGGGGCACATCAGATGGAGAATAACAGTGGTAATTATCTTCTCTACCTCCTTGAAGTAATAGATGAAAGCCTCACCATCATGTAATAGGCTACTTAAGTCTGTCAAGGCAGGAGGAATTTTTACCCTGTCCTTATTTGCCTTGCTGCTCTCTCCCCTCTTTTGTGGTTAAATACGCTTTGTCTGAATGCCCCTGATGAATAGCACAGGGTCTTTCTTCCTCCTTCTTCCCTGACACGATAATAAAAAAAACCCACATGATGTGCTTTTAGTTCCCTTCAGGCTAAATCCCCGCAATCAACAGTCATTTAAGATATGACACAACCGGCTGATAAAGAGTGGTCTGGCCAGGCAGGAATAATCACACTGTTATCCATACTTTGACATCATTAATGAGGCGGACGACAGGGACGAGCCACGACGTGAGGAGTAGGATGAGGCAGACAAATGGGCTTGTTTTTCAGGGAGATCATATAGCTGATGTTTTTGCATGATCATATCACTTAGACCTCTGCAGCTACCTCAGCAGGGGCTGTTTTGGAAGAGACACAGCTAGCTGTTAGCAGCAAGCAATGACACCTTCAGTATCTTTGCAGCATTGATCTGAGACAGCGTGTTATCTTGTTAAAAGCTCACCTCTAATGGCTGCTGATGCAATTAGAGGTGAGCTTGGGTTTTAATTTGCAGCAAGCACCACACGCCCATATGTTAATCCTACAGCGCCCGCTACATCTTTGAATAATTCTGCATAAACTCCTTATCTTACTCTTTCACAAGATGTGGAAATGTCCTTTAATGCTCTTATTGGAAAGACAACTTTGCAGAGCAGATAAAACTATCTAAATGCAAATAAACAGTATAATCGTGTCACAATCAATTCAGAGTTTATCATGCCACAGCTGCTGCAGGGCACATTGTTTTAAACCAGACACCCTCCTTTGTTTGCATGATTACATCCTATTCTTCCATCATTGCTTTTTTATACAACAGTCACCTTTGCCAGACATACAGTTAGGTCCAGAAGTATTTGGACAATGAGAGCTCTCATGATTTTGCCTTTTTACCCCATCACAATGGATTTGAAAAGAAAAAAAAACACAATTATGATGTGATTGAAGTTTAGGCTTTCAGCTTTGTTTTAAAATGTTTCACAAAAAATATGCAATTTACCATTTAGCCATTTTAAGCAGTGTACCTCTATTAATATTTGAAAAAAGTGGCATAATGGCGAATGTAGCCATCATTTTTAATGGTTGGATCGTCAATTTTGTAGCATGTCTACATGTGAGTTTAGCCCTATACGTCTCAGAACTCATCTTGCTACATCTGTCAGTTTCAAACACCAGTGAGCCTGTTCTCATATAGGCTTTTATATATATAAATACATATATATATATACAGCGGGGGAAATAAGTATTAAATATTAAATATATATTGTGATGATGGGAAGAGAAAAGTGAGGCGAAGGAAAGGAGCACTCATTATCCAAAGCTACCACATCATTTGTCAAACATGGTGGAGGCAGTGTTATGGCATGGGCATGTATGGC
>JAUYWH010000012.1:13871368-13882966 GCA_034779795.1 Ctenopoma multispine | reverse complement strand
TATATATATATGATCTGGATCTTGCATAAAGTAGCTGTAATTCTTAAATTTAAAATCTTACAATAAACCTCTTACAATAAAGCTGAAAATCTACACTTCAATCACACCCTTCATTGTTTTGTTTCAAATGCATTGTGATGGTATTTGATGGCAAATTTATAAAGACCGTGCCATTGTCCAAAATATTTCTGTATTTTAACTTCTTTATCTGAAGTGTGTGCAGTGCTAAACCCGGACAGTAACTGCCCTCGATTCTTAAATGCACATTCAATATCTTCAACTCCTTTTCTTTGACAGTACCCCATTAAAAATAACATAGTCAAACAGCACCTAATATCACAGTAAATATTGATACTGAATTGCAGTACGTGCAGCATATATTAAGTTGGATTAAAACATTTAGTTTTTTTAATACTAATTTCATCCTGACAATTTCAGCAGAGTAGATGTTTAAATAATTATTAAGTGGGTGATGTGACAATAGGGGATAATTGTGTGTTTTTATAACCAAGGGCCTGAAAAGTAAACTCTCAAAAGTAAAATGAGGTGAAGGTGCATCTAAACATAACTGTAAGGTAGTAATTCATAACGTAGTCATTTCTAAACACAAACATGATTGACTGAGAAGATTCAGTATAGCTGACACTTTTCAAGGATATTATCTGTAATGTCTATAATGAGAGAACAGAATCAAAGTAATGCAGGGATAGCTGGTTCTACATCAATAACTACGCTGCAAACAAGAACTTCTGATAGCTAAATGAGGATACTTTTAATTATGTTAATTTGCCAAAATGTAAATTTAGGCAAAACAAAAGCTCAAATTTTAAATTCTCCAATTGTAATTAAAACTAACAAAAGCTTAACTAACTACAACATAAATTCTGTAGTTACAAAACTTAGACAGTGATTGTCCACCAAGCAAGTATAAGAACAATAACAGGATATTAATGGGCACAATGTAGGGCTGAACAACCAGCTTATTTATGAAGTTTAAGAGAATATCTGATGATACTGACTCATACTGTTGCCGTTTTGTGTGACAGTAATACAGGCAGGCGTGCATCTTTACTGGGAGATTAATTTAAATCTAGATAAATGTTGACACTATACTGCTTCAGCTGACTCACTTACATTTATTAACCGTTCCATTATACCTGTCAAATAGTTAATATCCACAGAGACAATCAAGATGATGTTATTTACAAAACTCATTCACAAATGTCTCAGGTCCAATATTCATCAGTTTCATGGTGTTTTCAGGAAACATAAACACTTGATGTCAAACGATCTGGATATTTACCCGTTCTTTAGTAATACTGCAGTAAAAACACTGTGTATTGCAGGCAGACTTCTTTCAGGATTAGGTCACACTGTAAGATGCACCATCTCATTTTGTCCTGTACGTGATATAAAAGACGCTTTTCTTGTGTTGTGTTGTGTTGAGCTTGTGCTTACTTGGCATTTGTGTATGAAGCAAGAGGGTTTAAAAACACATTTCAGTGCCAAGCATTCAGTCGGGAACGAGAGAAAAATAAAGGCATAGCTCTGAAATGGAAGAGAAACTAAAGTAAGTGGCAGCTTGTTTTGTTTCTGTGCGCGGAGAGCTTTGCCTGCATGTGACTGAGGGACTATTGAGGAAAGCATTAATTACCTGAATAAAGGTAGGTGACGTAACTTTTTTAAAAAGTCACCCACCTTCAACTTATGTGTGAGAGCAGAGGTATCAGTAGGTAGCAATTTTATGTAGCATATAAACTATTCTTTGCACAGTTGACAGATCTGCAAGATGATGTGATAAAAAAAAGGCAATGTAACATTTCCCAGTTTATTTCACCTAAATTACATTTAACAACTCCAGACAGAAAACCTTCCTTGTTGTGCAGCTTAGGGGCAAGTTTCAATTGTTGCAGATCATATTTTTGCATTCCAACGTTATGTTTTGTTCATAAGGGTTATTGCTACTTCTCCTGTCTCGCAGCTTATTACTTCAACTTAAAACTGGTTTTGCATTTCTGGCTTTCATTTCAAACTGATCCAAAAAATGAAATGAATTCATCATTCCCTTGTTTCAGGATTTCATCTATGAAATCTGGTTGAAAATTATCTACAAAAAAGAAAACGATAACTATGTTTCTCCTAAAATCACTTGTTTCATACGGTGGAAATTTGATCTACAGGAACAAAACTGGTGGTGTTCTGACATACAGAGTAAAAGCAGCATTAAACTTGCTCAACAATTACCAATGTTTGGCACTGCTGTATGAAATACAGTCTGTATTTCAAGCTCTGCTACTCTGGTCTCACTGTGTTGTGGAAATGCTCATTTTGTAGCCTGGCTTTCAGCAGACACTTAGACAAATCATGCTGTTGCAGGTATATGGCTGCAGCGGCAGGAGAAGTTGGGGACTTATAATAGTGACAAATCTGAGAACAGTGCAGTTTTTTTTTCATATGACAGCTGCTGTTTTTATGACGTTGGCTTAATGAAGAGAATTATGCAGAACAGCAACATAACCTTTAAAACTAGTGTTTTGTGTACTGTGGTATAAAAGCTCTAGTTTGAAGCTAGCTCCAGTTTGTGCCTCTCATGTATTACCTGTACATTCAACTCACAGAGCAGGATAGCACACATAGGGGCTTGCATGTAGTTAAGGGGATACCTGTAAATGACATTTAAAGTAAATCCCATGTCTTGAACTTAATTAAAATTTCACTGGATCAAATGTTATCACACCATTAACTGACCATTATCAGTTTTTATTACACCCATAATTAAGCTTGGTAATCGTTAAATTAGGTGACCTCTAGTGGTCGTAGTAATTGTTGCTGGTTGAGAGGTTGGGGTAGATGGATGGATGGGATGACAAAACGCAGCAGAAAACAGTGTGTTCCTTTTTCTGATACCCCATGTTGTTGCTTTAACACTATAGTTAGTAATTATTTTAACTAAACCACAATCTTTCTTTGAACAAAACCAAGTAGTTTCTATGCCCAAACCTGGTACGCTCCATGTATATCACTTTAACCATGACAACAAAAGTCTGGCACATCATAATTACCTACTAAGCCGACTAGAAGGTGAAGTAACCGACATCTATAGCTGCAATAACAGCAGCCATTGAATGGGGTGATGAGATTCAAAGCAGCCGTATGATTCTCCAAACACCTGAATTATCTCTGAATTCAAGTATCGAGTATTTTATGTGTCCGGGCCTTCATGAGTAAGCACACCTCAGTTAATTAACCACCACTGCCTTCAAAGCTCATGAATTATTTGATACTATTCGTCCATTAAAGCAGAAAACCGCTGTGTAACACATGGTCCACTTTCCTTTTACATATGCGGAGTGTACATAATCAATCACTCAAACAAAAAGAGCCAGGCATCTTACTGTCACAAGTAGGCTGGGCTAGCATTAAAAGCTTGTTAGCATCTCTGCCAGAGCCAATTAAGCTACATTATTCCGTGTGTGCAATTAGGAACGTTAGATTCAGTTAGTAGCAGGGTCTGAGATATTGAACTGCCTTAATGTGTTAGGAACCTGCACCTTCCCACAGCACAAGCAGGTACTGACTGAAAACCTGTGATGTGCAAGAGCTTGTGACAGAGTGAGAGAAACAGAGAAGAACAGAATACACTGCACTGAGTGAAATAAAATAAAACCCAGTATTTAAACAAAAAAGACCAAGCCTCTAGTAATGGCAACGGGCGTGGCTAACATGAGCAAAAGAAGGCAGAGTTAAAAAAAACGAGGGTCGGAGGCGAACTGCCAAATTTAATAAAAGCTCAAGTGGGAAATTCAGCAGTACATTCAACACAAATTTAATTAGTTCTACAACGCAGTCAAATGCACCAATTAATTAATTAGCTTCTACTTTGTCTCCTTTGGTTAAGGTGCTCCCTATTAAACACGACACTTCATAGATGTTTGGCACTGAAAGACTAATTATTCATCTTTTATATCTATGCTGTCTCCATGCAATGTTAAAAATGGGCATAACGGGAACGTGTCTAATCATTTTGATTATAGGAGGTTATCCCTGTTAAGGTATTTTGAAGAGGTTTCTTAAAAAGTGAAACTAGATAGATGCATATGCTTTACATTTGCTTAATTAGCTGAATTGATTGTTTTTATTTTACTTAGGTCCCCTCAACTGCCAACGATGGGACCTTTGCGGCATTGGGAGGTCCCAGTAGCTCTGATTGTGAACAATTGGATGACTTGAAAAGTTTTTCCTTATCAGCTGCTCTGAAGTGCGAACAACTCGTCTTCAAAGAACATTCCAGCATAGGTAACAACAACAGGCTTTATATTAAGGCTTTCTTCACTTGTTACTTCATATCGTATCTCTGTAGCTGCCTTAGTCATAACATGACAACTGAAGAGCTACGGTGCTACATGTATGTCGCTATTCTGCAATCGCTAAAATGTTCTTTGATGAACATAGGATATTCTCAAAATATCAAGATATCATATGACTGTGTTCTGACCAACAGTTTCAATTAATGAAACGTTGTCTTTAAGAACCAGTTTGGCTTTGTGAACAAGGAGGAGGTGTTGTATGAACTGTGAACCACTAATGAAAAAATGTGTTCATAAAACACATCACAAATATAAAGTCTCTGTGTAATAAAAGGACTGCTGCAAATAATTACCATACACAAGAAAGTTCCTCCCAAACCCCAAGAACTACGTGACGACCTAGTTAGCCTCAGACCAGGCTGCACAGTGAAGAACCAAAGAATCAAATGAGCATTCAGTGCAGGTGAAAGTCTAACTTGATCTCAAATGGGTTTGAGGCAGAAATCAGGCTTTAGTGGCAGCCTGTGTCCTCCCAATTCCAGTAATCAAAGCTCTGTAAATTACAATGCCACGGGGGATAAGCTGTTTTGAAACCTTGCCATGGATCAAATGGGCAATCTTAATTCAAGCCAACTACGAAATTAGCCACCCAGTTTCAGTTGTTTTCTTTTTTTTTTCCTCCTCTTCTCCTTCCAGACAGAAGTCCAATTTAATTTCACCCCACGTGTGTAGAGAGGTTGCTCAGACAGTGTGATCAATTGATAATACGAATATGGGCCAAGCACGTTACGCATTTCATTATTTTAATTTCTTTGTAGCTGCCCTCAAGCATAAAGTCACATGAATGTAACAGGCCAGATGAAAGGATTAGTATATTGATTCCATATATGATTGAATGTAACAAGACTTATAATGAGGGCTTCTGGGAATTAAAAAAATAAGAAAGACGAATTGGAAATGTATTTCATGTCTCAGGGCTGATATAATTTTTTTGTTTTGTTTTGTTTGTTTTACCATGATGACTTGGGGGTCTTTTCCACTCATTGTTCTATTATTGCTTTTGTTGCATATGAGATCAATAAAACACAGCAATGCAGCTGTTTAACAGACATAAACATACTGTAAGTTAGTTATTTTATGCTATATATTTCCAGAAAACGTGGTAATGATAACAAAGCAGCAATAAACTTTTGTCTTCCAGCTCCCATATGTGCTCTGAGGATAAATCACAAACCTTTGTTTTCATGCTTACTGTAGCTATTGTGACTCCCTACAAGCTCACCAGTGGTATTTAAAATAAAATAGTACAATATACTGGTAAGCCACATTATTCCCTTTCTTTCCCGAAAATCTGCTCAGTGCTGTAATGAACGGTGAAAAAAGAAAACAATGCAGCAGACCGGGACCAGTTTTCCCCTCATTTATGTCTGAAATGAAAAGTTAACATCAGTGAAAACGCTGTTCTGCTCTATCTAGCTTTAACAGTAGCTCATATCTCTGTCAGGATATTCCTATTTTTTCAACATTAACTTGTTTGGTTAAGACTATTAAGTTTAAACGTCAACACAGACAGTAAGTTCTGTTTAATTTGATACTGCATGCTGAACTGTTAGGGAGTAATTACCTACTTATATACAAAGCAGAGTTTAAGTGACATGAGATTCTGGCTGCACAGCAAATAAAAATGCTTAATTCAAACACTGTAGGTCTTATTGCATGAACACCTTCCACAAATCTGAACCTGTGACCCGTATCACTTATGAGATTGGTCATCATTAATGCATGATGCACAAAAACATCCTCCTCCCTAAGCCACCTTTTCTCTTATATACAGATAGTCGATCAGCACTAATTGCAATTTTACAATTTCCAGTGCCAGCATAATGAAAGGTAATTCTCATGTAAAACCCATGAATTTTTTAAATGCAAATATCCTCAGTGTCCGAGCCTATACCAAGGTGATGAATTAGACACCATTATACCTAATACACAACAAAACCTGTAGCTCAGGTCACAGTATCCCTAAACAAGACACTTCATCCCAAATTGCTGCCCGTGTGTGCACACGGACTCAACAATCTCAAGTTTCTTTTTGGACAAAGGCTCCCTGCCATGAATGTAGTGCCATCGATTTGGTCCCATTCAGCTACAAATACATCAGTGAAGTCAAACACTGATGTTGTTGGTGATAAGGTCTGGCTCATAGCGTTTCAGCAGGGCAGGGTTTTCCGCACACTCCTGGCACACAGTGTGAAGCATGCTCAGCTGCTTACAGGGGTGTGAAGTTATAATAGGGAGATGCTTGACCCAATTTCTCAAAGTAAATGAGGCTGTTAAACAGTATACTGCAGCCTACTAATATTTGCACCCCAGTTACTAAAAGGCCTGAGAAGGACAGCTGTACAAAAACCCAGAGCTGTTGGTGAGACAATCTAACTTCCCAGAAGAGTTCTGGGATAAAATCACTCACAGTCAGTATATACATCTTCAGGCTAAATACAAAACCACAAAAAGCTCTAGGTTGGCAAGATATTTTAAGTGCTTTAGCTCGAATCTTGTGAGCTCATAGCTCTTAGCCGTAACATTACTGTCTGCGACAGTTTCTTCCTCTCTACTGTGGTGGATCACCACCGGCCACGACCACATAAAAACAACCTTTGGCTCTCACTCGCTGGGCTTAACTGTCATGCATAAACTGTTTTAGAGCAGCAGTTGCCATGAGAATGGCTGCTTACATTTGTCCCTGTTTTTCTCTTGTCAGCATCCCATTTCTGTGTGAGACGCATGTTGCATGGTGCAGACACACTTCTGTCCTTCTCAGATCACACCGCGCTGTGTCACACATCAACAGAAAACAGACTCCAAAAAGTAAACTATAGATAAATCTGTAAAATCTGAAAGGCACTTTTTTTATTGTTAACTTAAAGTATAAACATCAAGTGGAATATGCCTTTTGAAGTTAGTTTTGGAACAGTCAAGTAAAACTTGTTTGCAGTTTGACTATTCACCTGTGCTCACCTTTAATTGGTAAAACTGGGAAGCTGGAGTACACAGGCGCTCACATGTGCATCATAGCTTTTTGCGTATCAAACTGACAGTATAAATACAGCAGATTAGTGCATGGTGTTTTCTGAAATCAGTTTTGACTTTTTATTTTCAGTAGACTCTGATGTGCTTGTGCTTTTAACTAGTTATTTTATTGCTTATCTTCCCTTTCTGCCCACAATGCCAGCAAATTCCCTTTTTGTGCTACTGTTGTCACTTAATAAATTGAGAAGTTACAGAAATACTTGGATAAATACCTGAACTTCTAAAATATAATATAAAAACTGCATTACATCAAAGAAAACTGTTTCCAAAGAGGTAGGTATTGCTTTTCATAGGTAGACTTCATTCTCAAGAAGTCTACAGTATGATGCCTTTTTAACAGTTGCAAAACCTCATTGTTATATAACTCTAAAAATGTGTCAAGCCACAGTACTTCAGTAGCCTGATCCAAGTCTCAAGTACAGCTAAAATACTAGTATATATAGTGCTGTGCAAAAGTATCTGCCCCCTTCCTGAATTTCAATTGTTTTGCATATCTGTCACACTTACATGATTAAGATATTTAAACTAATTTCAATATTACACAAATATAACACAAGTAAATACAAAACACAGATAATTTCATTTGTTAAAGGAAAAATATGTATATTAAGTTAGATTCAGTGTTCACGGCGTCTATGGCAGATGACTGAAAAAAAACACAAAGGCTCATCTCACATTTTACAAAAATCATCTTGATTATCCCCAAGACCATGTTTACTGCCAAGCACCAGTTAAATGTATTTATATTTGAGGCCAAGTTCAAAATAAAACTGTACGAATGGTTCCCACAGTTGTATGTGCTCCACTGTTGTCATCTCTATGGTAACCAGATGACCCGGAAGTAGTTTTACATTAAAAACCATTGCAAGATCTCGTAAAATTGCTTTTCAGTTATGCAGGATCAGAAACAACCCACCTCATAATGAGATGCTGAGATGAGATGATGTGGCATGACCTTAAACAGGCTATTCATGCTCAGAAAACCTCCCAAAGTGGCAGTTATCATAAAGCGGGATTGCAATTGTTGCTACCAAAGGTGGCAGTTACTAGTTTTAGTGGGTAATTATTTTTTCACATAGGCCCAAGCAGGTTTGGACAGTTTTTTCATCATCATCATCATCATCATCATCATCATCATCATTTAAAAACTGCATTCTGTATTTCTCTTTGTGTAAATTAAAATGGGTTTGATTATTTAAATGTGGCAAATATGCCAAATAATAAAAAATGAGGATGGGGGCAAATACGTTTTTAACAGCACTGCAATTTTAGTGGATCCTACCCTGACTAGACACTGCAGATTTCACTACTTGGAGGACATTCAGTATTTTCATAATCTTACAAGGAGGCTGCAGTGCTATTTAATAGTGTTATTAATATTCCTGGGAGACAGATCCAAGTGCCTCCATAACTTGTGATTTAATAACAAAGTCCTGAAGACAAAATTAGAACCAGAGCAAATTAATCTTTCAAATATTTTCAGTATACTGTTTAATCCATTCTTTTGTAATTGTATTATTACTAATTTATTAGGATAAACTACTTATGACTCGATTATTTTCGTGGTGTTCACTAAACACTAAAGATACTCATTTAGTCTGTTGTCATATCCACCTCCGACCAGTCAGTCTTTCAATTACATAAAAGAAAGAAAGATGCAGGACAAAACGAAGACTGTTAAAATTACTCTTACTTAGTGAAATGACTTTGTCACCCAATTTCACCCTGCTGAAAATAGCCAGGGAACAAGGAAGATGCTAGATAAAAACAATTAACAAAGAAAAGTAATTTTGTAATGTCAGAAAGAAAACGTTTCTCAAAGACAGCAGTGAATTCAGTACTGTGAGAATACCGGATAAATCAAGTCAAACATATAGAAACAAATACTTTATGGCATTTCCTCTTCTAAGAATAAATCCTGCAGCCTTCAAGCACTAGATTCAAACTGTCTACTTTGTAAGAAATTGCAGGCAATTGTCCTTAAGTGCAGTTCATCTTAGACTGTGCATTCTCACTGTCAGGGCTGGAGGGGAGGACAACGGGAACGTGCTTTAGAAACCCTCACCGTAAGCAGTTTGATATTGATTTTAGCTTCTCATCAGACTTTAATGTGTTAAAAAATATGCTTTTAGATTGACTTTTTATTAACAAACTGAATTTTACTGAAGTCATGAGTTGTTAAAAGATCTAGTGGTGCAGTAGAGGCATGCTCAACTGTGTGGTGTTAGGAAGTTCAGAAAGAGGCTGCGGTAGCTCCAGGCTCTGTGTCAGTATGACACCATGCATTAGTTTGTTTACAGTGGGGATCATACTGTATCATCTTTATAATGTTAAACACTGTGCTCATTGGACATTTTCAGAACCAGGCAAAGCAGACAACCACAGACCCCCAAGGGCCATCTTCACTTCATATCACAAGGGACTGCATAATGTCATTAATGAACCTTTGTCATTAATGTGCTCCACTGATGTACAACTCCATCTTTGTTGTTAAAAACATTGATTTTAATTTGCACAGAAAATTTTATTTTTCCTACACATTATTTATTTAGTGTACAAAAAGTCAAAATAATATAATACGAAATAAATTAAACGTTAGTTAAGGTCAGCAGAAAACATCTGACTTTGGTCCAAGGCCCTCAGACTCTAATCTATCCATCCGATCACTGGTTTTCCTTCTGCAACTCAAAAGTTTGGTTCAGACTCATTGATCTTCTTTTT
This sequence comes from Ctenopoma multispine, assembly GCA_034779795.1. Taxonomy (NCBI): domain Eukaryota; kingdom Metazoa; phylum Chordata; class Actinopteri; order Anabantiformes; family Anabantidae; genus Ctenopoma; species Ctenopoma multispine. The sequence goes on along the minus strand of JAUYWH010000012.1, from coordinate 13,872,848 downwards.
TTTTTTTTTAAACAAAACATACTAAAAATTAACTGTATAGTTTCAAACACCAAATAGGATACAGACAAGTTTGCAATTGCCTGGTGAACATAGTACATAGTATTTACAATGTGGTACAAATACCTTTACTTTAAGTTTCCTCAACTTCAGTTACACAGTGCCTTACTGAAACATTTTAGGTGATGAAAGTATATGTGTGGATTTACTTAAGTATTCTCAACTGTACTTACTATGATTTCAAGGAATACTTCTATTTTATGCCACTTTACTATTACACTGTTTCACAGAAAACTAAGATTAGGATTCTGCTGATTTGATCTTTATTATTCTTTGGTAATTTAAGTCTTGTATGCAGAACTTTTGACAGTTTCTTACTAAAAACTTGCTAGAAACCACAGAAAAAACAAACAAAACATAAAAAATATCTTTAAACAGATGTGAATACTAAGCAATAGATGGCCGACAGATCTTCCACAGTAGGAAATAGAAACTTAGATTGTCCAGGTCTTGGTAAGTACTTACCAATGCCGCAGTGGCAGTGTGACCCTCTTGACTCTAATTACATGCAGAGCCTCTTCCTGAGAATCACCTGAGACATTAGGCTTGGTGTTCATTGGCTATGCAGGAGGGATCTGTCCCCAGAGATCCTCCACCATCTTTGCTAATTACCCCTTGTCTTCCTTTTACATTCAAGAAGCCTCACATCTCAAGACGAGAAGGGAAAATTGCGCACCTTGAAGTGGGCAATTATTCCTCACATTGTTCAAGTTTCAACTGCAGTCAACTCAGGAAGGGAAAAAAAACTTACACTGGTGTGTAGTTGTTTGTTTTAAGTGTATTCCTTTTGCACTCAGTAAAGGCTCCTGAACACAGAAGACTCAAGTTAAAAGTCTCTTCAACTGTTTATTTTTTTGATAACAGATTAAAAAGTCAGAAACCAATACAGTTAGCACTAGGAATGGGTCCCGAAGCTCGGGAATTAATTGGGTCCAGGTGCCAAATTAATAATAATCATAGTGCTTGTTTTAAAGCAGGTATATTTGCAGAGTTCAAGGTGCACAATCTTTCCTTGTCTCTCCTTGCTACATCAAAGTTCAAGTATATTTACGCCGGATGCTCTACGGGACGACTGGGACGTGACAGTTGACAATCGCCAGCTGCTCTAACCACATACTGGATTATTTAACACGTTTTTTACGTGTTATTAACACACTTTTGTTCACTAGATAATTACATATTTGTTCTGTCATAATTATATTGGTATATATGTTTTTACATTATTATAAATCTGTTATTTTGTAAAATCAATGACAGAGTCATGACGAATTGTGATGCATTTACGTTCCCTACATTAGGTTGCCTAACTACTTGAGAAAGCCGCCTTCTCTGAGTAAACTGGTTGCTGGTTAAAAAATGTTCACTGGGGAAAGGGGGGGGGGGGGGGGGATAAAAACCCTGCTGTCTGCAAGCTGAAAAAACC
>JAUYWH010000012.1:13664786-13858306 GCA_034779795.1 Ctenopoma multispine | reverse complement strand
ATGGCAACATCTGGTGGAAATTTTGCATCAATAGCCCACTTAGAAATCCCCTTACTGATAAAAATGCTGATGTGTCAGATACTTATTTCCCCCGCTGTATAATAAGATGGTATCATCAATCCCAGTGCACAATGTTAATGCACACAACATTTCCTAATTAGCATTACCTATCTGATTATGGGGTTAGATGAAGTGATAGGACCACCAAAAGCAGCAGGATTCATCAGGTAGGAACTACGAACATATCAAAAAAATGTCACGCCAATCCATTGAGTAGTAGTTACACCAACCAACATTCCAATTAATGTAGCAAGATGGTCTAACATACACAACTTATACAGTATGAGGCCACATGCAGTTCAGGAGCTGGTGGTATTCGTTAAGCTGGAAACACGTGATTACACCTGATTTTCACTGTAATTGAAAGTTGCACAGTGTGAACAGGTTGCTAAAACCCCCAAACTCTCATTCCTGATGACCTGGCATTGTCCTCACTGGTAGATGCAAAGTAATTTCACTGACACACTGACTGTGTAGTTTGCTTTGGCTTCCTGTTTGCATTACAGAGTTTTCTATCCTTTTTTTAAAAATCTGCATTTTACTACTTAAAAATAAAAATGGCCTTTTTATGCTACATACAAGGCAGGATCTTAAAATGTATGTTTGAATTATGCATATGTGTGGGGAACTGGTGTGAGTACAGAGCATTAGACATGGGTCCTCAAATACTGAATGTTATAAGAGAATACCACTCAATATGCAAATTCTCCCCATGTTTTCAAGGCAATCGCAAGCACGTTCAGCGACTGCTCTTTGCTTTTATGGACATGGTCTATTTTTGTATTGTATGGAAATATGTTTATTTTCTGAATTCATTTTGACTACTGAGCAGAGTTTACAGTGTCCAGGCAGAGGAAGTGAATGCATTTTCTCCTGGAGTAAGCAAACACTAATTTAAGGGACTTTAAAAAATACATATTGTCACATCATCAACTGTTTATGTCTCTGCTACATTTCAGTGTAACCCAGTGTTTCTTGCTTTCACTCATGTTTGTCAGTTGAAGTGTTGCAGGCTGTGTATAGTGACAGCATGAAAAAAAATCATGACAAACTCAGTTTTTTGTCTACAGGAACCAAAGCAGAGAGAGCAACATGTACGTTCATCAAAATGTTTTATGAGGATGCTCTTTGAACTTATGACAGTCCTCTGAACACCCCAGTGGAGATGGAGGAGTCTCACCAAAGGGTGTCATTAGACTGACGAGAGAAATGAATAGTCAGATTCAAAGCTTCCTTTGTGTGTAATTAAGGGAAATTATCCATCACAGCTTTGGCAGGGCAACAGGCTGATGAAAATTTGCCTCAGCTGCGGTCAGACTGACTGCAAAGAGGACAGTAAATAGCTTCTCCACTTAAAGATGTGTCAGAATGACTTACCAGACCACCTAATGTTTTAAATTGAGGCTTTCCTTTCAGTTAAGGTGACATTAAAGTGACTTTGAATCATGTGGCAAAAATGGACTGTCCACAATTACTCCTAAACCTTTGCAAGAAAAATGACATGCATCTTCAGAAAAAAAGGGCATTTTTTATAAGACTTTTTACTTTTATAGCTGATTTTGAGGCAGTTTTTTAATGTTTTTCAAGAGGAAATTAAGAAAATACTGTAGGATATAAGCCCAATTTAATGAATTGTTAAGTTTAATGTTAGTGTAGCCAGTAGCCATCTGTCCAGTGTTTTTTCATCCAAATTGTGATTATTTTGTTTAACGTTTCACTGGCATTTGCACCACTGCATTCAACAGGTATACAGCAGATGCCCGCCTCTGTGCACTGGGATTTCCCTGCATGTCATATGAAAGCAGCTAGAGGTATGTGTCATTGTCCATATTGAAAATCAAGGCTGTAGCAAATTTTGTGTATTTTTTTGGAGGTACCACACAGGAATTGCTACTGCTATTTTGAATCCACTGACTACTGCAAGCCATCCTCATTTTATGTGATCTCTCTACTGTAAAATCAAATTACATAAACATCCACTTAACACTAGCCCTGACAACAATAACTCTTCAATGACTCCTCTCGGGCAACAACATAAGTATGTCAGACTTATATCTGTGTGTAACTAGTATCAAACTAGAGACGGGACTAAGTAAGTCCATCTTAGCACAAACACTGAAGACTTGGGGACATAGCTATCCTGATTCCCTCAAGACAAAGACACCCCAAGCCAATGTAAGGAACCTTTGTCAAAAAAGACAGATCGGTGAAATCACTTCACCTTTATCTGGACCAAACAGTGGCACTTGAACACACTGCAAAGAGTCAACCAGAATGTATGTTTGGCATGTATGTGAAAGAAAATAACTCTCCAGACCAGCAGGTGGCAGTCGGCTGCAGTTTGTTAATAAAAAAAGAAAAGAAAAGTGATAAACTGTAAACAGGGCAGTGTTCTTGTACCATTTTCTCTCACTCGCCACAGTTTATACTACTCCTAAACCAAAAATGTGTCTGGCAAGAAGTTGCAAATTCCCTTTGTCTTTTGGTTGTGGAGCTGAACAATCAGAGTGGTGCAGACAATGTGGAGCAAACTGCAACACGCCCCAACATTAGTCAATGGCCAACTACTGGCTAACTGTGTCACAAGCTTACAGTATTAGAGTGACTTTCCTGTATTCAAATGTACCAAGCAAAAAAACACATATACAAAAATGAAGGCAACCACCCACATTTTTATAACATTTAAGGTCCTTGGCAGTTTTCTGAGGCCACGTGAGATAGAAAAGCATTATCCTCAACTAACTGACCCAAAGAAAAAGAGTACAAGCATTCATATTCTAAAAAAAAAAAAATTACATTTAAGTGTTAAGCCAATGTGATGCGCCACATCCTTCAACTTGGCCTTGAAGATCCTCAACATGTTCTCTCAATGGAAACATGCCCATTTTGATTACTAACCCATATGCTGAATAATGGCAGCTGAAATTTTCACATAATTCATGTGCTCTCAGTGGAAATCTATCTGAAACCTCGCTGCCTGGTACAGAAAGAGTCACAGCTAGCTTTGCTTTCTTTATTGTCTCACCCTAAAGTTGGCAAATAGTATTTTTTCTTAATTGCTTAAAATTCCTAAAATGAATATGCAGGTCTGCACAATACCAAACACCATCACCGGAACACTTTTCTGTCTCCAATTCTTTTGTCTTTCCAACAATACTGTTTTGTTTTGTTTTTTTAATCTCAGCTTCGTGGGCCCCAACACCTGAGCTTAAGTTGAAAGCAGCAAGGGAAATTAACTCCAAGTAGGCTTTTTACTGTTATTTTCAATAAAACTAAAGAATTACAGGGCATTTTAAAAAAAAAGACAGTGACAGCATCTGTGTTGATTCGTGAGCTTCTGGAGGTGTAATAAGTAATTTGACATGAGTAGATTTTATTCCATTCCAATCTACAGGAATTATACTGACAAACTTTACTTAACTTTTTTTGGCAGATGCTTTTATCCAAACAAGCGACTTACAAGGAGCTAGCGCTGAGTGTTTTGCTCATGGCCACACTTGGGATTGGGGAAGGGCTAGGACCTGCCCCCTTCTGCATCCCAGCCTGATGCTTATCCCATTGAGCTACCAGGCATGTGTGCCATGATCAGCTTTCTCTTTGCTTAGTTTTTTTTCCCCCTGATTAATTGTGATCATAATGTACCAAACCACTGTTTAGCAGCCTGGGGATTCCAAAGCTGAACTAAACATTAAAGCAGTATTTTTACAATATATATCTTTTCATTATAATAAAAAAAAAAAAAAAAAAGAAAAAACAGATGGCTTTATTATCTCCATAATAACATAGTGACTTTCAAAACTAGCACCAAGATACACATCTGAATAATTGAAATCTGCTTATTATACCCTTCACAACACTTACTGCCCTGTAATCTCTCAGACAAAAGTTTTCCCACTTACATTAACACAGTTTTGCATATTATGGACCAAACGTCTAGTGGCTAATAGAGGAACTGCATCTGAGGGTACTTAACATTTACAGAACAGGTTAATGTATTTCATTCTGCTTTTTTAATTGCTCATTTAGGCCGAAACATGACAAGCTTACACATCAGAACTGCACTGCAAAATTGCACTCAATGTGCATTTTCATGTCCTCATGGAGGAAGAGCACCTTTTCCTTTTCCACTTACCACAGCATTTCACAGCACTTTCTGCAATTTATTGTACTATAAACACCATCCTCTCATCTTACTTCCTCACAAATAAAGTATTGTCTTATGATGCCTTGAATTGGAGAAATACAGAAGGCTGAAAAGTCTCGGCTCCTTGCTAGGTGTAGACAAGGTAGACATGAACGCTGACAGAGCCAGTTATCACTACAGGGCAACATATACCCCCAGAAGCTCCCCCTCCAATCCAGACACCTCGTCATCTGACATCAACTTCCCCCAGCTTGGCCCAAAGACGTACATGCATCCCAACAACCTGAACTCATTTGGAGTCTCATTTAATCCGAGAAGAGCTTTCGCTGATCACACGGCAGCTCTTCAGCCCCAAGGCAAATACTGTCTCTCATCTGTATTACCTTGTGAGACACTCAGAACTGTTTCATCACAGGTAGGCGCTCCTGAAATCTGCTAACAAAGCTTTCATGTTATCACTGTATTTGCTATTTACAAGACCAGCATCAAAACATGAGGATTGTTCACCAGGAATGGACAATGTAAAGCAGTAGGAAGACGGTTGTACAAATGCAGTGGAGGTTCACAGAAGAGAGCTGTTAAAGGTGGTCCAACAGCACAAGAGCTCTGCAGGAAACAGAGACGCATATCATAGAGAGAAGTGTGATGCTGTGTTGGATGTGCTTTGGTGATTACATTTGGTTCTTAAGTTATCATAGACTACAGATATGAGTTGTAGGGGAAAGTGCAGCTGAGGCACTGAGCTTTGCTGTTGCAGGTTCGATTAGAAAGACGCACAGACGCAGACGATTTCTACATTCAAAGGGATACATGCCAATGATTGGTTGAAATAAATAAATAAATCGTTGTTAAAGCCAATTACAATTTAGTCATCTATGAAATTCGTTTTGTCAAAATTTTCACTGACCAACACTGGCCAATCAGAACAGAGTGGGATGGGGGGGGAGTAAGCCTTAAAGACACTTAAGCTCAAACAAGCCTTTTTAGTCAAAAGGAAAATGCATTATAACATGTATTTGCATTTTATTAACTCCAGAATAAAATCCAAACCCCAATTTAAACAGGATTTAACCATAACTTCAAACCTTTTGAGGTTGTCTTGCTTTGTAGAGTCTTGTTATTTGAGCAGGTTTAAGCAGGAATTCATGTAAAAGTAGCCTTACCACCTTGTTTCTGCTGAATTTTCATTTCCAGTCATGTTTCTTTCAGCGGGAAAACTTGTTTCTGGTCACTTATTACGTTTCATAAACACGAGGAGACAAGGCTCTGAAACTATGCATTTTATCTAGCTCTATTTGTTATTTTTCCTCATTTTCCTCTTTCTGGGGGACACTTGAAGTATGTGCTAATAAATAAGACAAGTGACTGGGTACTAGAAGCTGCCTCTGCTTCTTCTTTTGTTTGTTTTAGAGAAACATTGTTATTGTGATGTCTCTACAGTGAATTGAACAAGTCTGCGAAGACAGGTCACAGCTCTACTTGTATTTGCACATTAAAAAGCCTCAGTTTCCTCTGCACATTATTATTCATTTTCCCCTCTACAACAGTGGAAAAGGTCCCTGCAGATGTTCCCTTGGCTTTTATGTCAAAAGCTATCTGACTGATACGAGAAAATGTCAGCCGAATCCAAAAGTAAAAAACAACCTGATTATTCCTTTCCGTGAAAGGTCACCTGTGACAGATGCATGTGACCTGTGAGGTCACATGCATCTGTCTCTGCTCAGCTTGAAAGAACAAACAACTGGCCAGTCACACATTTTTAATTTGTTTATAAAACCAAAAATCCGATAAACTGTATGCGACTGCAGCTCATCACAGGACTTTTGTTATGTCTCTCCAGTACACAGTTTACATCAGCTGACTTGTGTATATTCCCCCCACAAAATCTAATGTCTCCATCAGATTCCTTGCGTGTGTGCAGTCATTTTGTTTTCTTCCACAGGTGACCGCCTTCTTCGCTCATACAAGTATTGGAAGATGTAAGAAGATTGCTTTTTATGGATTGCATTCTTAACAGTTGGGTGTGCTGCTTCTGTCTGGCTGGCGCTGGCAGTGCTCTGCACAAAATCACAGTGGGCGATGGAGACGCTTTGTGCTGTGCCATCAGTGCGGCACCTCTTGAAAAGGTTCTCATCTTATGGCCGTGGTAATTTCAAGTTGCAGAGGCATCTATCTTTCCAGGAAAATTGCTAAACTGAAGTTATATTCTGCTGTGCGTCCTTTGATGATTTCTTTATGCTGTAGGTAATAAAAAGTACAATCTAGGACCCCGGATGAGAACAATATATACAGTGGTGGTGTTTCATGTGGCTCCCTGCTGAGAGCAGCACAAATTTCAATTGGAACTCTGACAGTGAATGCAGCACTTATGCCTTTCCTCTTGCCTAATGATGCAAATTATTAAAATGATTCCTCTCCAAAACCTGTTTCATGTATTTCGTTCCAGAAATAATTGAGGAATCTTTTTATGTTTTCAATTAGCGTCTTTTTTCTCATCCTCATCTCTGGTTGACATTCATTCTAATTGCTAAAGATTCAGGCTTCGCTTGGAAATGTTGCGGGGCATTAGAATAACAGGCACTTTATTTTCCCTGTCAATCTTCCACAATAGGAAGGAGAAGTGAGAGGGAGTTTACAAATAATTACTGGAAGAAAAACATCAATTTTTTGCTTTTCTGCATAAAAAAAAAAAAAAACACACATTCCACTCTGGGAGTAATTACAGAGAATATAGACAGTACAAGAAAATAATTTTTGTTGTTTTCAGGAAATCTGAACCCACACCTGATGCACATGAATCTGAATGAATGAATTCTGTCTAGACTAAATTTGAGCCAAAGTCTGATGTCCTCTACCCTTAAAAAAAACATTTAAATTAATTTAGTTTCATCACTTAACTCCAGCAGGGCCTACAGGTTTTCAGGGGATAGAGGTTTTGTACATTTGAGACAACAGCAACTTGGGTCAGTTTAAACTTATTTTGGTTACAAGAGATTTCATACCACAGAGAAAAAAAAATCCTTCCAGACCACTTCTGCACTGTCCATCTGTGTTCTCAATATGTTCCAAAAGTTGCTCAGTGTTACTCAAACATGACATTGCCATTTGTTTGGTTACTCTGACGATATGGCAGCAAGCAACAAACATGCAACTAATAATCATTATAGATTATTTTTGGATTTACTGATTAGTAGATTATTGTTATAAGTGTTAAATTATGTATCCCAAATATTGCTAAACAAAAGGCTTAAGATTATGTATTTATTAGATATTTATGCATTGTTGCTTTAAGCAACATTCTAAATTTATAAACTTTTGTCTTCTCCATTGCCTCCAGGACCCATGCAATATGGGGAAATTCTTGTTAACAGGCAGCTGCATGTTAGGCACCAAGGGTTCAGGGTTCTGTGTCCTTTGCTTCCATAGAAAGACAATCACAGTGAAAAATACTAAAGCTATGATGCGTTTTTCTAGTCTCATCAATGTCTTGTGTTTGGTCTGTGTCTTTTTTGATACTACCAGTACTATACTATCACCAAGGTTCGTTTTTTTTAATCTTACACATAATGAGGTTAAAACAGCATACGGGTGTCTGGATAGGACTTAAATTAAGGGGGGAGGTGATAAACACAGAAAATTTGTATTTGGGGCTATAGAGATTAACTGAAGACAAGACACAACATATGGAACCCATATGGGACTGAAAAACACTGGTCAACAAATGCAATATAAAAATGAATCCCCAGAGTAATGAACACTTTGTGATTTTTTTTGTAAACTCTACATCCTCTCCAGTCCCAATGGGTAAGAATAATCTCACACTCCTGACTCCTGCACTGCCCTGATGGATGAAAACTAGGCTAACATTTCTGGATGATTCCCTTGAGTGGAAGTGGCAGATGCACAGAATCATACTTGCCCTCCCCAGTACATATACGCACTAAGCCCAAAACCTCTCCAGGGTTCTCTCTCAAGCCAAGCCAAAAACCCAAGCTGGGGTAATCCCAAGGGAGCTCAACTTCCACCGGCTCTCTGCTCAAATCCTGTTGGGTCAGAAAATCCAGAGAGCAACTGTTGAACCACTGGAGAAAGGCTGGGTTGATTGTTTTGTTTACAGTCCTACACAGTGCTAGTCCTACATATTTTTGTCCCTGTGGAGAATCTAAAGATGGCAGTGGGAGCAAATTGGACACAAAGGCGTTTCGTGACTTTGCAAGCCTCCAGCTGAGCCTGGCCAGCTGTTAAAAACACACACATATAGCACATATACACCGTCATCTCTCTCACTCTCTCAGTCTCTTTGGGTTTGCACTTGTTCATGCCATGATTGCCTCAGATAAGTGAGCTGAAAGTGAAATCAAGAGGAAAAACATTTTCTCTCCTCACACAAAGCATTCTGGAAGGACAACAATCAATTTCAGACTAATCCCGCAAAAACCACAGTGGTCATCTAATCAGCAGTGAGACCACAAGGTTCGTCTTGAAATGTAGCACCGGAGCGTCACGCTGACATGAAAATTCAGGAAAGCAAGTCAAGCAATTCCAAAGCAGAGCTGTATGAAAAAAATCACCAGGAAAAAAAAACATCAACTGAACTAGACAGTAAAGATAGTACAGACAAATATGCAAGTATGTACTTTTAGTGCTATAGGGAAAATCAGAGAGTACTGAAATAGCACCACTGTGATGTTGTGTTTCCTGTAAATTGTGACATTTTAAGCTCTCTTTTTAAGTCTTTAAGTCTCTCATTTAGATGTTATTTGTTTACAAATTATAATTTAGAATTTTAAAACTTAAACATATTAAAACAATCCATGTTTGTTGAGTCTCAATTTTTTAATTGAAATTAATGAACATATAAAAATAATGAAGGCAGAGTCACCTCAGGATATTTGTGTAAATGACCAACTATGCAGCACTTGTGATTAAAATTTACCTGACAAAAATATTTAAAGTGAAAAATTCCATAAAGCCCAAATTACTTCCCTGCATCAAAATATGCATCAATCAATTCACTTTGGGGATTCACTTACACTGTGCAGACATCATTTTCTAATTTAGCATAGATAACTATATACAATCTGTGAACTGATGAAGTGGCCTAAAATCCAATTCCCCATCCCGCTATGCAAAGCAACAAAAGGTCAACATCTGCTCTTGGCAGTCTGGAAAACACTGGAAGGCAGAAGATTACTGGTCATTAATTGGCAGTCAGTATCTGCATCTAAATAAATGTATTTGCTGTTCGTAAAGTAAACAGAAATAATACTCGCAGTATATACTGTATGAGCAGTAAATATGGTAATCTGTGTATATTTACACTGAATGATGGACAATAAAGAGGCTTTTTCACGGTGTAAGGTGAAAATATATATATATATAAATCGAAGGTTTATATGTAATTTTAGCCATTTCCATTTGATGCCTTTAAAATCCTCAATAAACACAAATTCATGTTTTTCCCCCAAAGAATTTGTCATGGTGGTATAGTCACAGATGAACTGAGAAGTCAAATAAATAGTGGGAATAAATGCCTCACCACACCCAAGTACAGCTGTTCTGTATTATTTATGTATATTAGATTCATCATCTCACATTTGGCTTCATTTGAGCAAACAGACTTAATGCTACACTGTAGGAGAAATAGGGAGATTCATAACCAATTCATACACAACATGTAGCAGAAGAAAGGGGTCCGTTTTTTGGTAACATAGGCCAACAAGTTTTATATTATTTTGCTTAATCTGACATAAGTCCTACTCCAGTCCTAATGTTATCCTAAAATCTCATTACACACATGTTGCTACAGGAAAGTAGAGCCCTTTATGATGCTACACAAATGGAAGAAAACTCTCTTCTGTGCAAAAGGCATAAAAGCCCACTTGGAGTTTGCAAAAAAGCGCTTGAAGGACTCTCAGTCTGAGAGGAACAAGATTCTCTTGGCTGATAAAACTAAGACTGTAAAGCTAAGACAGTTCTAAACATTATGTCTGGAAGAAACGAGGCACCAATCATCAGTACCGTTCCTAACAATGAAACATGGTGGAAGCAGCTTCATGCTGTGGAGATGTTCTTCAGATGCAGGGACTGAAGGACTGGAAAGGGTTGAGGGAAATGTGAATGGAGCAAAGTACAGATCTATCGGTTCTACAGCACTCAAGCTCTCAGTCTTGGCCAAATGTTCACCTGCCAACATGCCAACAACCCTAAGCACACAGCCAAGGTAATACAGGAGTGGCTTATGGACAAACTGAATGTCCTGGAGCGGCCCAGGCAGACCCCGACTTGAAGCATCTTTGGAGCGACCTGAAAATGGCAGTTCACAGACTGTGTACATGCAACCTCACTATAGGCATGAGAGGATTAGCAAAGAAGAATGGCAGAAAATCCCTCAATCCAGCAAAGCTTTCCGTGTTACACCATAAAGACTCAAGGCTGTAATAACTGGTGCTTCAACAAAGTACTGAGTAATGGGTTTGAATACTTGAGTACATATAATTTCCCCCCCTTTCAGAATAAATATGCGGTCATTTCTGAAACTCTGTTTTAACTTAGTCATTATGGGGTCCTGAGTGTAGATTAATGAGAAAAACATAAATGTAAACATCTGTAGTCTTAAGCTGCAACATAAAATTTATCTGAACACAGTGAATGCACTGTATATAAATTTGAAATCCCTTTGTTTCTAATTGTAACAACTGTCCTTTTGTCATCATCATAATCACTGTTGCATTGTTTACCATTTTCTTCCAATATTCTGATCATCATTATACCTACTGTTGTCTATATTTTTATTCATGGAGCTATTTTTACTCATATTTCCATTATTGTTCATAGCACTAGAGTTTCTCTATGATTATTTCTATCATTACTGCTTATTAAATTCATAACCTATCAGTACTGAATGCACTGTTTGCCGTAATTTTATTTTTAGACTTTTTTTTTTTAATTGACTGAAAACATGACATTTGTATTTACATTGGCAAGAAAAATACCAAAAACCATTAGTGAAGCATGGAAGGGGAAACACATGATGATCTAGGGGTGCTTTGGCAATGGGAAAGTGGACAATCTGCATCGTCTGTAAAGCATCCTCAATCCGCATGTATACCACCCCATACAGAAGATAAATGCCATTCCCGCCAGTAATAACTTAATTTTGCAATAAGACTATAACCCCAAGCACTCTTCGCGCTTATGTAAAAATTATTTGGTTAAGGATGTCGCTACTGGAATACTCCTTGTGATGACCTGGCCACCTCAATTACCAAACAGTTCAAGAACACTGCCCAACCAGCACAGCAGACCTTTAAGAAATGCTGCAGAAGGTCACACCTGAATGAGGGGCATTAGGAATGGCACAGATTCTAAGTTTAACATGCAAATTTGAATTGAATTGAATCTGAATTCTGTGTGCAAATATGCTTAAAAACGTTTTGTTTTTTGCAGACCACTTACAACCATTTGAATGAATAAAACCAAGAAAAGATCATAAAGTGAAAAACAAAGTGTGTAGATGTTTCCAAACCTTTTCTTGAAAGTGTATGTCAGTGTGGTTCTTCTCCTTTTGAGCAACAGTAACATGGCAAATCAGTTTTCTTATAGGATTATTAGGGTACTTTGAGTCTGGAAAAAGGATGGCCATAATAAAATCCTATAGTAAGGCAAAGCAAGGCAATTTTACTTATATAGCACTCAGTGCTAAACATAAGCAAAAAAGACTAACAGCAGCAAAAATAAACATTAAAAAGCAAAATAAAATCAGACAAAATGAAAATAAAGCATTGTTAGGAGGAAAATAAAAAACATTAGCAAAGTATGTATTGTTTGCACCGTAACACTGAAAGCTGCCCTTAACCGTTTCTTTTTCTGCTTTTGCTTGACATTGAGTTTTCAGTTTTGAATTGTAAGTGGGTAAACCTGGAGCATATTTAAGATCATCACTAAGCTGGTTTCATATGTGTGCAGCGTAAAAGCTAAAAGCAGCTTCACCCCGTTTCGTTCTGACCCTTGGATCTAGCAGCTGTCTGCTACCTAATGATCTAAGAGGGCTATACTTGAATATCTGAAGAGGCAGGTTACTTGTACTAGATTACTCTTTTCAGTCAGTACTCTGTACTTCACAGAGTATTTCAATTAGCCTATTAAAATTTCTGTCCAACTGCAGATTTGAAAGGGTTAAATTCCTTCAAATCTGTCCTGTGCAGTAACAACAATGCACTGTATCCATAAACTAAATAAGCTCTGATTCATCTGACTAACATAGAAGTACCAGAGATTCTATAAAAATAAGTTTCCCTGTTGTAATGAAAACCTGGATGTTGACATATAAAGGTGTAACTGGTAATTACATTGGAGCTGGCAGCCCCAATATGACAAATACAGATTTTAGCTGTAAGTGTTACAAACCCACTGCTGTTCTATGATTTCTGAAAATCATTTTTAATTTGCCAAAGTAATATCTGACAAGCAAAAAGCACGTGCTTGTAATACAGGTATTCCTGACACAGGTATTCCTGACACAATATCCACTTTTGTTGAACAATATGTTGACATTTTAAGACAATTTTATGCCAATGAAGGGGAGCTTCTGAAAGACAAAGGCCCTACGCTCTGTACAGTCCCTAAACGCCTCCACACCGCATGCTTAAACACTGTGCCTTCTGTTACTTTCTCACTTGAAGACCACACACAAACTCTTATTTACAGGCGTCACTCAACATATAAACCATTGATCATCTTCAGTACATCAGCGATCTACTGAGAGATAATGTTGAAAGTTCTTCTTGAGAAGGGCAACAGTTCTCTTGTATGCCAAATATTTCCTATCTGTGTGTGCAATACAAACAATATTAAAGTCAGCAAAATATTAACTCATGTCCATATATAGGTGAAGATAAGTCTTTAATGTAATATTGGATGTATAATATCGTATGGTCTAAAATAAGGTTATAAAGGTTAATAAGTGAAATATTTGTATAATTTAAGCTAAAGTATTTTAAGATCATGCATTTGTAAAGGTCTATGTAACAGTGGTCATGTCCTTCTTTAAGACTTTTTCCTCCCTGTCTGCTGGTTGATTGTCTTCTTTCTGATCCACATCTATGCCAATAAAATGTTAGACATTGGCTTTGATTTGCAGCCTCATGTGCACAACATGTATGGATCACTCTGCAAGACATCTCATATTTAATCACCGCAGAGGAGACTGTCCCTGCAGTGACACACAGCAGCTTCTGCCAGGGAGTCCATGCTCCCACATCATATAGATAATTACACAAACACATTAAAGCACAAACACACATTCACTCAGTCATGCTGAGATAGTTCAAGCAGACTGACAGAATTTGGCTGAGGAAAGCAAAGGCAATTCAGTCTATTGGCTTGTTTACTGACAGGTTACTGAATATCAGGTAGTGTGACACAGAAAGCTGAACATCAATTGACTAACCGTAGAATCCAGTCATGATCAAAGTTCAGCTCATATCACATCAAGTCAGATTTTCTCTGATTCTTCTTAGAGTCACCTAAACCATCACCTAAGAGACTAAGCTAAATTGCTCTTCAACACATCCTCCACTGTGGTCAGCGTACAAGTGAGCAGCCATCCATCCAACTTAGTCATCAAGTGAACACTAGACAATCTGAGTAATGGGAACTGAGAGAATGGTAACTAACTGTCAAGAAAGAAATTAGTCGAGCCCTTTTCCACTCTCTGCTAGTTCAACATGCCGAAAAACAATCAATCTCGCACCTGCTTATGAGACATTTCAGACGTTTTCCATGAGATTTGGTTTGTCATTTAAATTATTTGTGCCATTGTTGATTCACAGCTGGACCATATCAACAATTCACAGGAGCTGTGCGGTCTCTCAGGGCTGTGACTTATTTGGTATTTCAGACTACAACAAACGTTACGTGACAGTTGTGTTTGCAGTGTAGCACTGATCCAATAGAGAGAAGTGCAAAGCTCCCAAACTTAATAGTCATATATGGTGCCTGGGGGGCTCAGTTGTTTCATGCACTGCGCAGTTATTCTGAAACAAATTCCAAGTAGTACATGGACTGGAGTCACACTTCCCTGTTCTAAATTAAAATTTAACTAAATTTGGGGAAAAATTGGACAAATGAGACCTCCAATAATGTGACCTATTTCTACTTATTTTTAATCAGTTAAGATAATTAAGTTGGACAGTTGGATGAATATTTGCACTGTAGCACTGACCCTTGAACTTTTCTACTACTGCAATAATTACCAGCACTGTTACACTCATTATTACTGCAAATTACAAGGCTTGCATTTTTTTTTTATTATTGAATTTTTGGTGGTTGTAGAGCATCAGACTGAAAGAAAAAGCTTCTCAGCCAGTGCACACCCTGGTCTGACAGGCCACATAGATGCTACTTATAGTAACAAGGAACTGAATCATGAATTAGACAACCAAGACCAACAAGCACTGAACACGTCCATCACAAGGCAAGTGGCAGTTTGCATGAGTGCAGTCCAAAAGCCACTGTCAACCTGGCAGCAAGTCACAAAACAGCAACTGTCACAAGGAAGAGATATAGCTGACAATTACGAAGCTTTCGTTGTCATTCACAAAGGAAATTGACCAGTAGTACAGAAATGGAAGACAGACTTCAACTAGTATTTTTCTCCCTTTTTTCCCCCCTTCACTGTTATCTCTCATTAACTGCTGCTGATGCTTCACAGAGACTTCACCCACTTGTCAGTTCTCACTAGCATTTTGGCCATCAACCACAGCACGCAGAGGGCATCTGGCGTCTCCCAAATTCTCCTTCCTTATGACTTCCAGGAAACTGCTGTGTCCAAGCACAGTGGATCAAACAAATAAAATGGAACAAAAAATAATCTGTTTGGATGTCACTTAATATCTGGTCTTTGCAGATTTGCATTAAGTCAAAGGAATAAGAAGCAATATCAATGAACAGGATTGAAGAAATTCTAATCTTATTAGCCATGTGTCTTCAGCAGCTGCCTCTAAGCATGAATGAGATGAAAACTACAAATGCAACTCTGGACTAAACAGTCAAGTTCAGAAAAACATAGGTTTTGTTATTGTACTTTTGGTCATAATTTCTTTGACTGTTAAATGATAACAGTTTGGTTTTTTTTCCTGATGAAATCTGGGGATACTGCAACACCAGAGACAAAATGTTACTCGACTCTAACACTTGTTGTGGCCAGACTCTGCTATTCAGACTTCTGCAGGACCAATTGGCAAGCTGACACTTTTCAGTCCATACTTTCTGGCTTTCATACAACTTGAAAATGAAAATGACATTTGAAAATGCAAAACAGATCCCACCATTTGAAAAATATTAAATAAATATCGCCATTTGGAAGATGCAAAATAGAAGCTGCCATGTGGACATTTCTGCTGGAAAGAAATTTTATATAATTTTTTTAATTAAATTTATAATTTAAGGCTAAATATTATTCTAGTAATTAAACAGCAATTAAAATACAAAAGATCAACCAGAAAAAATACACAGTGAGTCATCATATAACAATCAATGAAAAAAAATACTTTAAGATCTTATCTCATCAACCTATTTCCTATCCAAACTGTAGAAGGTTGAGATGATGTCAACACACTCCACAGGTCAGAAGATGGAGGTCATGGCTACAAGAAAATGTCATCGAGAGTGTGGGAAAGATATACAGGCAAAAAACAACATTCTCCGCCCTATATTTAATGACTTTTTTTCCTGACACAGTTTCTGCACCTTTGACAGTCAATAACAGCATAATCCTCATTTTGTCTTCTTCCTTTTTGCCTTCACTTTATATTGTGTGTCTATCTAGGTCTTTCTTTAGTTTCATCTCTGTCTCTGTGTCTGTGCAGGTTCACCATGCTGCTCTAATTGTTTTTTCATCTCACTCTCTGGGGATGTGTAGGCATGGCCTTATTATCCAAGCTGATCGATGTGATTTATAGGTTTAGGGAGCGAGACATGCAAACTTTCTCATCTCCTGGGGATAAACCAAAGAAATCAATCACACAGGCTCTGTGTGGGGGCCAATCCAGACCTGAAAACTACTTTCTCTAAAGACCATCATGGAAGCAGTAGCACTCTTGAAATGTATCTACTGCATCTAGGTTGTTATTTTTCCCCCTCTATCAAATACTTACTCATTATGTCTTAGAATTTCTTGAGTGTTTTGCATATTCATGTTAAAAATATACGGTATCTTGATTAGCTGCAAGACCTGGAGACACGTTTTTCTTGCTTTGCCGTTTTGTGTCTTTCAGTATGGTTAAGCTGATTAATTTGTTTATACCACTGGAATGTGCTGTAATTTGCCATGATGCAGATGGTCTGCTTATTAACATAATCACACTGGTCCTCATGAGGACAGCGAGAAATAACATAGCTTTCCAGATACTGCTGACCAAAATTTGATGGCAATTGCTCGAAGAACAAAACTGTTTTCATGGAGTCATGTTATGTTTACTGACATTCATCCAGAGGTTTTCATTAATGGCCAAATCTGTGTCTGAATAAAGTCTTGGAGCTCGCATTTAGTCTTTTTTTCCCCATGTTGTATCACCACATTAGATTTTACTTGGTGTAACTAATAAACTGACAACGTAGTGCTGACTGGCTGTATGCTTTTTCTACTGATTGTACACATGACTCAGGCTGCCTCATAAAGCCTACAGACAATGAAAGCATTTCAAAGACTGTATTGGATTAAAATGTGCTGTGATTTTTTTTTCTCCACCTCTCTCATCTTTGATGATGCATCACACTCACAACAGGTGTGCGACATCAAATAAACATGTCTACCTGTGTAAGTCACAGCATGGCGTCTGGATCGATACTGTATCTTTTAGTATTCACAGCATCACCATCTCCAACAACCTTAGCAAAGTTGAATAAAGATCAGGTTTGTGTTTTAAACTTTTCAGCACTAATGCCTTGAGCTAATGCCACAGACAGTGGATATTTGCATGATTTTGGATGCATTTCTTAGCTTTAAATGATTTTACTTCGAGCCAACTCTGTATATGCCACTGCCTGAAACTTTATAGCACCTTTCAACTCAATGCTTTGGTGTTTATGGACCACAACTTTACTATTTTGGATCATAGATCATTTTTTGTCATGGACATATGAGACAAGAGAGTTCCAAAAACCACATGCACACTGTCTGCTCATCATCAAGAAGCACAGATGGAGTTGATGAAGACCAAATGGTATCTTAAATCAAATTAATACTAAACTTGCAAGGTCCACTGAATACTTACTGTGACACCTTTTCATTTCTTGGCCAGCTTGTGAATGTAGCGGACACTTTATGCTACCTTATAGTTGGGTTGGGTATCAATTCCAATTGTGATAACTCTCTGGCTCTGCTTTGATGTGCTCTAAACAAAACACAGTGTACTTTTTGTGTCAAGTAATGTCTCCTGCACATTCTACCTAGGGACCACTCCTCACTGAAACCAAACCAGTGATAAGACGTGTCACTCGGACAATCTCCTGTTGTGCGCTGCATATATGAAAAGGTAACTCATTTGTAAAAACTGGATTTAACTGAATTTTGCCTGATGTGAAGCATCCATTATTTGGTTTTGATGTACTTTTGTATTCGTATAAGGCGAGCTGTCATGACTTTTAGAAGCTCCGGATTTTCAAAGTTGGAAATTTATTATTAATTATTGATGTGAACAGTATGTAGAAATTGATCATTATTTGGCATTTATTCAAGTTAGACCAAGGAGACCATTGTGGTGCCATGATGAAAAGCTATATTGCAGCATGCACCATTAAAAATAAAGAAAATAACTTTTATAACAATTGCAGAAGCAGGAACATATGCCTACACGTCATTGTGTCCATCATTTTTCTTTCCACTGTTGTTGTCTTCGTCATTTATTTAGAGCTGTCAACGACCTTGTTTCCTTGTATGACAACACATATTTCCCACAGAGCTGATACCGAGAGTGTTTTTACAGACTGAAAGATATAATTGACCATAATCACTTAGTAATCAAGTTCAACTCACAATTACAGAGACTTAACAAGCAATTAAAGAGTTTAAACTTAATTTGCATGTTTTCTGCTGAGATATGACTTAACCTGACATAACACTTCACTCAGATTGTAAATAAGACATTTTCAGCATCAGCTCCGACTTTGATTTGTTGACATATGGTCATCTCTGTTCACGATATACCAGTCACTGAACTCCGAATCAGAATCACTGCTGAGCCTACAGGGACACAAACTGTCATTGGATGATTTTTATCTGTTTTCCAACAGCTCAATATTTTTCAATTAGCTCAAATTAGACTTGTTTAACGACAATTAATCAATAATTAAGCTAGGGAGGAGGGTGGTAAATATTTACTTATTCATCATATGCATATCTAGCTGTCTGCTCATGTCCACATCATTCTAACGTAACGGGCTGGTGTCCCTGATTGCACATTCATCATGGATGTTAGACTATAATCTTTTATTCCTGCTTTAGACAGTCTGTTGATAAGATCCAATGGAGAGCAGGGACCACGAAGTTAAAAGACTATCACTCCCGCTAAAAAGAAATGATTGTACCGTTTAGGAGGGTCACACACACTAAAAGGGCCGACAGAAATAAAAAACAAAAAAGGCGGGGGGAGGTAAAAGTGAGTGCAACAAAGGAGTGTATTTTGAGTCCTGCGGGTTAATTCAGAGCCTTTCAGCCACAATTGCCGTGTCTAAACATTCATGAGCTGTAGAGGGATAGTGGGAGGGAGGGAGAGGCAGAGAAGCGAGGGGAATGGATGGAGCAACAGCACAGCGCTCAGACACGAGAGGGAGAACTAGAGAGGCAGCTGCTGAGTGAGCTCGTACACACCGCTCTGAGCAGGTAGAGCGAACCAGCGCGACAGAGGGAGAGGCAGCGAGAGAGAGAATGAGTAAGGAAGGAAGGGGAGGGAGGAAGTCTGTCTTTTCACCTGAAGATTACTTTGTCTCACACTTCACTCACCCTGAGAGCTAGGAGGAGCAACAAGGAGGAAGCTGAGTTGATCAGGAGGTGCCAAGTCTTGCTCTCTTGCTCTTTTCCCCCCCCTTCTGCTCCTGCACGAGGGTCAGCTGGACTTCTCTGCAAAAACGCCAGGTTTCAGAATCTACAGGAAAGACTGAGAAATAACAAAATCAACACATCAAGAACAGTAGAGGAGAAAAAGTGAGAAAACTGCAGTAAAGGAAGTTTCACAGAAAATGTACTTCTACTAGGTAAGAACTGGATTTGTTTTATATTTCTGAGCTAATATAAGATAAAACTACACCACATCATGAAGTTAGAATTAAATGCACTTTCATATGGATTAATACACATCAGGATATGTTTATGACTGTTGCACATAAAGAACAGGGCAACGTGACAAGGTAAGTCTTCAAAATAAGAGCTTGTATGAAATGCGTCTCCTCTTGGTCTGTGTTTCTGCAAATATTTAATGACTCTGGGGAGCAGCAGCAATGTGCAGTTGTTTTATGTACCTGAGATACATGTGGTGAAATCGGTGTGAAGTTGAATGGAGTGAAAGGACAAAAGCACAGTGCTGACAGTGTAAGCAACAGAGGAGTATGAAGTGAAAAATCAAAAGGATAAAAGAAAAGACAAAAAGAGATCAAACAGTGGAAGAAACAGTGGGAACGAGCTGGGAAGCTAAAGAGAGTAAATGAGAACCGGACTAAGATAAAAAGTAGAGGAGAACTAGGAGGAGGGATGGAGAGCTGAAGTGGCAGGGGCTCACTGGCAACCAACTTAGTAACCAAGGCAGCTGCCATGAAGGAGAGCCAACAGGGGACAGTGGGATTTCTATTTTTCACCCTCTCCGAGACACACCGGGGCTCTGCCAAGTCCCCCGTCTCATCCCCCACGGATAAGGATTTCATTGTGCAGCGTTGTGATTCATTAAGCATCTACATGTACTCTCCCCTGGCCGCACTTAACTCGCTTACACTCCTTTTCTCGCTGAACTCCCCCCTTGGTTGTGGATGATACTCACTCTGCAGCGTCTGCTCCTCCCCTCTCTCTTTCATTATGGTCTCAATTGGCTCCATAATCAGCTCAACTCATTCTGCATCAGTTGTATGTTGTAAAGCTCCTCAGTGAATATCAAACACATTCTGTATTATTCTTAAGGGAGGATTCCTTCCGAAGGGGGGTCACTTTTAGCCAGGCTGACAGCAAAACGAGATTTCAGAATGCCACATGGTGTCGCACTAGATGCAGCTGGGGGGGTGGGCATGGGTGTCACAGAATGTTTAATAGATTAAAAAAAAAGGTTGTAAATGCTGTTTCTTCACAATTTTACTGTCAAACTGAAATCCTGCACATTTCACTCACTGCTTTGCCTTTTCTCTCCCACAAAATCACTGGTTCACGCTCTCTGCTCTCATTAGGTTTTGACCACAGCAGGCACGCAAAGGAAAAGCACTAAGTTAACAACTAGCTGGGGAATACTGTGGAGAATTTAGCAAAAAAAGAAAGTCAGATTTCTGCTGAATGTGCAAATCGGCAACTAATTACCAAGGCTGCCATATCAACTTAATAGGTAGCTTGTTCCTGCTGCCCCCAAGTAGCCAAACAAACTGTTACTGCAGGTTCTTCATACACGGATTAACACGCTGGCTGAAAATATCGTTGACAACTTCATTCAATCTTTGATCTGTTCATTCTTCCAAATTAATTTTGATCTCAAACCTAGTCGACAGCAGGTTTATTCTCAGGTTTTATAAGTATAAATAAACTAACATCATAGTTAAATTGTGTCTTTTACTAAACTATGTGCTAAACTATGTAGGAACTGTGCAATGCAAAATATACACCGGCCAGTAACATTAAACAAACAAGTAGTGTTAAATTTTGTGGCTGATCATTGTTAGTCCAGCTAAATAACCTAACACATTCCCCTGTCACTGACAGTCTGATGACATTCAGGGCAACAATTCACCACAAAAAAATAAATAAATAAAAGCTATAAATATCAACCAATCATTAAGATGTGTTTTGTATTTCCACACAATATGAGATATGTGTTATACCACAAGCAATCTGCAAACTTATCAAAATGGTTGCTTTTTAAATATATCTGGATTTGGAGTGTTTCATCAGTGCTGTTGTCTAGTAAAAAAGGGTTGGAGGTATCCTCTGGCAATGTCCACAAAGACAGTTCGATAAACAACAATGCATCCACTTTGGGTCATACGAGTGCAGTTCCTGTCCACCAATCTATATCAATTTGACAACACTTCATAAAAAATGAGTGCACTGAAATAAAATATATAACTTTACTTCTACCTCAGAGAGTATTATATCAGTTTAAACAAATTAAAATGTTTTATTTGAAACGTGATTTAAGTGACTTGGCAAAATCCACATAGATGGTAAAGGGAACAGGTAATATACGGTATTATAAAAGTGAATGGCTGAACCTAGAGAAAGCTATGTACATACTGTATGTGTTTTGTACGTCTTTTCATGCTTTTCTTCACACTGACGACCAAGTCATCAACCCTTTTAGGTAAAAGGCTCCTTATTGTTCCCAAGTCATGAGACACTTTGCATGTGGGGAAATCAATAGCCCAGTAAATTCTTAATTGAATGACTGGGGCTGAAACCTGATGGGGCTTTATGTGCTACCAGAAGGCGCCTTTCAGAGCATGTGGAATAACAAGGACCCTGCTGGCACTGTTGTGGTCTGGGAAACGTCATGTCAATCGGCCATGCTTGGCAGGCAGCAGTGGGAGTGTGTTTGCACTTGTACACCTGCCATGTTGCACTTGAGCCGCCAACAGTGTCATATTACCTCCATTGACGTTTCTTCCTTTGAAGCACTTTTTTGGCTCATTTGATCATTATGCAGCATGTCTCACCAGTGTTATTTGACACCAATGAGCGGTGTCAACCCAACTATTATTAAAGTTGGGAAAACGCTTCCAGGGTTTCAGAGTAGAGACACAGTGTCAAGAAACGGACACTGGATGTCAAAAAGAGATGCATGTCTTCTGTATACAAAACCCCTTCAAAGTATTTTGTAGCAGAGCAAATCTTTTTGTTAGAGCTGTAACCCATCTGTCTGGTATATTGATAGATTGACTGATCCTGGGGCCATTGATGCCATTTCAACAGAGGGAAACACTACAATGCATACCTTAGGTCGGTGTCATGCTTGTTTTACACTGCCGAATCATGATAACCACTTTGTCCACAAAGAAAGCCTGTAGATAATATGATGTGTACAATTACATACTATGTACGTAGCTCAGTGGGTAGACCAGTGTTGTCTTCATCCAGAGGGTAAGCGGTTTGATTCCCAGTCCTGCCAGGCTACATGTTGAGGTGTCCTTGGACAAGACACTGAAACCCCATACTAGTGCCAATATGTACGGTCTGGACTACTACTACTAGTAGTAGTTTATCTCCTAGGGATTGATGAAGTACTAATATGTATTATTGTTAATATTAACAACTAATCCAACATCTATATCCAATTTTGGCAAATAACCAGATCTGTATAAGTGTAGTTGTAGTTATAGTAACTATACTTAAATTATATTAACAATCCCAAATATGTCACTTTCCATTATTCACTCCGGACCACACCTTAAAAAACATTTTTAAAAAGCTCTTGGAATAAATTTCAAATTGTCTGTGACTTATTTATTGACTGTTTCTACTTGTTAAGTATTAGTTAAGTGGAAAATGCACAAAAAAAAGGTGAATGCAAACCCACATGCTCCCCCACCGACCTTATGTTTGATGGTAGCTTCTCCAAAAACAAGGACACTTGGACACACGTTGCCTTGTTGCAACATTTGAAATCCTAAATTGCAGCAAGGAACAGAAATATTAACAATTTTAGCAATAGTCCTTTAAACAAAATACTCCTATTCATAGATAGTTTTCCAAAAGCATTCAATTAATTTAGCACTACAAATAAAAATGACAAGTGTTGGACAAAGGGACTGAATAAAATAAAATAATAAAAGTACATTTAATTAAAAATCTGTTCATATTTTAAACTATCACTAAAAACATGCCAATGCAGCTACACAATCTTCAGCACCTACCACAAGTAATAAGTTAATTCCTGTAATGCTCCAGGTTTTTAAACTTAGCCACATTGTCCCTCCGTTTACACACAGTACAATGCTATTCTTCTGTGTGTAATGCATGCGTGTGCATAAGCTATTGTTCGTGTGTTAGTAGGAACAAATTCCTCAAAGCCTAAGTCTGATCACGCACCAGAAAATGCAGGTTTTCCTTTCATTAAACTGCTCCTGCAACTCCCTCTCAGTGAAATATTCCATCCCCTCTTGGATTGAAGAAAGCAATCATGTTTTCACTTCATTTCTTCCACGACTGACTCTCAGGCAATGGATCTATTCAAAATGAGAGTTGCTTAAAGTAATAGACAGAAACACCTCATCTCAGAAATTAATTTGAATTGATTCTCCATAGTCCTTTTCCCCTGCTCTGACAAGGTTTTGTGGAGGAAATTTCCAATGTTCAAGGCCACATGTAGGAATCAGATTCTAAATGAAGCTGATCTGAGAGCGGAGCCGTCTCGTTCATAAGTCCTCACTACGTACAGGAGAAATCTACAAACACATCAAACACCAACGATTGCATGGTAACACTGTCCTCATTCACATGTGTTAGCATTTCCGCATAACAGTGAACAAGCAATTCTCTGAGTTACTTAATATATTCATTAGCAGTCGCAAAGTGTGGATCACAATCACCAGAAACTATTACAGGTAAGCTAGCCTTCATGGCAAAGTTTATTAGCAAAAACCATTTGTCAGATAACACTATGTGCTACAAATGTGAAAATCTGAACATGCATAAATTATTTTTTTTTTTTGACACTTGTGTCGTTTGCCATTAATATAATTCAAGCTGTGATGCCCAAGTTAAAGTTTTTAGCCATTTTTGAGTCATTTTTCAAGCAACACATAATTTCAGCCTCTAAATTCACATCAGAATTTGCATGTACCCAACGTTGACCAAAAGAAAAGAAAAAAGATCAAATATCAATCTGACTGATGTCTGATAGTTTTGACCCTGTTTTACACAGCTTCTGCCGATAAACTTGCAAACTTTTAATCTAGGTCCCAGGACTTAATAAATAACAAAATAAAACTGAGAAACCATTACACCAAAACACCTAAAGTTTAAGTGCAAACTCTGATCTGCAATTACATTTAACAATCTAGCTTCCAGGCATAGGAGAAAAATAAACAGCTAAATGACTTTCAGCAAAGGCCAAAATAATCATCACATGATATAAGGAGTACAGTGTGACCTTGGTCCTAGCAGACAGCGATTATGTTTTTTATTGGCTCAAAAAGAAAGAGCCCAATACTCACCAATGTACTCTGGCTGAATAAAACAGAGCATGCTGGGGAATGAATTATAGTCTCTGGAGTCAATGTGCTCCAGTCAACTTTTTTTCCTGCTATACCAATGGAGGGATGAGCTGCCATAAATCTGACCCACAGATCCATTAGGTTTCTGTACCCTGCAGCTCACAATATTAGGCTACTCTCTCTTTCTCACTCTGTCCACTGCTCTTTGGACCACAAGAGTAATACATCTGTTATGCTAATTACCACCATGCATAATTTGGCATGTGTATCTGTGTAGTTCAATATTCAGATTCTGTGACATCTGTGTGTTTTTCTACAAAAAGCAAACAACTTCCTCACTATGAATCATCCAGAAAAGGCATCAAGGCTACACTAGGTCAAAAAAATATTAATCTAACCAGAAAGTGACCCGTAGAAACAAATCCAAACCTAAGATACATCAATTTATCTTCAAAGAACAATGAGCCAATCCAAAAAGAGATCCAAGGACATAGATAGATAATTAGATCTAATTCACGGACCGTAGCAGTGGACTAGAAGAAGGCTCAAATAAGAAGCAAGCAAAATAAGAAGCAATAAACACAGGCAGCATCTGCAGCAGAAGAGTGAGTGACTGGCAAATGTTCTCAGTAGCACTCTAGGGTTGCTTTTGTTAGTATTTATCAGATTTTAAAAGTTGCCTAGCAGTTGAGCAGATTTACTGTGTTATGGATCTTTAGAAGTTTCATTTTTTTTTTTATATAGTTTGAGTTTTTAGTTTAGAAAAAATTTCATGTCATGAGTGAAATGCAGAAATCTGAAAGTCTTTAAAATATGAGTCTTTGTGGGAATATTTACACAAAATCAGTTCTTTCTTTGCTCATAAAGAAACATTGATTAAATAAAAGAAAAAAGTATTTTCTGAGATCGAGTGTTGTCATGCAGTAACTGAAGCTTGTTTTTGTGTGCAGACTTGGAAAAAGAACCCGCTACTAGAGTATTGTATGTGTATATTCTTTGTAATCTGTCAATGCATGCATGTATGAGTGCGTGTGTGTGTGATGTGTGTGTGTCTACACACACACACATCATCGCAGATTGATCATGAAATATGACCTCTGAAAAAGTTTCCTGTCCTCATTCTTCTCTTTGAACTCCAATCCATTTTCCCGAGGTATCAAATTCATTCCAACAGGTGTAGTGTGTTAAATGATACGGGCCCCTGGCAGCCTGCCACAGATGTAGGGATGAAAGAGAAGCACAAGATCAGGGGCCAGGCACTGGCCAGTTATACACACACACAAACACATATATACCTGCATACCTTACACATTTCACAGCAGCCCTGCACTGCAGTTATTACCCGCATCATCTCAGCTATGAGGGAAGTGAGCACATCATGCTGTAACGGTTATCTGATGCATGTTGAGCAAAAGTCATTTTTCTGCCTTAAAGCAGATGTGACTGAAGTTTTGAGGGAAAAAAAAAAAAAGTATTTTGATCCGTATCTGTATTGTAAGATACATTTAGCTCTACGACTGGTTGGAAGGCATTTATCTGAGCTTTCCTCAAACACCGTTTTCATCCGAATACTGTAGCATCCGATCGATACTGCAAGATCCATGTAGACAAAGAAGACGAAGCCAGGAAAGTCTCACATCTGTTTCTTTCCGGCTGTTTTCCTGAGACAAGCAGGAATTGTGAGTTGTTTGAGGTATAAAAATACATCTTTGGTTACACTTTTTGCCTTACAGTACTAGAAGTGAAACACTTTGGACTCACCCACTCCTACCAAACTCTACAGTGCCATAATGAAAAAGTACCTGCATACAATGTTGCCGTTGAAATTACTTTTAGAAATGGAATCAAAACACTTTTCAAGCTTCATCTTTGAAAGTAATCACCTTCAGGAAGCATGTTCCGTGGTAAAGTGGGACATAGTTTTTTAGAGATTACCAGTTTGAAACAGCTTGTTCTCATCTTTTTATTAAGAAAAAGCAAAAAAACTCAAACATACCACATAGAACTGATCAGTGTATCATCTTTCCATATCAGCTTAATGGATCAATGCAGCTTTTCAACATTTTAATTACTTGTACAATATATGTATGTATTGGATGGATGTATTGCAGGATTTGTAAATTTCAAATGTAATATTTGACTATTTATTGGATCCTGTTCATGCTGTGTTATAAAAAGGTGACCAGCTCCTAGTAAAAATGTCACGGTGACTTTTATTGAATATCATCTTAGGGTCATGTTCAAATAGGAAGCATTTATGTAATGAAGAGAATATCTTCTATAACATTATTGCATTTATCGACATGTTCTCTGCCGTACACTACTTTAGAAGGGTTAGAAGGAAAGGGAATATCCATCTACATTCAGTTTCTGAAACAAGTGATAGTAATGATGACTATAGCTGGTCCATAAAAAGACATTGCTTTACATGTATCACAATCCTCATTTGGGAGACTTTTCTGGAATATGATTTATTGAGAAAATTATGCTTCCAAATACGTTTTAAGATGACATTTCTTATGAGGACATATTTTCTGTCAGTGTCTAGATACATGATGCTAAACCCGATGGAAATGGCTCAAGTCAGAACCTGTTTATTTGCTCACGCTGTGGCAAAGTCCCTCGAGCTCACTGATGCCGTTTGATGGGGCTGACATCACTGATGCCTTGTTGCAGGGAAGGTGGGTGAGGGGGCATTTACCATTACACTCATTCCCACATAACTTTTCTCTCTCTCCCTCACACATACGCCGTTTGATCTCACTCTACCCTGGTTCAAAAGAAATCTACCCTTCAACTGCAGAACTGCAGTCACAACATACACCAACACCCATCCTCCCTCCCATCTACTTCCCAATATCATCATTCTTCCTTCTGAAAAAGAATTACCCGTGTCCTCTTTTTAAGATGAGGAGCAAACAGAGTAGTAGTAGTAGATGAGACAGAATGGAAGATGTATAGGAGGAGTCGAGTGAGGAAGTAACCACAACAAGAGTTCAGTATCAACCCTCCACAGGAATTCCCCGTAAGGTGGGAGGATCGGTTCTTCTTCCAACTGTATTCAGGAGACAGATGTCTCCCAAGGAGATTTGTCTCATGTAGTAGCCGCAAAATCCAACTTGTGGAAAACTTGAAGTTGAACTACTTCTCTCAGTAATCATTTTTTGATAACTCATACATTTAAACTTTTTTGTCATCTAGCTTACATAAACTGATGGAGTCAGTGGTATTTAATTACCACACTGTAGTCAGTTAAGCTTCACGTGATTGTTAGCAGTACCGATTGACCTGTGAACACTGCGCAGTAGAACAATATGTAATAGAATAAAAGTAGCAAACATGATAGCAGTTATCCATCTACACAGATATAGAGAAACATCAGAATTAATTTCTGATTAATAGTAATGTACAGAAGTGGTAAGCACATTTGCTCAATTATTGTACTTGAGTACAGTTTAGATCTACTTTTACTTTACTGGAGTAGTTTGTTTTTATGTTATTTGTACTCCCCTACAAACCAGAGGGAAATCTTGTACTTTTACTCCACTACATTTATTTTAACATCATCAGTTACTAGTTCCTTTTTGCATGATGAGATTTTTAAACAAATTATATAATATATATATATAAAAAGAGTACTTCTACTTGTGGTGGGTGTGAATGATTTTTCTTGTAACTTTCTACGCACAATATGTCCTGAATGGTTGGCTACAAATATACAAGTGGCTAAAGCTAATGAAGTTAGCTAATGTGCTTACAGAGTTACAAATAAAATCAAATAACATTAATCCTCCTAACGTCGGGTCTTTTAAACACATAGCCATATCTACAGATAATTAACCCCAACATTACCTAATGATGAAGTGTACAAACGAGCATTACGGACGTGTTATTTAATCAGTCCTCTTTGTTTTTTTGACTGGCAGTAGAAGCTGGTATGAGATTAAATTCTGAAGGCTAGCAGCACAACAAGAAACTTTAAATTCCATAACAACCCTGTAGTCTGGATGCCTAAAATGTATAGATTAATTCTTTGCAATGAC
Source organism: Ctenopoma multispine (assembly GCA_034779795.1). Lineage (NCBI taxonomy): Eukaryota > Metazoa > Chordata > Actinopteri > Anabantiformes > Anabantidae > Ctenopoma > Ctenopoma multispine. The sequence continues at coordinate 13,829,659 of JAUYWH010000012.1, read as the reverse complement.
CTAGTTTGGACTAGAACATATGAGAAGCTTGCTTTCTCTTGCTGTTGCAGTTACCCTCATCGCATTACTGCATCAGTGCTGGTTTACATTTCATAGCCAAGAGTACAGCAACAAAAAAATGAGTTGTATGAACACATCATTGGTTTGTAATAAAGCAACAAGAGTCAGGGACAAAGACGCAATAATTTGGCTTCCCTTCTTAACTTCAATGGCGAGCTCTTGTGGCCATATGTTTGAGTAAGTGCCTGTCTTGTACAACAACCTGCCGCGCCTTGTCAAGTGGGCCCTGGGATCCATGTTTGCAGTCATTCCAATTCTTAAGTCCTACCTTTAAATATTTGAAGAGACAGACATGAATTAAGAACAAGGAGAAGAGGGGCTGCACAGTGCACATGCAAGAATAGGAATCCATTCATAATAAATGCGCCTCTGTTCCCTCTCTTGATTTATTTCAAGGCGAATGAGCATATCGAGCAAGAGCGAAATTAACTTGTTTTACACACTTGATGCGAATGGCAGTTGTCTTTCCTGAGTTAGGACTGAATCTAATGGTTATTTTATAAAGGAAATTATACATATTCTCTGTCAGATGTCAGTTTAAGACGTTCAAAACACAGCAGGTGTGCAGTCATTTATTTTTGAGGTGTACCCACTTTCACCTCTTCACACCTTGAGAACTGCATGTCAACTTCAGTCATTTCTGACATATCTCTGAACATGTTTTTGACAAGTGCCAGACAGCATGCTGTATGCGGCTAAGGGTTACATGTGATCTACGGTTCAAAAAAAATGGGTCGTGTAGTGCACCCATGTTGTGTAGCTGTATGGCATCATGGACTACTGAACCTACTGTTGTTTGAAAAATTGGTCTGTCTCAGAATTGATTTTTCTCAGTTTGATGCTTCAGATGACTGAAAATGTTGTCTCACTATCAGACGCCACCATGGCTGGGGGATTTTTATGGATCACATCAACCCAGTTATCTACACTACATGAATAGGGAAAAAACACCAGCAGACAATAACAGATAGATGTCAGCAGAAAGGTCTCAGGTTGGACTTTTCACTTTAGATGACAACCCATAACTTCAAAGATTAGATATGATCAGGAAAATAGCTGCAGGCACAAAACATATTATTTAAGATTCTGAGCTATACTTAAAACACTGCTTCCCTTCCTGTTCATTCTCTGGTTGGCAGACCAACCTAAAACTGCAAAAATAACAGTAATTTTGCTTTTCATTCCATTGCTCTGTTTTGCGATGGGATTTGGAAGCACACATAATCTTAAAAAGTACTGTTTGAAAACGCAGTTCAAACCTTCAGAGTCATGTTTTATTTGTTCAGTGGACACTGATGTTTTATTTCAGCGCTGACAGCGTTAGACATTTGGCGCTGCCGCATGGATTTATTTTTATGGCTGAATGTTTATTAAAACAACTGAAGTAAATTACTTCTCTTGAGAAAAAGCTACAGCACAGTTTACTCCCTGCCCCAACAATTACACAGCTTCATACACAATATTAACTGCACTACCCCCCCCCCACCATTTACTGCATTTTTCAAATTATAATTTGCAATGTTACAGTGTTGTAATCACTTATCAATGATTAGTATTCACACACAAGAGGACCAGACAGTCTGTGTGAATCTGTTTGTAGACAATTCATGTCAATGTGCCAAGCTGAAATGACAAAGAAAATGTCAGAACATTGATGTGGTGTGAGTAAGCAAGAGAAAACGAGACAGAGACAGATACATGTAAACAAAACAGGCAAAGAAAAAAAAAAAAACGAGGTGGAAGCCTGCTGAGTGTTGGACTGTGGATTTGTCTCCTCAGCTGCTGGCTAAGTCTGTCATCTGTTCAACGGTTGAATCAACATCTGGTGAAACCCGCATAAAAACAGCTCAGTGAGCCACCAACTGAGAAGCAGTAAGAGAGAAGCTTACAGTCTACTGAGTGTCACAGTAGTAATACACCTATTGTGACAACATAGAAGCCAATAGTAGAGCATTCAGCACATCATAGTGTCTGTTCTGTTGGAAGTAATGCATTAAACAGCAGATACTTTTAAATCACATTACTGTTTCCTGTATACTGGATATTAAAGTTCTAATTTTAGTCATCACATTACATTTACTGATCTTATCAACAGGGCATGACTCACATTACACATAGAGCATTATAAATGATTCTGAAATATCATACGTTTCCAAGCCTTATTTAGTTTGCCTCACTCCTGCATCACAACAACGAGGCGAGCACAGGGCAGAGGATGCACGCAAGGAAGATAAGAGGCTGTGATGTGAGAAAGATATTACACATAATGCTGGTAGAAAGAGAAAAGTTTAAGAGCCAGAAGACCCGAGTTTTGCTTATTGTCATCTGACAAAGCTCAAAGGGCATTTAGGGTATCTGCAGGGGTTATGGGTGTGGTGAGTAGATCTAAAATCCAATTAGTCAAACCTTGAATGAACAAAAGTTAAGACTGTAGGAATTGGTAGTTTAGTTAATTCTGAGCAGTAACTATAGCTGAGAAGCAAAAAAAACAACTGCAAATTTAACAAAAAGAATAACCACATTTCCAGCAATACTGTACTACTGAAACTTTCTAAACAAACACAACAGTGAAAGCAACAGGCTACCAGACATGGCGCCCAAAGTTAAACTTTAAATGAGTGTGCAGACTGTGTTTCAGTAAGCCAACATGCCCCATCCTCAATGCATCAAGCTGTCATTCTATTTCTGGACAGTGGGAGAAAGACGTCCTATATCAGTGCCTGTTCAGGCTTGCTTTATGGGAGACCTCCTCCTCTTGCAGTTCAAGTCAATTGTCAACATGATTTATGGAGATGTGAACTATCTCTGGACTGGCTCTTCAATCTTCCCCTGACAAATTGGTACCATCGGCCCATGTAACTGTCGTTTGTTTTCCTCACTGGCCAATTTTCATCCAAGCTGACAAATTAAATCTGCCATGTTTTTGAGGAAGCTATTTTTTCCTCCCCCCTCTTTTTCCACATATGACCTGCTCAGCAATTACTGGAGATGTGGGATTGACACCAAGGAATGAACTTCACAAAACAGTCTGCCACATCCTTTTTTTTTACCCTCCTCCTAGGCTCTGATATGAGTAATATCCAGACTTTAATGGAGGTATAGTGTCATAACATTTAATGGTTGGGAACTTGGTTTGGATTACACGTTCTCGCATTTCTCAAAGACACGCACCACTTATTGTCCCAATCATCTCCTATAGCTCACCAACACCAACACAACTTGATTAATGTGACTGGGTTTTATGAGCAGGATAAAAAGCTCTGCATATTACCAAGCTAATTATAATACCACCACAAACTCTTCTAAAAACAATGGAAAGCTCATGCAATCAACATAAGTGGTGTTAACTTTTTTAGTTTTGCTATTTAGGTTTATAATTGACTCCTCTCCACCACCACTAAGAGGAAATGAGGGTTCTGTGAGTAATTATTCGCATTTTTATCCAGGAACTGTTGACCTTCTCCGTCTTGAAATTAACTGCCAGTGAGAAGTAGCCTGAAAGACAAAAGAAAACCAAAAAGGCTAATTGTCTGTAACAGACACAACCAATATGATGCCAACATACCTTAAATGTCAAAATGGAATAGCTGAGGTTTTAATGCAGAACCATGTCAATGATCGACTGTTATCCTATTTAGTATTTAATAAGTGATTTAAGTGTTACCCAAGGAGAAAAATTATAAAGGGTATTTACAATATGATCTGACACTAGGTTTTGTAATTACTATGGCAACATAATCAATTACATAAATACATTAGTGATTGTTAAAAGTGATTAATGCACCAATGTGTGCTTGTGATTACTATTTAATGGAAAGTTAACCCAAGGACTACTCACTGGGTTGTGATACAGGATTCAGGCTAAAAACAGCAGCAACAGTAATTCATGAGAGCTGTGGATTTCAGGAAACATGAAACAAAGCTTACAGCTTTAAGACTCATCCTTGCACTCTTCGTTCCTTCCACACAACACAAACGTACACGAATACATGCGCATCTTTGCACAATCACACTCTGGAGTATCAACACCTATTGTGCCAAGCTGAGAGAGATGGATGAGGTGGCAGGGGTTTCTGATTTAGTCCACACAATGTGGCTGAGTGATTTTCCTCTGTGGAGCATGTCTTCTCTCTTCTCTCATGCCTCTCTTAACACAGCATAGAGAGGATTTGTCCCCCACTCCCACACCTCCCCCCCAACCAAACCCCGCCCGACTCCCCAACCATGCCCTCCTTCGCCCTACCCTCATTGCTTGTCAGCAGATTGCCTGACTTTTCCCTGTGTGATTGGGGTGATAACTACTAATGGATTCAGAGCCCTGGGCACATTTAGGAGGTGAAACGTTGGTAAATGTTGCTTTAACTCCACAATAAGAAGGAAAAGCTGTAATACATAAGTCTATGTGGTCTGTATCAGTAGAGCAAATTTTAAAAAATAACAACCAATGTTGGCAGGTAGGTATCATATGTTCCCAATACAGTTGTTCATCTTTACTGTATGTGCAACCTTAGATATGTCAAATTAAGTAAGTGCCTTCACATTTCTGTACCTTAAGTGTGCAAAATAAACAAGAGCTAATCCAAACAAAACAACTATATATAATCATAAATTCATATTATCTGGCACAAACAAAATAATGAGTGCAAACACTGCTGTGACTGCACAGCGGATCTGTGTGGAGGTGGGTGGGGAAGCCTCACTGTCATGTTAAAAAAAAATGTACCGTCAAAGCTGCACTTTAAAGACAAGACATGTCACAAGGGGAATGTGAGAAACCCACTCACCTGGAGACAACATGGACATCCTGCTTGAAGCAGAAGATAGGAAGGATGAAGTAAGCACGACAACAATAGTTGACATTTTGCTATGGGCACTTGTCTTAACTGCTGCTGGATGCATCATCTGAACCGAGGAATGATAAATATCCTGACGGGCCTCCAGAAAGACGAGTTATTGAGTTTGTGAGGTGCCTGAGACTCATGGGGAGTCCATTTTACAAATCTGATGATGGCTCTGAGCCCTCAGGCACTGATCCACAACGCCTGTCACTTTTAGTGGAGAAAAATAAAAAAAAATTTAAAAGTTATGGAAGGACCTGTTGTGCATAAAAGAAAATATCGACTGCTGATACAAACAGTATTTCTGTTCACTTGTGATCAGATCAAAGTTCATGAAGCTGAATTTCAGTTGTTTATTTTGTACAGGGCAGCCTGTTCACTGAGCACTGTTATTTACCTCCAGTCTCTTTTTGTCTTAATTTATTAAACCTTGACATAAACAAGTTCTTGCCCACGCTGAAATACACAACCCTTGTGGACATGTCCTCACGGAATGTTGAAAAATCTTCCCATCCACCCCCACACCCCCCCTTTTTAATACTTTGCTGATCTATTAATGATCTCAACAACATTCACTCATTCCCAGACCCTGAGATACAAGAGTATAACATGATACTATAGTTCAATGGGCAGATGCAAAAAGTGAGGATTTCAGAAGAACAAATAGAATTTAAAACACATTGTCAAACATTATCTGACGTTTTAACACTTTCAAAGGTCAAAAGTAAAATTTTGTTAATCTGTAAAGAGAGCAAAAGCATTAGATTAACTATTAGATTAGTAGTAGCTCAGTACTGCGGACATGTACTGTCTGGCAGCTGTCCAAACAACAATTTCCAAAAGGGGATCAATAGAGTATGTTATTATTATTATTATTAGATTAATTATTCAAAATACTGGGGTGAACTGTAAACCAGTTTGGGTTTTATTTATTTTTGTCTGGAAAATAAAATCTGTGGCAGCATGTCGCACCTGCCTACATTGTTGAAGGATACAAGAAGGCTGTTGCCTTCACAGCATCTTGGAAAGTACATGTCATTACATACCTTTGAAAAAGTCAAAGGCTTGAGAGAATTTTATAATGTAGCCACAATAGCTCTAGTATTATTTTACCAGGTGTCATTCTATTAATTTTCTCCTGATATCCTATTTGTATGCCCTCTGTGCCCCTCTCTCTATTATGTCTGCCTAACACAACCTCTGAGGGCTTTCACGCTTCAGTAGGCGTACATGCACCTAGATAGAGCATCTTAAATAGGTAGATAGGTCAAACGCCAACTAAACTTGAAGTCTAGTCAACGCAGAACTTAGAACCGGATGCACGGGCAGGGTGGCCAATTATTTTACCTCTGCTCGATGTCTAGTTATTTTCCTTTTTTCTTTTTCCACATGTACGACTACGCTGACGAGTCCAGCATCAAAGTGAAAAGTATTCTCTCTCTTGTTAAAAGCTTTTAAAGATGAGCTGAAAGGAGGGAATGTTGGGTTAGCAACACGTAAAGGTGTGGGTGGACGTCTTTATGTGTCTTCTAATGAGTTTTATCCATTTTGACAAGTTTCCCGGCTATTCTGTCAAATGCTCTGGCATCCGAGAAGGAAACCAACCTGCGCTGGCCCCAGGAAGAGCGTGTGAAAATCAATGATGTTGAGATAAGCTCGCTATCAATGTTGACATCTGCTCTACCTCCTCTTCATCTTTTTCCTATGCGGAGCACAACAACAAGATAAACAAGATTCACAAACAATGTACTTTGTGTGCACTTGTTGGATCGAAGTGTGCTGTGGGTAGGTTTGGGGAGGGGTACTTCAAGTACAGAAGAAATATTGGAGGAGCTTGCTGGTGAGGTTGCAGGCTTAGAACACTCACTCTAAATTATGTTAATTTCACTCAGATCCTGAGCTTCAGACCAGCAGCAGTGGTGAGACGTGTATGAGATCTGATATGCTCAAAGTCGAGGCTGCAAAGTTTGTGGATAAGGATGGCAGTAGTTACACATACTTCAAACTCTGGGCGATATAAATGTACATTTAAAACTTGTATCCCTGTTTCCAACACGTTTTATTTACATTTACATTTTCATTCTTGTTTTCCATTTCATTATTTTTTGTAAATTTTTTGTCACTTTCTTCTTTATGTAAATGCATTTTATTAATTTGTATATACACAACTGTAAATTGTGAGGTGTTCTACTTTTCATCACCATCCTTTCACTAGGAACTCATGGCAACATTTTGGTCTTAAGCTCTCTTAATCTTATTCATAGCTCTGCCTCTGTGTACTCATTTTCAGATGTGCTGAGAACGGACTGAGACCAAATATTCTCTCACCCAATCTTTCGTTCTTCCTCTACTTACAAAGGCTATCATGAGACACTGGAGGGGAGGTAGGAGATGGAAGATTCGAGTAGGCCTCAAATTACTAGATAGATTAGAACCAGCATCGAAGGGGCATAACAACCCTCTCAGGGATCGGAAATACCTGGTGCAAAGAGGTCCAGGTCACCATTAGAGTGGATCCTAGAGCTACAGCTGCATATGGGCTCTGTCACTGGTAGCAGATGGCATGGGGAATTACACATAATGAGAGATGAGAAGTGTTTGGTGCAGGCCGGATGATAGACTCTGGAGTAAGGGCGAAGAACTGCAACCAGAGAGTAAAGCAGGACACTCATGTCTAATTCCGAGCTAAGTGAAACACTAAGTTTCTAGACGGGAGATGGTGTCCTGTACTTTTAACATGGAGAATGGGGTTATTATGTGGGTGAGTGGAGAAGAAGATGGACAGAGGGCTAAATGAGGAGTGACAATGTAATCATGACTGGACAGCACTAGAGCATGTAAAGAGACAGATGACAATACAGCTGAGCCACTACAGCTCTTCAGTTTGTTTGTTTTTGTTGTTGTTGTGGTTTTAGGCATTTAGTTACAGATTAGTAGTTTAACAACCTTCTCTCCGAAACACAGCTGCTAATGGAGTCAGATATAATATAAACAGTACTGACGATTATGCACTTGAGGTTAACTAACTAACATACAGGTTTTATAATTAATTCAACTTTAAATCATGAAGTGGTTTTTTTTTTGGGGCCACAAATTATCATGTGTAATGTATTATAAAACAGTGGCTTATTTATACATCTGGATTGATTCTTCCACCATTCCCACAACTTTGAAGTAAAACCAAAAAAAATGCGCTGAAAGATGCTAAAAGCGACAGAGACTGTGATAGTTTTCTGCTGATTTGTCAACATAAGAACTCTTGTTTTTTCTTCCATGTGGTCATTTGATCAATTGTTATTACTGACAAGAATTCTGGACAAGGCAGCTTCAAATTGTTTAACCTGTTTATATCTAACGGATTAATAATATCTAATTAATAATAATTCAATGCTGTGAAACATGAGAGAACTAGTCATAAAATAGAAAGGATATAAGGAAGAAGAAAGTACGAGGCATCCTTTGGGGCTATAGTTGTGTCATTTTGTTCAAACCCTGCTATGTGCCAGGTTCCTATTCCCTCTGGGCTCTATTACAGCATATACAACTCCTCCTGCCTGGCTAGATACAAACATAATCCCCTCTGTGGTACAGAGAAGCCAGTAGCTCGGGGAAGGGCGCACATGTAACATCTCGATTTTTCTTATTCCACTGTGGGAGAACTAGCCTTGGCAAGACCGTACTCCAAGATCAACACGAGGTTGACGGCCATCTGGTCTACAGTACTAAAAATCCTCACATGGCAAATACCACCCACAGCCCGGGCTCTGTTTCCCCAACAAACACAGCAGCAGCAGGCTCCAACAATCACTCAGGCAGGCCAGCCCCAACAGCAGACCAATGGCCCCAGACCAAACTAGGGAGATTATATCAAACAAACGGTACCGTGTGTGGGAAGGTGGCACTTTTCTTTAAACAAAGAGGTGATTGGCTTTGTACTCTTATTTATAGCAGTGCTTATCTGAGGGAGGAGGACCTTGTGAAGGCCAGGAGGCTCAGTCAGCCAAGGGAGCAGGTTTGTGAGCTAGTCAAAGCGGTGTTGCACCATGTTCCACAATGAATGGACAGTGTGCGAACAGTACTATTATCCTCCTTCTCTAATATGCCCTCTCTGGTTCATCATTTCTGTGAGAGCTGCTATAAATCACTTTTACTGCAAAGGAAACATCTATTGTGATTGCCTGCCCTTCGTTTGGCAAATGCCATTGTCATAATAATACCTGGGAGGGTTCGCTTCACTGTGATCATGAGTGCCACGCTGATACAGCTAGGTGGGCAGCACCACATAATCTCAGTGAAGTGAACATCCTCAGGGGTAGGATGACTTTTACGCAACAGTTAGCAGGTCATGTCTCCTGTATAAAAGCTCATTGTGAAAAGTTACATTAAATGCCCTTAAAAATGCCCTAAAAACAGTAGGTTTCAGGGGCAATTCCTTTTCAAACAGATACAGGAAAGTTTGGGCAGTTTTTTCTCTTGAAATCATTGTTTAAAAACTGTATTTTGTATTTACTTGGGTTATCTTTGTGTAATATTTAAAATTACTTTGATGATCTATTTGACAAAAAAAAGTAATAAAAAATATATATACTTTTCAGAGCAAGTAATTGCTGTTAAACTGTTATTTGCCTAAGTGCTCTGTGACATAAACAAGCAAATCATATGACTCGTACGCAAAATATCACAAGTGCGACTTCTGCAGCATGCAGAAACCTGTTCCCGGCAGCTTTTTGTAAACAATGTTATCCAGGAACCTATATGTCAAACATTACCATGCAGAACAACTGACAAGCACACAGAGGAATTCTGTTGTTTGGGACCTGGGATGTGTCATCCTGAGTTAGGGATATGTCAGCTATGAGGGTGGCTTCCTGCCCCCCGCCCCTTCACCCTCTACTGCATCCATTACATCTATGTAAATTCTTTTCTAGTAACTTTTTGTCATCTCTTTCCACCTTTGAGTCTTAGCCACATATCACAGTTTCTTTACTGACTCACCTAAGACAGAAAATCGTCCCCGTCTCTCTGGCTGGCTATACATAGATCAATCTTCTGCCTGTTTAGCTAATTGTTGGCAATTGTGTCGGTGTGTAATTTATCCCTGGGCATGATCCATCAGCCGATCAATCGTATTGACGTGCAGAAGTCTCGATGTGTTTATCACAGTGCTGCAATGAACACATGCAGAGAGACGCTGATAGCTGTTTATCCTGTTAATGAATATGGAACAATGCACTGAAGCAAGCCGAAAGTCAATATGATCATGAAATCATCTGACCTTTTCATATAACTACAACTGTTTCCCGGTGTAATGAATCATCACTATGGAGGACAGCCACATTGCACCAACAGTGTGAGAAACAAGCTCCAGTTCTGTGTAGGAATCCAATTTAATATTTTGAGCAAGATGTTAAAAATCGAGTCTTGTAGGAAAATCTGGTGTCTAACCAAATTTCTAATTATTAAAAGCACTGGACTGAATCAATTACATCTCCTTCTAAAGCATGGAGATGACTGGGAGCAAAAGTGGTTTGTGCCCTGGTTTAGAAAAAGCTTCAATGTAAACAGAGATAATTGAAAGGAACCAGTTATCTTTGGAAGGCTCGGTTTGTGGGAACACTAAAGGAGTTATAATAAATGTCAGAATAAATATTATTCCCAGTCAGCCACAACATGTTTAACTTACCAGAAAGACATGAAAATCCAAAGAAAGCATTTTAACAGCAGTTTTAAAACCCTTGGACAGAGCTACAAAAACACACACAACAGTGTTGCTTTTTGTCAACTGAGATAACAATAGCCAAATCAGCTTATTGTGCAGGTCTAAAACTTGACTGCTGTGCCTGAAGGACTGTTTTACGCAGTTTGACAATTCACTCGAGGTCCACTTACAAATTTTCACAGGCTTTGGAAAACACTAAAATCTGCCAATTCCAAGGTGAAAAAACGATTAATGATCACCTGTACAATCTAATACAATCCAATATAGCAGCTCTGCCATGAAGTCTACTTACAAAGTTATAATTTCTTTCTATAATGTCAAGTTTCTTATTCAAACTTTTAGAAAGGCAAAATTCTATAATGTTGAGTGCATTATATCTTTTATTTTTCTATAATGTCATTAGGTGTTTATAATGTCTCATTTACAGCAAAATTAGAACAACCTCTCAATATAATGCATCTTCAGTATGACAGTCCACAAGTGTAAGTGTTTTTGTTTTTTTTATAAAAGCAATTATATGATTAAGTCGATCAACCAAAAAACTTCTGATAATTTGCTCTTCGTCAGTTTTACGTCAATGTAAATTGAAAATATTTGGGTTTTGGACTGTTGTCAGTCAGATGGAACTTTTTTAGACATTTTTAGACAATAAACAAATTAAACTATACATAAGTTGCAGACTAGTCCTACTGTATTTTGTTTACAGAAACTCAATTCTGTAGGCCAGATACAACTCACCAACTTAGCCTTTTCAGACAGAGACACACAGGGCTTTAGAAAACCTGAAATTATTCCCACAAATCATCGTGCATGTAATGAACAGCAGGCTTGGGACTCATTTTTTGATGAGAGATGAATTACTGAGAGAAAGGAAGACAAAACAACACAAAAAGCAGCAGAGACCCAAACTGACAACACAGCCTCAGCACACAGATCTGAAAGTCCAAGTCTGACAACAGAGATGGCAGCGCCTGCACTGGGTGATAGGCCCGATCCATTTGGCGCCGACGAAGACACAAACACAAGCTGTCTAATGGGAGTAAGTTAGACTTCAATCAGCTAAAAGGTGATAAAACATAATTAATTCAATCACCCCCTCACTCTCTTTTTCTCTCCCCTCTCTCTCCCTGTCCTTTGAGAGAAAAGCAAAAAGGAAAAAAAAACAGCAGTGATCTTTTCTTCCTGTAGGGAAGCATTCACACAAGCAAGTTAATGGGATATTGCATTCAGTTTTGTTTTGTTTTTTTTCCCGAAGTCTACCTTTTATCTCCATTTATACAGTACTTAACAACAAGCTTGGATTTAATTATGTGCCGTTTCACAAGGTGGTTCACAATGCAGCACATACCATTTAACAAACACACCCACTATTACCTGTGAATGTAGATAAAAAGATCTTTATTCATACATTGCAGACTGAGACCCCTCTTTACACTTCTACCTCCAGTCATTAACTGTAAGACCTAGAAAATGGTAATTGGGCGGCGGGTGAAAGATAAAAGACTGCAGAGTGAGCAAGTGTGTATACAGGTCTGTGTCCACACAATGCAAAGTAAACCAGCCAGAGAGCACTATTAGCACTGCTCAGTGCCCTCACACTGTCTGAGAGACCATTAACAGCACATCCAGCCCAGCTGTTGTGTGTCAGGGTCACGATTACTCCACTGTGTCACACTTCACGTTTCCTCAAAAAAAAAAAAAAAAAACGGGGAGGGGGGGTGAGATGAAAAACAGACTGGGAGTGTCTGAGTTAGTGTAAGATTTCTTGTCAGACAGGTGTGAGATATGCGCTGGGAAAATATGTTGGTTGTCTGTGTAGATCACAGTGGCCTGAAGGTGGAGAGATCAGAGCATCTTGTTATGAGCTAAAATGTAACTGAGCATGTAAAGTGTATCAGGGACTCTGACTGGAACAGTACTCTTATGAGTATATCCCAGCGAACTGGCACACTGGTGAACGTATCCACTTCCCTGTGGAGCTCGTCTCCCACTAGAGCAAGGTGTGAGGAATGGGAACAATAGCCGATGAAGGCAGCATCATGTTTCAGCACAATTGCTACCCACTGTAATACAAGGTCGCTACATCCTGTCTCCCATGACAACCAAAACCTTAGGCTCAAGGGATTGGTTAGTAACACAGGAGAGGGTTTGTCCTCACCGGTGTTACCTGACCATAGTGGATAGTTGCTAATAGATTTAGAAGAAACTATAAAAGGAAGAGACTATAAAATCAGATTTTAGTCAGTATGGGTTTTCACAGGTTTAACTTTTATGTAGCTGTCAGTTGCAGCTGTGTTTAATCAGTATCTTTTTTCTATTTTTAAAGCTTCACCAATCAATATTAATGTAATTAACAATGAATGAAATGACTACAAGTAATGAGAAAGGGGCTGATGGACACACAGCTTACAACTAATTTTCCATCAAAACATTTCTCTAAATTCACTATATATTACATTCTTAGTACTAAAGAGCAGACAGACAAAGTTAGCAGGTAGTTAAATTAGAGTAATTATAGGACTTCATTACAAACAACCGCAAGTGAATGCTAACTGTGTCCAATGTAGGCTGGATGTACACAACATTTGGCTCTTAGTCTTAGCTGAAATATGCTAGCATCATCTCCCAACTGCTGACAGCTGCTTATATTTTTCAGTCACCTCCTGGCCAAGAGAAGAGTCCAAATATAAGCAGCTTCTGAAACTTGGAAATGCATTCTAAATAAATACGAATCAAACATCCTTGTAAACATTTAGTGCAAACAAGAATTCAAAATCCAATATATTAATCAGACATGCACAGGAAAACAGACACCTGGACCATATCCAACAAGATCCCCAACCATCCCCACCTCCCTACAAAGTCCACTGTGACAAGTCATTTGTCCCACCCACTATACAGAGGTGCTTAATAGAATTAAGCAGTTTGATTACAGCTATCGACTAGTTACCAAAGATGATTACTCACTCTGCTGGTTGCTTTGATAATGAGAACCTAACACTAAGAAATTGAATGAAAATATGATCTGAGGTCAAAAATAATTAAACCTTTTTTATTAAATTATTATTAAAACCTAACACAGAACTCATGACAGATTATCACATCATGACGCATACCCATGCAGGTCAGCATGCCGGCCCAGCTACATTCCCATTATGAAGAAGTGATTTAGTTTGTACTTTTAATCTTGCTTTCTCAAACCAGGTCAGGTGTTACAATGAATACAATCATAATTTGATTCATTTATGAAGATGTTTTGCCTGTCATATGAATTTCTAAGCTATAATAAGTGAACTTCACACCACAAAAAGACTATGAAAATGTTTTAGAAACAATTAAATTTAGAATATGGATGCTGACCGGGCACCTAAGTACAGTTCTTCTTCCCCTTTTCAGTACCAGCGGGTGACGTTGCCCATTAGGAAATAACTAGAGAGCAAGAAAGAAAAAGAGCATAATAGTTAGACAAACACACAATGAGACAGAGAGCGAAGGGAAACAGAGAGGTTTCTGTCTCAGTGTGGATAATTACATTTCTACCTTTCTCTGGCAGCTGAGCAGCTTTAATGCTCACAATTAATTTCATTATTTTTGGCCCTGGCTGTTGAGTGCAGATTAGTTCTCTCTGAGTTGTGGGGATAAACACACGGAAATTGCTTATTACTCTCAGAGCGGGCATTAGATTGTACTAAAGCCAACAAATTAAAAAAAAAAAATCCAATCACCTTTAGCTAAAATTCAAATCCCGCTATTGTTATTGTCACTGTTAGTGTTCACAAGTCCAATACTTCTTTTAATGTGTGCTGGAAACAGTACATCAGCTTAGAGCAGTTCTTTGGCCCCTGGGGCATTTGGTTTATCTTTGTTGTTTTAATGTCATTATGTTTATTTTATTTCATTTCTGCTCAATTTATGACTAAACTGCTTACTAATAAGGGTTTTCTAAGTAAATTTCAAATTACCAGCATATACGATTTCTTTGAAACTAGTGTTTACAAATCCTATTTATTCTCATTACAAAGACAATCTCGGATTTCATCACTCACCCAAGCCCTTTAGTCTTTTTTCCAACATACTATTTTCCACCACCGTTTTCACCGCACAGTCACATTTATACCTGGAACCTGGCCACCACAAACACAGACAATCCTCTCCTGCTGACTACTGAGCAACAACAACAGCAACAATTAAGTGCCTTGCTCAAACAGAGCTCAGTGGTAGTTGTTTATCAGAAGCTTCATACAGAGAATTAACAAGTTGGACTTGTATCAGCAGCCTTCTGGGCACAACACTGGTTCCCCAACATCTGTCTACTAATTAACTGGTGGGTAAGATAGGTTACTATGGCAATTTTCACCTGAAATAAAAACCTTTTCATTTGATTCTTTAGATAAGTTTATCAGGTATTAATAACTCAAGACTCTCAGATGGCTGTTTTCTTTCTCCTTCATACCCATTAGCTCTTACTAAAATCTAGTCAACATCCTCCTCATTACAGCTTGAGCAGAATAGACAGCCAGTTGAAAAGCCACGGTATGTGTAATTTAAAATTTTAATTATGAAGTGAATTATTATGAACTACAGGTGGCATGAACATTATTTAACAATATTGCTTCCAATCCTTTTACATTTGTGGCACTGATAAAGATCCATTGAATAGCAAAGCTACAGAGCTAAAAAGAACAGACTTTCTGAAAAACCAGTTTGGTTGTTTTTTACACTCGTGGATGTGTGTGTACCTGCTATAGACAGGCAGTTCTCTGCAGCACTCTTCCAGGTGTGTTAGAGAAACATAGAAAATTATGCAACCAAATTTCCTAAATGTAGTCAGGAAAAGAAAAACATGCTTAGCATTAAGCTAAAGTTTACATTTATACCTGTCTGTTTAAAATTACATGTATTATAAGCAGAGCAAAAAATACATATTCATAAACATAGGCTGAAATGTAAAATGTACAAATGTGCAGTACATTTTGTCTGTTTATACATAATGAGAGGCTGTAATTTCGTCTGGTGGTCTGAGGGTCTGCCTGCACGTTCAATAAATTTTTGAGGCAATACCGCAGTACTAGCATGTGAGCCTTGTGTTATACTGGCAATATACAGTCTAGTGGTTATATTGACAAACTATTGTCTCAAGCTCAAGAATGATTTTTTTCACAGTCACGGTTTAATCTGACTTAATTGTAATTAATTAGTAGAGACCATGAATGGAGGCACCGTTAGGATGTGCACAGAGACCTGTTCATATTCTGACATAAATGTTCTCACTACATGTGCAAGCAGTGGTGTCAGTAAGTAAACATTACAGCTGGTTCAGTGAAAAAAAAAAAAAAAACTATTCGCATATATGCAATGAAACCAGATTATCAAAGCTGAAATGTTTGGATCGGGTTGGGTTCACTTCAGTTTGCATAAAATGGCAAGTATCTAAACATGGTTAAACCTATGCATTTTCAATAATACAGTCATATTGATGCACCTGAAGTGTTATAATAATACTGCTTGCATTTTATCCTACAGATTACCTCTACACTGTAGCTTGGGGGTTTGTAAATTATATCTCACCTTGGCTCTGTAAGTGCTGCTGGCAGAGACGAGACGAGAGTTATGAGCAGCATAATGGACAGGAGCAGCAATATCCTCTGCCAAAAGCAAACGCAAAGTCAATGTATTAATGTACAGAGTAATGTAACTATTCATAGAGGTGCAACTTTTTCATTGATACATATATAACTATCTAAAGTTCTCTTCAGTGAAAATTTTATTTAGCCAACATTTAAAGATCAATAGCTAATCGTTAAATAATATTAAGCTAATGTAGCTAGATGTTGTAGGTGATGCGATGCTCTTTTCGCTATAACGTTGTGCCACAAACACGTTTGGCGTATGCCCGAGTTATATTTAACGTAAAGACATACACAGTTTGAGTTTGACTTCAAACAATAAAATATCAATAAACTATGGTTAGCGCGCTAGCATTTGTGTGCTAGCGTTAGCGCGCTAGCGTTAGCAAACTAATCTGGTTCAGTAAGCTAGCAGGTCACAGACGCATTCATACTGTAACCTACCGATAGATTTTATGACATAACTTCTGAAATTCTGAGTCGGGAAGATGTCAGAACACACCACATACTTCGATGCAATACCTTGAGTTAAATCTGCTAATAATAGCACTAACTAGCGTTACCTGTCCCACGAACAAGTTCAATCCAGCTTGACCTCTGCCCTCAGTCGACTCGCGCATGCGCACCTAGGCTTACCTGAATTTCTGGTGGAATGTCTTATTTATTACGGTAGTCACACATTTACCGCATTTCTCTGAAAACATGTACCAATGTCTTCATACACCGATCGCCACTACAACATTTTTGTGTCTTATGTTGGCACTCTCTCTAGCTCTGATATAGAGTATAATCGTAGTTGTACATGCATATGTGAAAGAAAGTTTATTTGAAATCTAAACTTAGGCTTCAGGTTACAGTTACTGTTAGCTGAAACCGCAGAGGTCTGTTAAGCCTCAGCTGAAATAGAATTGATGTGGACTGTGTGTAAGCTGTATTGAAGAAACTAATACCACAAGAGCTGAACCAAGTGCTGCATATGAAACTTAAAATTAATGTAAGAGCAGTGGTAGTAATCCATTACATCCGTCTCCACTCTTGTAAGAAGTATCACATTATCTAACTCTACACTTTGTTGTGTGGTGACACTTCAGTATCTGTCCGACTCAGGGCTCAATATGTGGTTACTTCTGCTCAAAGGCAGAAACCCACTTATCTGTCAGCACCAGCAGAAAATCTACCTGTGAAGCACATCACAGCGCAGGCTGTTATGAATAGATCATAACTCTCGTAACAAGATCTCGACACAGACACCTTGTGCTCCATCAGGCCGGATGAGAGCTTGACAGGGACTGAGGGAAGGTCTTCTGACAATGCCTCTTTGTGTGTAGCCAGTTTTCAATGTGGCTCAGTGAAATGGCAATGTAATGAGATCTAGCAGTCGGGAGAGGAGACAGGGTGACAGTGATCCAGTGCAAAGAGAAAGAGGGATCCTGGTTGCAACAGAAAAACAGACACTTCCAGGAATACCTGTGCATCAGTTTTTCTTTGTTCAAACACTTTGCTCACCTGTGAGCTGCTTGCCGTGCTGCCCCCAAGTGACCCAAAATCAAGGGCAAATGCAAATTTTTGTCCTGGGACCCCGCAGAAGGTTATTGCAGCCACTACATAAGCTCTATACTATAATCATTTATTTCCATTTTATTGTGGCTTTAAAAGATATGTTTGGGATATTTGTTTTATGCAAATAATCTCACAGCAAGGACATCTTGCTCTAATCACTCGCGAGCTAATGAAGCCCTTTTTCTCTGCAAAAAAAAGTCTCCTTTGGTTGAGGTTGACAAGCCGAGGGGCAACATACATGTCACTTGATTAATGTACCCAGACTCGACTTACAGATCAAATCCATGATCTCGGCTTCTGGCTGTCAAGTCCACATGAGCAGTGCATACAAACACACGCGGAGTGCAGCGTGTGTCTGCAGAGATGCAGAGCAGTTTAAAGCCAGACTAAATTTCCTCTGAAGGACTGGAGGCGCTCTCCTGGGAAGCAGCAGCCTGGGCCTGCCACTAAAGGTAACAGGGTCAGACAACTGCATATTAGCTGTGGATCATTTCCTTTGACACAGACGTTGATCTCACTGGCGGCGGCAGCAGCGCAGGGCCCATACCTGTACCTGCCAGGCATGTCTGTGCTTACTGCAGAGAGGATGGGGGAGGTGGGTGGGTATGTTTAAACAGTGGGTAGCGAGCAGAGAGTCTTTTCCATCCTCACTTCCCACCTGTGTGATGAGACGGCACATTTGTTTCATGCAAATTGCACTGTGAAGCAGACTCGTACACGCTCTTATCATGAGCTACAGAATATACGCATTCTAACACTCAGCACCTTCTCTCCATGTATGTATTTTGTCAGAGGAGAGAGAGAATAACACCTGGGACGATGGGAGGTCAGACTATTTATTTCACAGAAACAAGAACAGATCAGAGTGAGAGAGCTGCCTGTCCCCAAGGCCCCTTCATTCGAACAAGACTAACACAAGGCCTGTAATTAAAGATGTAGCAAAAGCTCTGTCAATTGTTTCTCCTCTCATCTTTGCTGGAGCGTCACCTTGCATTATGGCACCAAGATCATTCTGGCGTGATCCGTACGCAAGGTTCAGTTGTCCTCGTATCCATTCGGCTGAAAACTCCTTTGCCCCTTTGAGACATTAAACAGCACTTCAGTTTTGGCATTGTTCCTTTGTTTCAAACTTCACAATATCAGCAACGGAGATAATGAAATCCTTCGGAGCTCACAGTCATTTCCTGTATATTTCATGACTGAGCTGGTTGGGATTTGGAGTCTCGCTCAAGGACACTCTGACAGCACACATGGCTGTTGATGGACGTGCGCTGGCTTCGGAGGGAACTGAACCTGTGAGCAAATTGGAGCTAAAAAACATTTCTACCAGACAGAGCTGCTCTAGAAGTGGAAATAATCCCACTGATTAAGGTAAACCTCGGTGGGCTGAGGCAAAGAACCGCTGTGTTCCGGGAGATGTTGAGGTAAATCGCAAAAGACTCAGGCTCAGATTGTTTTAGGGATAACAGACCATTGTCTTTGAAAGCAGCGTCTTCTGCTCCTCTCTTTACAAAGTCTTTGTTTAAATTCTGAGTGAATATTTAGACATTAAGGGGTCATACTCGTGTTACGTCTCCATCAAAACACTTGCAGATGTGCAAAATGTTACATATGTAAATGCATTCTTGCTATTCTGTTGGTTTTTATCATAGCTTTCATTAAATGTATGTTTGTATGTTTGTAGTATGTTTTTGTATTCATAAATGTTCACGTGAGTGTTTTTTATGTCATGTAGCCCATCCTCTGTCTGCTTATATCAACCTTAGCCAAGACCTTCACATATACAGATACAGTTACTGTCTACCCAGAACTCCTGAGACCTATAATTTACATACTCTGCTCTAACTGGGCCGGTTATTGTCTGATGCCAGGCACGCCAACAATGTCTGCAAAGTTTCTCTTTTCCTCAAATTTATGTTGCATAGCCCATTAAAAACATGCTGATAATAACCACGAGGCCGCAGCGAGCAGCTGTTTTTGTTGTTGTTTAAAATGTCTTCACGTTGGATACTAAACTGACTCTCAGCTTTGATTTCCGTAGGAATCCAGATGATCCCTGTTGACCTGCTGTAGCTGAACTACATCCAAACACATCTTTCTTAACGTTCCCCTGCGCTGTAGTTAAGCTCCTGTTTGCTGAAGCTTCTGGATCTGTTCGTGTGAACGTCCTGTTACGAGGCCACAGGTGATTTTCTCCGTTTTTTAGCACAGAATTAGCGAGATGATAAGTTTAATTATTACCACACAGAAAAGCAGTGTTTGATTTAAATAGTAAATTCAAAACTTTTAAATTAAATTAATGTAGAGTCGTGTTTACTTTTAGTTTCAACATTTGCTAATTAAATTAGAAAAATTTCTTTGATCCACATTTTCTAGCGTTCTTCCGCCTCACTGCTATTGCTGACTACTTTTTTTAAATGTCACAACAAAAATAAGAGTCCTTACTAAAATAATGGATTTATAGTGAAACCGGAAGCAGGAATGTGTACTGCATGTCCTCCTGTGCATGTCTGATAACTTGTATTAACATTGAGCTACTAGGGATTTAGGACTATGTCTAACAAGCACTAATGCAATCAGACAGTGTTTTTATTCTTATCAACGAAGTCGTGATTCAAGCTATAAAAATAAGACGTGAGTTTTGATAAACTCCCTGGAGAGAAAAAGTCTGCAGGAAGGTGAGAGCAACTCAAAGTCAGCTTTTTTTTTATCTGCTCCTAAACTGCTTTTTAAGGTAAAACACTGAAACTTCAGCCTGTAATTTGTGCACCTTGTTTGCTTCATTCATAATCAAATCTACTCATACTGAATGAGGAAAAGGAGGATGTTGGTTATATCATGCACTGTAGGTTACTGGGTCACTCTACGTTAAAACAGTCTGACACTAACTGATATTCTGCTCCTATAATTCATGTCACTTTGAGTTTCTGGCTTCTGCATCTCTACGCTACATTTGCAGATGTCAGTTTAGTGAATATGGAGGTGTCATATTATCCCATTTCCTGCACGGGGGAATGAATTCTAGTTAAATTTTCCTGCAGATAATGCCCAGATCAGCCCCTAGAAGTGTCACATCTTCAAAAACATTCATAGCTGCAGCGGCGGTGATGGCAATTAATTGCGACTTTGGGAGCGCTGACCTGTTTTCTTCTACTTTCGTCAATACCAAACGTTTCCACATTTTTGGGATAGTTTTTGTCAGCTTCATAAATGAGGTATTAAAATTCTCCTTTGCTTTACGTGGCTGCCTATCCAGCACACAAATGACTCTCTTTTAGAAGTAACTGATGGTGACTTTTCTCTGATGCCTCTGGATTCAGCAGCCCAGAATGCTGCTCCTGGGACTGAGCACTGCAGTGGAGTCATTAGACAGTCAGAGAGATGATTTCAGAACGGTGTGTCACCAACTCCTCAATTGTAAACCGAGGTAGTAAATAAAATCAGCTAACAGGTGCGAGATTTCTAGTTAATTGCCCAACCTCTTTGATCCCCACTGAAATATCTCAGTAACTAAGGGACAGATAAACACATATAACGTTGGTGTTTCGTGATCCCCTGACTTCTCTTCTTGCACCACTATGAGATTCAGAGATAAGATCTGTGTAAACTGGGTTAGATCACATTTAGTTACCTGTTTTTTTACTCTGGTGTGTTGTAGCACTGTACAGTGTATTGTAACCCACTCCCTGCCTCCCTTTATCTTGTTAGCCCTCCCCCATCATCTTGTGTTAATACAGCATGTTTTCTGCCAGTACTCTTTTCTTTGTCCACACCTACGCTCAGGTGTGTGCGCACTAGCCATTGTATTGTCACACATGCAGATAAAATAAAATACACACATGTACCTTTTGGCTGTACCTGTACTTTTAAAGCAACCAACACGGGAGTCTTCAGCATAATCGCTGTAAGTGCACTGAGAAGTCGTGTTCTTTGGTAAAAGGGGTCACCATCTACAGTCCAAGATTTTTTGACCTCAGATTGGATATTTACAAGAATAAAGCCGGTGGCAAAGGAAATGCTTTGTGGCTCTAAGACCTGCCAAAATGAACAGAACCTTTGAAGCTTTTAGTTGCCAGGTGACAGAGAAAAATGTATTTTCCCCAACACAGTTCGACCAAGCATGCTGTTACAGACTTTGGGAGTAAGACTGCAGGTGGAGGAAGGACTTCATAACTATCTTAATTGATTTTTTTCATGCACCAGTAGTTAACAAGTGGTAACTAAGATTGGGCAACAGCTTCATCCACAGCGCTGTACAAGCTGAACTTCTTAGAAAATAATTATACGGGCAAATAAAGCATCCTTTCCTTCTGCTACAAGTCCTGTTCCTTTCCTCTGTTAAGATTCATCGTGTTTATGTAGCTGGAAAAGAAAACGGAAACTTTTTTCACACGTAGCTTTGGAAGGAGTCACTGGTTTTCCACTACGATGAGCCAGGTTTGTTTAGAGGTGGGAGAAGAGTGGTGGATGGTATTGTTTAAACCCCCGCTGAACTATTTCTTCCTCTGATCACTGGATCAGCGTGGAACTACAAACACACAGGAACCAACAAAGGAGACATTTATCCTGAGTGTGTTTGTTTCTGGTTAGACGTGGCTGTCTGTGCATACCAAACGTGTAATGGAGCACGCACACTCCCCCTAATTGTTATTCTATTGACTCTGGGAAGTGGGGGTAGGAAATTAGACCTGCTGAAATGAGACGCGTGCAGTTGCTACTGGGGCATGAGCTATTTTCAAACAGAGATACTGTGTCCATTAGTTTAGTTTGGGTTAATTAAGTTCAGAAAAAGCTTTTTTTATGCTTAAGTTACAAAAAAACTTACCAAAGGCTCCAACTACATGAATGAAAATATTCTGAAATGTGATGTTATTTTTCATTTGAAAAAACAAGTTTTCTATCTTTCTACATTTTTTGTTGGCTACATGTAAATAATTAAGCAGGAATAACGTTGCAGACGGATTACATTCATAATTTAAGCATTTCATGTTCTGCGTGGATTACTGTTTGCTGCTTGCATCAGTCGCAACACATGTGCTCCACCTTAACTCAGCAGCAGAGACAGGGTCACAGAGACGGAGCGGAAAAGTAGGGTTATGGGGACTGACAGCAAAGGGAGGGGTAAATATCAGAGCAAGGCAGGCTGCTCCTTAGGTTTGTAGTCCTGCTGCTCCAAGGCCCCATGTCTGCTCGGCTCCTGTCAGCTCATCAAGGCCAAGTCCCTGCCTTATCCCTGCTGGAATACCGCATCAAACAGCCCGGGGAGCCTTTTATCCCAAGCAGAATGCCGCGTCTTGTGACAGTGGAGGATTGGCAACGAGCTGCTCGCGGATGGCAAAGTTTAACACGCCAGAGTGAAAGTCAATACCCTGCAGAGGTGGCGTAGCTCAGACACGAGACGGAGAAACGATGAAAAGGTCACTAGGAAAATGGGATCTTGAAAGACACAGCTTGTCTGAGACAAGAGCACACACAAAGCAGGAAGTCAGATGATGCCAGGCAGCCAGTTAATGTCATGGTTCACTCTTTCGATGCTGTGCCAGTTCTGATGTCTTACAATTAAGGCCAAATATCTTATTTTTGTTTTTTCCACCAATTACTGTAAAGGTTAGAGCTTCAGTTGTGAACTCGGTTTGTGTATACGAATCCCCCCTTCACGTGTGTATCTACCTCCACAAAGACACTATGACTTCCCCATCTAATTTCCCTTTGTTGCAACCTGTAGCCAAAATCAGACATGAAAAGGCTTGACTGCACACCCCAAAGACACAGAAGAGCTCTTTGTACTCAGGCTTGTTCTGCTCCATGCCATTTTTAATCTTGAGCAGAAGCGTAGAGAGCTGCTCCTCTTATCTTAGATGACATGGAGGCTTTGCTCCCTCTCTCTTGCGCTCTCTCATCTTGTTCTTCTGAAACCTAACCCGCTTTCATGCTTTCCCCTAGTGGTGGTTGTGGTGGCAAAGTGATACACTGCCTGAGACTGGCTGAATTTTGTTTAGGTTATTCTGTCTGGCTGTTACATTTTAAAGTGAGGGGAACGAAGGGCAGACGATGAGATGGGTTTTTCCTCTCTGTGCTGCGTTCTTCATCAAGTCTGGTTGTCATTATTTTAATTACCTATTGGATGCACAACACAATTAAGACCTTATTTAACTTTCTATCTCGGGAGATCAGGTCAGGGTTTATTCAGTGGGGGATTCTCTGCTTTATCTCATTACAGACCTAAATTTCACCCATAACTCTTCTTGTCTTCTTAGATGATGACACGAGCTAATCTGAGACTGTCAGGTGGTACTGAAGCGGGCGTTGCTGTACGATATCTAGACCATCTCTAGTCACACTGTAGGTGTTAGAGAATATGTTTTCAGCAGCAGGTGGTGAGATCTTGAAATCTTCATAGGATGGTTCATAGAAATCACATATTTTCTTACTACTTGTCATAATTGGACTAATCACCAGCCTTTGTATGCAGGCTTTACTTTAAGAACGACATTGTGTCTATACAGAAGCCATAGCATGTGCGGTTTGTCAACAGCAGCTCTGATGCTTTGTGTTTGAGGCGTTTAGAGACATTATGGAATGTAGGTCATCTGTGTTACCGAAGCATTACCAGACACTCCGATGTAAGCAACTGACCCAGCGTCTCAGTCTGCTAGTCCTTGTCATAAATGACTGCTTATAGTATCTATTATTATAGGTTTTCAGGCATTTTCTAAATCTTTTATAAATGTTATAAATGGCTGAATGTAAAAGCAGTGTAAAAGAGCTTTGAGTACCAATAAGGTAGAAATGCACTATATAAGTGTGGAACATTTAATGGTTTGACTTACTTATTATGTAATGTCCTCATGTTTTACACTGGACTAAAAGTCCAGCTCTGATTTCTCTGATTTAGTTGTTGAGTTTTGAGTTGTTGCTCAGACATAATAATACTGAAGACATTACCTTCAGGCTGGTGAATGGAGATGAGCCCGCTACCTTCTGGTGTTTTATTGATTGCTCGAGAAACTAATTGCTAGTTGTCCTACAGTGAGTGGGTTTACCTGGAAAACCATAGAAGCTGGTAGTTTGATGTGGGTCATATGCTGTCAGTGTGCTTGTGCTGTCTTTGACTTTGAATCACCTTACATTTTCCTGTATCAGAATACCTCACTGTGCATTTGTGCTTATTTAATCAACAGATTGCTTTATTTAAAAAAAAACCCACTTAATGCTGTTCTGTTAAAAAATGATCTCAATAATGATTATTTAGGGGGAAAATAGCTGAGACGAAAACTGATTAATAGGCTACTAATGAATTACTAACTGAGATGTTTCTCACAGAGGATATGCAACTCTAATAACCATGAAATCTGCTTTCCTCATGAAGGACCCAAACAGTCTGTTGTACGTGATGGTAAAAGGTACAAAACAAGACATGACCTCACACTTAAGAGTAGGCGTACTTGATCCAGTGCGTGAAAGCACCGTGTCGCCGTAACATCCTGCATATTAGCACAAAACCAAAGTCCAGAAACACGCAGAACACAACTGTATCCAATCTATTTCTACGGCGGCTCTGAGTCTTTGTGACGGGACCCGAAGGGACTTGTTTTCCTGACGTCTACCACCTTAACAGACTTTAAAGACAGACAGAAGCCCTTCTATAAGCCCTATAGGTTCAATTTGTTCTGCCAATTATTATCCTCGGCACTGCCACTGTGATGGAAGGTGTTGTTCAATGGGCCTGAATGCCACCCTCTCTGCTGCCCGCCCCCACAAAGAGGGAGCCCCCTGCCTTTTTCTGAGGGGTCCAGTCAAGCATTCGCTGATAGATTGGCTGAGGCACTAACCAGTCATCTCTTCAAAGAGACAAAGACGATTGGGGAGGCCAGCAGGGGAAGGAGGGGGGCCGGTGGTAAAGAAGAATGACCTGCCAAATGAGAAAGAAGACGTATTGAAAGGGACAGATTGAAAGGGAGAAAGAAAAAACATATTGAACCGATGAAGAAGTACAACCTTTTGACCATCTGGCTCGGTGGGTGACAACAGCCTTCATCTGTATTTTTAGAGCTGTACAACACACCAAATTACTCTGTCAGGAAGATTAAGGAGAGTCAAAGGTCTGTCAAGTGGAAAAAAAGAGCAAAGTCTTCCCAATGAGCTACAAACTTTGGTGGTGTACAGTATGTCTGCCGTTCAGTCACTATTTTGACTGTAAATATTACATGGAAACAGCTCTGTTGATATCATTTTTTAAAACTGATATGAATCCAAGCAGCAGCCTACAACACTTCTTGTTTCAATGTAATCTACTTTCATTTCTGTTTAAACATGGTTGAGTACATGTCCAATATAATTTCACTTTCCCAGCCATTCTTCTCCACGGGGGAAATATGCAAGAGACTTGAGTCTGAAAACCTCTTTTTGCTGCATTAATTTCATGATTGCTTAAATGAAACACTACTATTTTCTCGCTCAGTGCTAAACAGGGATCAGATATCCACGACCATAACTAATCTTCTGCTGCACTTTTTGTGCGTGTTGGCGTGCACCTAATTTTTCAGGATCTTTTTGCCAATTTGGAAAACTAATTGCTTTGACTCTGACTGGGAAAGCAGCAGAATATAATGCAGTTTAAAGGTTCATCTTTTATGCCCATAAATCCCTCTACAGATCCAGGCGTGTACAACACCAGCTCATTAAAATGCATTAGGGCCGGTTTACTGGCATGAGAGAGGAGTTGATTTTTTTTTTCCTCATCCTTTGAGTTTTCTACTTGGCTGGTCAGTGATCCAAGGACCCTGCACCGTGGGCAATCTCCACACATACTCTTTGAGTTTTTCCCCACCACACTGGTCACTTTATTCACTTGCAAATACCCCGAGATGAAATGAGTTGCTTTTGTGGTGTGTGCAGGAGCATTTCCCTCCACTGCTCACTATCTACCACCTCATGTGTCCGTCTTCTCATTCCTCCATCCCTTCCTTGCCTGATTTCTCCCCACCTCTTTGATTCCCACCCCCCTCTCTCGCTGTAATTTCACCCCTTTCCTGCTGTCAGTCTAACGCCCCTTCACTCATTCTCTCTCTCCCTCCCTCCTCTTCTTCTTTCTCCCCCTCTTCCCTGTCTGCTGCTCCTTCCCATGCCTGAGGTTGTAGATTGCTGGATTACGCTGGAGCCAGGGGAGGCCGTCCCACTGATTGTGAAGAGAGGAACAATTGGTCCTTTAGTTTGATTGGGTACCCAGATAGATGAAAGTGTGCAGACAGCTATGAGAAGCAGAGAGAAGCGGTGTTAGAGTAGAAGCAGCACAAGGAGAAAAAAAAAATATATATATATATATATATATATATGTGTGTGTATGTATGTATAAATGAAAAGAGGGGAAACTTTACAAAGAGGACAGTGAGAAAGAGTGTTGACTCAAGGTGACTTTAAGGAAACTGATGCACTGCAGGCAGCAGCTTTCACAACTTTTACAAGGGAAATTTAGTGAGCGTGCAGGGAGAAGAAGAACAAAGGCATGAGAGGAGAAGAAATATGAGCTTTTCTCACAGAAGAAGGACTGAGAAAGAGGAATAAAGTTGAAAAGAAAAAAAGGTAAGGCATAAAATCTTTTGCTAAAAAAATAATCCTTGACTTTCACCGGTCATGTTTTGAAAAAGAGTAGCACCAATAAGAAATGCCAATAATACTTTCAAGCTGTAAACAGGGAATGGTGGGGATGATTTAAGGGTGACTGGGGATTTGACAGCTGTAACTGAGCGTTGAAGTACTCTCAGTGGAGACGGTGGGAGCACTGTATCATTACTGCTCCCAATCGATGGCTCCTTCTTTCTGTTAATTGATGAACAGTGTTTACTGAAGCAAATGTGTCGTGTGCCAAAAGTAGGTCATGGTAAATGTTTGGAGGGGCCTGCCTCAGTCGCAAGGGGTTCGGTGGCACATTACAAAACTTTAGTCAACATGAGTTCAGGCTCAACGCGTGCCTCCAACTCTCAGCACGTCTGCAGTGTCGCTGCATCAAACAAGTCATGCTGAAGGAGAGGAATGTCTATCCGCTTTTTACGGACCTCTGTTTGTCATTCAGACCTCATTCCTCAGCCTAAGCCAAGGTTCTAGTTTCTCAAGATGAGGACAGATTCTTTTTTCTTTTTCTATCAAACCCATTAAGCCTGTCTTGTAAGCTCAGCTCGACAAATAAGACCAAGATTGGCATGTGCACTCTCGCCGGAGCAGAGAGACTTTTCTTGCCATTATCAGTGTCAGTGAAAGGCAGTGAAGGATTCTCTGAAAGATCAGCATTGTGCACAGGCCTTCATATTAACACCTTTCAGGTTTCTGCGGTGGTGCTTGTGTTAGAGATATCTCAAATGACATTGAGGCACAGAAAAATTATCTAAAAGAGAGGAGGATTCTCCAGGCTGAGCCATGCGGTAGATAAAAACTGTACATCCAATTCACCTTCTAGACAAAAATCCCCAAATTCAGAAGAGATTACGAGTTGAATATTAATTTGAACAGTTCCCCAGACACCGCTGTTTAATTTGTGGTGGAGTGACACTGATTGGAAAGTTTTCCAGATGACGCTTATGCATGGTGACATCATTTCCATGCACCAGTGCCTGGGATGAATGCCAGTTTGTGTGATTTAATTTCTCTATAAATGACAAGGCTCCCTTTATGGCCTCCACCGAGCGATGAATGAACTAAATGTGCACTGGGGAGGAGAGGGAGAGAGTGCATAACGAGAGAAAGGATTAAGAAATTGAAGAGAAAACTAAATATAAGTGCAGAGTTTGACACAGACGTAAAGCAGATGTGCTGTCGATGTTGGAAACCACAGAGAAGAAAGCAGAACATGAATAAAATCATAAAAAATAATAGATTTTTTTGTCTGGGGTATTGTAGGGTACACTAACAGGAGTAGCAGAGGGTTGAGCAAACTTCTGAAGCTCAGTTGGCACACAAAAGAGATAGAGACTGGAGGCAGGGACGAGTAATTAAAAACAACTTACAGTAAACGAGCTGCAGGGAATGCGACGCTCGTCACGGCACAGCGGTGGCGGCGCACACAGCTGCACAGGCTGTGGCCTGCGGGGAGCTCCCTACAATTAGAGAGCACGGAAGAGGCAGGTTCAAAGCCTGCCCCATGCCTGCGTCTGTCCTGAGGGTGGCAGGGTTAGAGAAATGAGGACGAATAGAGGGTAGAGGCCTGACACACAAACATAGGCATGCTGTGCATCCACAGAGAACTCACATTCATACCAACATACAAACAACTGTGTGATCTTGAAAGAGTGAGGCCAGAATACAGACCTCAGACCGACTCTCTGTGAGCAGCTGAGAAAACTGGGCTCTTACTGCAGGCAGCGATCGCGTAGCAAATTCGCTTTAGAAACCGTATCTGTTTATATTATTCAGCCTTCGTACACACACACACGTGTAAAACATATCAGAGGCCATACTGCAAATAAAAGTTAGTGCAGCAGCAGTTTGAATTTAATTATGTGTAAATAAGTGAGTAAACATTAGCATTTAGAAATGAGAAAGTACGCTTCATTGAGGAAGTGAAATTAAACTTAGCAGCTGTATTTAAGAAAACCTTTCTGTATCTTGCAACAGCTTATTGAACAGTTTCTTCATGCTGGGACTCCTGTTTTTAATAAAATGCATCGCTGCAGCCCCTCGCCCGGGTTGGAGATATACATAGCCTCACTGGTGGCGTCACTTTTCCACCATGCAAAATCAATTGTGGTTAACAAATTGGCCATGACGTTTCACCCTGCCAGGGTGGGAGGAAGCCTTTTCATGGTTCCACCCAGTTTTTAAGAACCTTTTCCACAGTCTGGGAGGCCTCTTTTTAGAGATGTGATGAGTGGAGCACAGACACGGACACTGTGAAATTAACACTTAATAATGCTCCACATAGCACCTAAACAGGGTGAACCCATACTACGGAGCCACACACTGAGTTGGCCCCTGGTAACCTCAGTCACTGAATGTGAGTTTTGTGGACTAAAAGGTCTAAACATTAGAACTGAAATGATTGAAATCCATTAATCATCGGTCTATAAATCTTTGGAAATAATGAAAAATGTGAAGGTGACAATTGTTTTTCAAACATTAGCCCAGAATCCAAAGAATCCACTATTATCAGCAGTTGACATTTAAGCAGCTAAGACAAAGTAATGTTTCACATTTCTGCCCAGAAAATCACCAAAATGATGAGTCAGATATCAAAAAAGGTGAAGCCCACATTGATGGTTGTATTAAATATAACAATATCTGCTGAATGTCAGTGCTGTTTGCATTTTAGGCAGGAATAATAAAACAGTCTGCACCCTAAAAGGATGGGCAGAAGTGAGGAGTAAGAGGATTTCGATGGGTTATTAAAGTTGATTTGGCCATTACTGACTCATTCATCTCAACAGGTGGAGTCAGATGAAGTATTCTGTTACAGCGTAGTGGTGTTTGGTCGGCCGTACAGCACTTATTTCCTGTTTATCTTGCTCCATTGGAAAGAAACATTCACCCCTCTCTCTCTCTCTCTCTTGTGTAGGAGAAGTTTGATATAGTCTATTGTTGTCAGCTTGCAGTTAATGGAGCAGCAGGTGGACTTGCGGTAAGATGATACAACAACATGGCCCATCATTTTGTCACACCAGCTGCTCCGCCTGACAATCACGCTCTCTGACTGTCACTCAATTTCTTCCTCCAGCAAACACTTCTGCTTTGAGGGTGTTCTCGCTTTTCGAAAACAAGCAAGAAAAACCTGATCTTCCTTTGCCTCTTTTTCTATTGTGACTTCATTTCTTCTATGTCCATTGTGTTTCCTAGAGAACGGTTCTAAACTGTGTCATTTTCCGCTCAATGCAAAAGCACATTTTCAGCTGGGAAGAATGTTTCAGCTCGGTGGGAAAATACCTCTTCGCCTTAAGCAGAGGCAAAGCTTTTTCATGTGATTGCTCCTCTGCACTCCATCTCAGTCCTCATCTCTTCATCCCTCCACCTTCCCTTTGCTTCCATCCGGCTTGTGTGGCAACCGCCATCTGCTTTTTTACTTAAACAAGTGAAATGTCACAAGATTAGCTTGAGAAAATGTTTCGCCAGAACAATTGCGTAGCATGTCACCTCATTAGCTACGACAAAATGGAGCAAAATGCTCGGGTGCAAGCTGTGACCTTTGAGGGGAGGGGCTGAGAGGGGAGGCCAGTGGTTTGTGAGCAAAGAACAGGGAGCTAATTTTACTTCATAATGCCAACCAGGCAGCCTGAAAAGACAGAAAAGAAGGGAGCAGCCAGGTCAAGTGTCAGCCATCCTGCCAAGCGGCCCTCGCAGGGTTCGTCTTCGCAAAAACACAACACACACAAACACTCAGCCCAGCCTCCCGCTGACAATCCAGCCACGCCCCCCACCCTTCCCTGCCTTTTGTGCCTCTTCAACAATGATTAACTGAGTTTGGTGATTCAGTGAGAGTTTACAGCAGCACAATGCACTCTCTCTTACAAAACATAATGGAGTCAGACCAGTCTCTCTTTCTTCCGCTGCGTTTTTTTAAATCAGCCAAACTTTTCATCTGCCCCTGGTAACAGCCTCTTTAGTTTTCTTCTCCTCCCCCCTCCTCACTTCTCTTCTCTCTGCCTTTTGACCATAAATCCAGCTATTTTGCCCCGGCCTCGTTAATGCAGCAAGAGCAGGCAGATGTGGCCATCCTCCTAATGCATAAAAACAAGATGCAGATGGAAAGAGGCAGCACAGGGCCGTGCGCTGCATGCGAGAAGGTATCGATTAGCTAAAATCGATACCTTACCTTAAGAAGCATCTCCTGCAAAAAATGTGCAGACTTGACCTGGCTGATCTGGTCATGTCAGTCCCTCCAAACTATTACAGATCTTAAAGATTCTTGTGATGTTTGTATCAAAAAGAGCAGTGCAGAAGGAGATAGCATGAAATTCAACATCCAGGCAATACCACAGGGGGCTTCAAAACCTGAGGGATGGAAAGAAATACACAGTGCACTTGTAATGAGTGGTGTGCAGCATTAACGGGAACTTGTACGACATGGACATGGAGTGAATAAGCTGAGCTTGGGTGTGAACAGAAACACTGCAATCTCAGAACATCGCACCCCCGAGCCTTTTACAGGAGGTGTGAAGGAGCTCACCTCTCCGTGACAGTAAGAGGAGGAAGGAAGGGAAAGATTGTGGTTACACATTTTTTGTTGTTGATGATGTGAAACGCCTGATTGGACTGACCTGGAGGGAAGAGAGCTGAAGCTGCTGGTATCATTTCTGTTTTCTCCTCCAGGCTCCAAAAAGATGACATTAGTTATGTTTTTTTTTTTTAAACTTCAAGACAAGTTTCCGGGCTTCAGCATAAATGAATGTGAACTCCCTTTATTTAGATATATTTACTATAAATCCATTTTATTTTATTTTTGTGCATCGCTACATGAGCATTTCACACGGCGAAGAGATTAAACATACAGTACTGTGAAAAAGAATTTGCCCCCTTTCTGTTTTTTGCCCATTTGTCAGACTTAAATGAAGCACAGAGCTACATGAGAAGATTTATATCAGCTCACCTTCATTTTAAGCTTTCTGGCTCTCGATCCATGCTAAAAACGATAACATCATATGGTGGTATAAATTACTGTCAAGCAATAACAATAAAGAAAACTCATTAATTACATGCTCTGTGATTAATTAATCTAAATTAACTGCATACATACTTGCTGTGAAAGTATTGAGAACATCCTAGTTACATAAATCTTTCCGGCGTTTGGATTTTAAAGAGACCTGTAACCGTGAATGGCAGCATGACATGAATGTTTCATTTACAGCAGAACAGGAGGAAGACGTTGCTGCAACATCAACATTTTTCCCAAATAACCGCGTCAGTGTTGCATAACAAATCTCCACTGTCTCACATGAATTGGAATGAACACACCCAAGATCCAAGATACAGACAAATGATAAGAATAATCTGAATAATAAATAAGATATGCAGTGTCTGTACTGAGAAAGTTACTACTTAAGAAAGCAGATTTAATATTAGTAAAGTGTAGGCTTGAACGTGTCTTAATCAACTGTGACTATTTTAATAAAAACACATATCTAGTGTCTCAGCACTATTCAAACAAATGAGTATCAAGTGAAGATATTCCTCTAAAGCTTAATTACACTTTTCAATAGGACTATGTTTAATAACTTCTTTTTTTGCAGTATATCATCACTTCCTCACTTTGGTTTAATAAATGTGAAAACTACTATTATATTTATAATGCTTATAAAAACAGATGGAGGGAAATGGTGAATTGGAGCTCAACACATTTGTCTAGTGGAGAACTAATCTGGAAGCAGGGGAAAGACAGCAAATATGTGTCATCCGCAGGACTCCAGCAGCGCAACACATACTGGGCTCAGTAGTCATCAAAAGGATGATGTCCAGCAGGACATAAATCTGAAACTCATCTGTCAAATCCTTTTTTCTCTTCCAGGACTCAACAACAGCAAGAAAAAAAGTGAGCCAGGATACAACTGCAGTCGTGAAGAAAGGGAAAGTCTTTTCAAATTTGTGCTTCACAATGGGAGACCGATTTCATCTTCCAGCAGTTGCCAGCACATTGCTCCCTGTGGTCCTGTGCATTTTGACCCTTCTGCCTCACAGCCTTCTGGGTAAGCCCGCAGTGGAGGGCAATGCGGGCAGCTCTGCACTGCTCCAGAGGGTGAAGCGAGGATGGGTGTGGAACCAGTTCTTTGTCCTGGAGGAGTACACTGGACTGGAGCCACTTTATATCGGAAAGGTCAGTGCTAATGATGATACATACTGTACTGTATGTACATGCACACATACACTCATACAGCTGGAGCTTTTGTAGGTACAAACGAATGCAGTCTAATACAAGAGTCCTCTTTGAGCTGGGTGGACATATAAACTCACGACTAAGTGCACCCACATAAAGGTATAACCGGAGGAAATGCAAAGTGTACAAGTTTCTCACCTAGCAGGGGAGCAGCTTTTCTGAATGACCTTTCCACCTGGTGCACCTGGTGTGAAAGGAGCCTCGGCGTAGGTGTTGCAAAGAAATTCAAGCATAACTTTCTAAACTAACCCAAGAACTACAGGGGAGCTCAGCTGCCTGGAGGTCATCTGTTGCTCGGGCAGAGCTGAGTACATGAATTCAAAAGATAAGATCATGGGTAGGCAGAGGCAAACGTCAATGACTGCAGAAAAAAATCAAATTTTTTTTAGTCCCTGGATGCACTGGGTCCATACTAAAACACTTTGAACCAGAGCCAGGCAGCAGTGATTGAGTTAATTGCCTCGAACCAAGGCTTCACTCAGTTAGTCCTGTTCCATAATAGAGCAGAAGTGGACTGCAACACAGCTGACATGCTCTGAGGAGAACAGATGAGGGATGCTCACAAAGGAGCACTTTGATTGCTCAGTTGCTAAAGTGAATTGAACATTTGATCAATAGCTGTAAGGCCAGTCATCATCAGTGGAAAGACACAACAGTCTTGCAAACTGCAATGAAAATTGCCATTATATCAATGAAAAAGTGGTTTTGGGTGAAGCTTTTTATTACAAAGTTGTCATGTACTGGGCTTGAGCTAGAGAGTAGAGTTGCACAAATGAGCCGCTGAATGCACCGTCACTTCAACCTGCCTGGCCAAATGGTCCCCGTAAAATTATGGGCATAATTGGTGCTTTTAGGAAGCTGCTGGTGTTTAGATTTTTATCAGCTGTGGTCAATTAACATTCATTTTGTAAACTAGCCAGACGACAGAATGAAACTGTTGGCGGTTACTGAGTGAACATGCAGCGCAGTTACCGTCTGTAGTGCACACTCTGCGAAAGAACAAAGCGGGAAGCACATAAAACATTTGCGTCAGTCCCACAAATGTCAGGCTTCTACATTTAAGTAACATGAAAGTTGCAGCTAATGCTAGCTTATTTTTTGCACATCAGTATTTTAATTACCTTCACTGGGATTTCAGGGGAATTTATTAGGTTGTGTGGCAGCTTGTCCTGTCATTCTGCACAATGATAACATGAGCTAGACTACTACTATCTAAAGGTTATCCCATCCTCTAAATGGAAGATCATATGTGATATACATGGGCCCATTTTATCCAGCTGTCTTGACTGTCCTGCATCAAACACTGTACTGTATGGCACAATAACAATAATATTTTATCATACTGACCTGAATAAGGCGAGATCCCAGCAGAGCATTCTGTCAGAACCCGGATGTAAGATCTTCCTGAGCATGTAATGCTTTCCCAAACTCCTAAAACTGTGCTGTCCCTGGTCTTAAACCCTGATTCCAGACCTTTGATTGAATTTGCCTCACTATTCCCTGTCGACTTTTAGAATGTGGTAGTACTAACCGCTCATGCTGTGAAACTTCCCTTTGGGAATGATGCAAACCTGCCTAATTAGCGCTCTGGAATAATTTTACCGCCACCACTCGGGAATACCAAGGAAAATGCAGGATTCCAATAAGCCTCATGCTTCAGTGGATAGAAGAGTAACAAGTCCTGAGAGAGTGTCATCAGAGCTGTAGGATAAAGTGCTGTATGTCCTTATATGCAATGAAAAATTACTTACATCACCACTGGATAGTCACAGTATAGTCACTTACACATCTAACTTCTTCTTCTTTCCCATTTACTGTTTCTTTACTGATTCTTTTCAAGCCATCTACTCTAGTTTTTCCAAGCTGAATGAAATAAGTGAGTGTGACAGCCTGGGCTACTACCCAGAGAGCCACTCAGGGCAGAAAGGCATTGTAGGATACGACAAAGCAGGAGCAGGAGAAAGATGTACTGTAGCTTCCCTGCTTTTTTATCTTCAGCTCAAGCCACCTTGGCTCTTTGGCTGTTGAAGAACTTAGCATCCAGAGCTGGGGGAGTGCCTGGGCTTTGGGCTGGGGTAAGACGGAGCAGGTAATTGATAGCCTGTGTGTCAAACTCCCTCCTTTCATAGGCTTGTGTGAAAAGGAAGGATCAGTGGCAGACTGAAGGCACCGGTCTGAGATACAGTATATCACCGTGAGACAGGGGGCTGAAGCCCACAATAGGGTGTTGATTAAAAAATCTATTCTGGGCTGAGTTGGGCTGCACGGTGCTTTGCAGGAGAGAGTGCATGTGGGTGCGTTGTCTGAAGCGACAGGAAAAGCTGTATAGTCTGCTGCATAGTAATGGTAGTTATTGCAAAGATGGTTGCTGGCTGGACTACCTCTAGAATGACATCAGAAGTGTAGCAGCAAACTTTTAGCAGTTTGACAACTTCAGCTTGGTCATTTTCACAAAAAGCTAAACATGTATTTCTGAAGGAGTCGGTGTCGTGTTGCACGCTCGCTGTGCACGCCTGTTGATTATATACGTGACACACGTCAGTGGGGGCATTTATTTCCGCTCTCCCAGTGTGATGGTAGCAAGTACTCATCATACGCAAAAAACCCCTCTAAGTACACAGTAAAGAGTGATTGCACATCAGCAGGCTGGCATTTGCACTTACGGGTCATAAAATGCTCCTGATTGCTCTGCAGGGCCAATGGCAACACAGGGGCTGTAAGCTGTGATTAGATGTCTACTTACAGCTAGAATATTATGGTATGCTCATAACCACACACACAACCCCTGGAGGTTCTACAGTTAATGTTCCCATATCCATATTATAAATATAATGGGAGAATCTGACAATACTGTCATGTTGAAAAAAATAAGTAAACTTTGACTAAAAAGAAGTTTCACTCTGAAATTGCAACACTTGCACTGGTAGCAAGTTATATTTCTACACTATGCTGAATTAATAATAATTTTAAAGTATTAATACTTTTCTATTGTGCTGCCTCCAGCACTGTGAAATAGCAAAGTAGGTTTAATTTGTGGTTGTTTATGTCCATGTGAGATGGACAGAGTAGGAGTAACAGCCTGTTTAATACATAGACCCAGTTTTACGTGATAAAGGAAAATAAAGACACTTTCATATGTCATTGTTTTATATTTGGTGTTGAATTCTTTAACATAAGTGACTCTCTGAAGTGGGATTGGAACTACAACCTTAAGTATTTTCAACATGATTTAATCT
The DNA here is from genome assembly GCA_034779795.1 of Ctenopoma multispine. NCBI lineage: Eukaryota > Metazoa > Chordata > Actinopteri > Anabantiformes > Anabantidae > Ctenopoma > Ctenopoma multispine. Next base: position 13,792,769 of record JAUYWH010000012.1, on the reverse strand, counting down.
GCCAACATATTCTGAGAGTAATCAGTTAATTGCTTGGTCTATTCAGTGCCAGAAAATAATGAAAGTCACAAAAATGATGTTTTTTCTTTGCTTGATTTGTCAGACAAACAGCACAAAACCCCAAAATATTCCTTTCACAAAATACATAAAACAGAAAAAAGTAGCAAATCATCACATCAGAGAGACTGGAACCACTGAATTCTTTGCATGTTAGCTGATAAATAATTTTAAACGACTAATTGCTTATCAAAACTGTTTAATGGATTCACTTTTCTGTTGAAATATGCAGACACTGGATCTCATGCTCTACAATGCTGAAGCAACAGCGATGTTTTTTTAGGACGTGCTTTTTGATTTTGGTCTGCTATTCCGCACATTAAACACATGTTCAGTTGGACAGAGATCATGCGTCTGACATGGAGAGTCAAGAACTTTCCATTGTTTGGCCTCAAAAAGACGTCTGGTTGTGTCACTGTGCTGCTGCATTGTTCTAAAATTAGAGAACTGTGACCTAATTAAATGCCCTCAAAAACATGTTGGTGTCCTAATACTTTGGGACCGCACAACGTACCCATTCAGCCTGTTTGTTAGTTTCAACTTGTGGCCACTGTTACAGTTTCACGAGTTCTGTCTGATATTTTCATGATTATCATGTTTGATCCTCTGATGCAGTTTTTAATCCATGTACGAGCAGTTTGGGCACAGATTTGCTTTCACTTCCCAAACCCTTGATTTATCTTAAGAATAACATTTGTAACTCTCTTTGTGCATGTGTTTAGCTCCACTCAGACATGGACAAAGGCGACGGCTCCATTAAGTACATCCTGACAGGTGAGGGCGCAGGGAGTACCTTCACCATTGATGACAGCACAGGGGACATCCATGCCATTCAGCGGCTGGACCGAGAGGTGAAGGCCCAGTATGTTCTCAGCGCACAGGCCCGCAACCGCCTGACGGACATGCCTCTGGAGCCAGAGTCCCAGTTCATTGTCAAGATCCAGGACATTAATGACAATGAGCCAAAGTTTTTGGACGGACCTTATCAGGCGACTGTACCCGAAATGTCCAAAATAGGTAAATAGAAGGGAAGCAGGCAGAAAGATGTGGAGGTAGAACATAACCTTGTTTTTTTTATGGAGTGGCAGCTACAGGTTTGCAGCTGTGGTGAACAATACTAAAGTACATAACAGGCCTGTAGAGGTATTGTTGTCACTTGTTCATACAGGCTTGTCTCCATCTGCTTCATCCACTATTCATAAACCTATGTTTGTGGCTTCTTTGAAGTGTATCAGCATTGTTAATTCCTGAACCTGTTCCAGACACAGATGGGAAAAAGTTTCTTTTTGGTTATATGATTACATCGCTGATCAACATCTCTCTGACTTTACATCTCCCATCCACCTCACCCTTTGCTCTATTTATTCTCATATTGTCCACTCCTCAATCCTCCCTTTTTTTTTCTTTTTTTTTTACCAAGGAACATCTGTGATCCAGCTGACAGCTACAGATGCAGATGACCCCACGTATGGCAACAGTGCTCGTGTGGTCTACAGCATTCTGGAGGGCCAGCCTTACTTCTCAGTGGATGCCAAGACTGGTATGACTGCACACATGCAGCAAAACCCCCCTTTTGAAAGACTCCATCTGTAACTAGGGAAACCAGCATTTTAATCATATACATGAAAAGTCTGATGGGTTTCAAATATTCCCCAACAGCTTTAGCTATTATATGAACTCCATATGAATTTGTAATAAGTATGAATGATGTTAGATGACCCGATAAAGTCGACAAACGTACCACTGACAGTCAAGATTTACCAACAGTTGTCTGACAGCTACTGTTAAATCCCCACCTTGTTTCTAACACTGAATCACACTGTAATTGCACCGTGGTTTGATTATAGAGGTCCACACTTTAAGCCCCTGCGTATACCAACCAGCTCCGAATGTGGGAAGCTCAGCATGGCTCCTGTTGTTGCTATGAGACTAACCAACACTTGTCTGAAACATGGCACTCTTTTTGCTGCAACTCGCAGCATCTCAAACTCCTGGCACTCAACAATGAAGCTCAAAAGTGTGGCTTCTCTGTTGAAAATGAGGACAGAACAAGACAGGCAGCCCCGCGGAGTGAAGCGATCGAGTGGTTCAACAAACTTTCCCATAAAAGAAAACTCACAAAGATAACACGTCAGTCTGCTTGTCACTAAAGAATCGTGACAGTGGTGTTGCATGTTTCTCCTCTGTTTACTATAAATCAAACACACTTTGCAATTCTGCCAGTCATTTAGCAAATACTGTTCATCGTTTTCTGTATATATATTCCAGCTTTTAAGGTGGCATTGACTTCCATTCATTTCTGTATCAAAATTATTTGGCACAGCTGCGTGATGTATCACAGTGAACATAAAAAATAATTGTATTTAGATCATACAACATATTAAAGACAGAGACGATCAATAGCACTCTCATGTATTCATAGCTTAGCTTTAGCTTAGTGTAAAGACTGGAACAGCTAGCCTCACTTTGCCTAAACAAATAAACTTTAAATTTCACTAATTGCCATTTTACATTTTTGTTGTTTTTCTATTACAAACGGAAAAGTAAACATTAGGCTAACCACCTCCTAGCTCTAGCTCCATGCTTTGTAAGTAGTTATAATACTAACACTAAAGTGTGTTTCTGTTGGTTTAGTGATCGAGGATCAAGCTAATTTCAAATGACATGTTAAACAATTTGGTGTCTATATACTTTGCCATCTTGTAATAATATGTTTAAAAGATAATTTAATACACGAGCACAACAGTGGATCACATGGTAACAGCTTTCACATCTCAAGCTGCGGCGTCCAAAAATCCACTAGTTTCCTAAAAGCAGAGCGGCGCTGGCGATTCTTTGCCACAGCTGCCACATCTCCTTGTTTGTCAGCAATGAAATCTGTTGAGCTGAGCTGCGGCCAGTCAGACTCCTGCTACTGTAGCTTCATCCATCACTGGAACACAAGCTACAGCTATCAATCAGCCTCCCAGACTCAGCCATAAGTGCAGCACTCGGGTTTCTGTTGGAGCAAAACACAATATAAAACTAGATCACATATCTCAGCGTCTCAGAGCTGTTACACGCACTCTTTTCTTACTCTCAGCACAAAACACCACTTGACCTCAGCCGAATTCTGCTGCACGTGTCCTCTCTATGTATAGATGTTTTTGGTATTACATGCAGCTGGTAGAAGGGAGAGTGAACTGTTAGAGTTGGACATTTGAAAGCTAAGTGTAGGTTAAGGAAGGTTGCATGCACTGAATAACCAGGTTATTGCAAACCTTGCACTTGCTCAGACGAAGGAGGCCAACGATGAGGCTTCTTCTGTTAAAACAATGCTAGTTAATTTCATGTTGTATAAATACATTTACAAATATTCTTCTGCCCAACCAAGGAAACTGGCTTTTTAAAGCTGCCACCGTTTACTTTAGCGACAGTGAGTTAGCATTGACTTGTTTTAGTTGCAGGAATACATATAAATCCCTCTCTCTCCCCTCATCCTGCCACATGCTGTCACTTTCCACACCTTAATAGTTTGTCATACACACATAAAGCCGTGTTAGAAACACGACTGTATGCATATGAAACCATGGTTTACCAGCAAAACTCCTGTAGTCAGGACCAGGTTGTCTCCAATCCTTTAGTCTAGTAAGATAAGATTGGGTGTAGGGTTCGTAGAGCTCCTGCCGTCTTTACTAATCGTAGTAATAAAATTGTGAAAATAAATGTGAAAATAAAATATGAAAAGATGTAAAATGGAAAGTAAAATGAAAAACGTCTTATATCAGGATTGTGTGGCTGGATTAGATTTGAAAAGAAACATAGCAAAGCAACTCACAAATGAAGCTAAATTCTGATTCAACCATTATTAAATCCTGACTGGTGAATGAAGTATGTGGTGGCACCATTTTTCCATTAGAGCATAGCCCACTTCAGACCTTCAAAAGAGAGGACAGACATCTCTCATGTGAAATAGCCAAAAATGTTCCAGCTTTGGCTGGAAAATACTTTGTTGTGTAGAGCCACGTTGCTTATAATGAGAAACTGAAATAGGTCTTCAGTGCTTTTAAACCTGATCCCTCAGAGAAACCAGAATCGTTTCTTATAGATTACAGCTGTCCGGTCCAGTGGAAAGTACTTGGACACGTGTCACCACTTTTCTGTTTTCCCTCAGGTGTGGTCCGTGTGTCCTTGGCAGATATGGACCGGGAGACCAGAGAAAACTACACGGTGGTCATCCAAGCCAAAGACATGGGCGGCCAGCTGGGGGGGCTGGCTGGCACCACAACTGTCAACATCACGCTCAGCGACGTCAACGACAACCCGCCCATGTTTGACCAACGTAGGTGTATATTTCTTCTTCGTGTGCCATGTTTAACTTACACTTCTTTTTATCTATGTTCACTTTATCTCTTTCCTGAACTGACACTGAAAAAAGCACTTTGGTGCAGGAGTACTGGACAATATCTTGCAACAGAATAAATAGTTCTTGTATTGTAAATACGACACAATGTGCAGATATTATTACTTTCGAAACATAGTTAAAAAGAGACTTTCTCCACTGACGCCCCCTCTCCCTCGAACTCTAACACATGCAAGACTGAACAAAAAAATTCAAAACCCATGTTTTTAGAACATCTTCCAATGTGTGATTAATGTCCTGCACTTACTTTGCTTTTAGTGTGTTTTTATGTTGCCTGTGTGTCTTATTAAGTCTCTGAGTGTCTTTAAAAGCACTCTATAAATACATTTTAGTAGTAGTAAGACTTTTTAATATAAATTAATATCTTTCTTGATTTCGTCTTTATTCTATTATCGTCTATTAGTAGTTTTCCTATTAATATGAACTGTAAACTGCAACTGTGTGTTTGAAACTTGTGTTTCAATTAAGATGTTTAGAGAAAGTTCAGATATTTAATCTCCATGAGGAATTTCACACGTTCAGAATGCAAAGTAGCTGCTTCATTCTTACTGTAAAGGATTCTCTTATTTACATTTGCAACAAACGCTGCAAATACACACGTTTCACATCCAAACACTGGATAACATGGTGTGTTATGGGTTATGAGACTTATGAGACTTTACTTTCTCCCCATCTATTCACCTCATCTCTCTGGAGCACCTCTGCCCTTCTCTCTCTGTCCACTTCTGGATACCAGTATCCAGTCACTTCCCTCCGCTCCAGCCACCAGGCCCCCCCATGCTGTCTCTTTGAGTATCTCCTCTCATTATGGACCTCTTGGGGTCAGGGGTTGTCTAGTTGTCCGCGGTCATCTCAGCATGGCCGACGGGTGGCTTCGCTCATGGACAAAGAAAACACCCGCTGCTGCCACTGCTGTCCACTTCCACTCCCATCACTGGTGCTCCACCAATTAGCGCCATCAGTTCAATGGAACTTTGATCGGCTGTTGAGAGCTTCAGGGATTCCCCTCTGTCAAGCACAATCTGCAGGCATTTCACTTTGGAGCGCAGGGAGTGCCCCAAATTGGGCAGCTGTCACCTCTTCTTTGAGGTTAAACGGTAGATGAAATTCAAGCAGACCCACGAGACAGAGTATAACCCAATTGTAAAGTGTTTATGGAGCCATTTATTCGAGGCTGCCTGAGATCTGATTTTAAGGGTAGAGGAGCAGTGTTGTGGGAAGACATTTGGCTCCCTCTAGAGGAACGAAGAGCTAAACAGACAGAAAAGTGGCTCAGACTGATCATCCTGTTCATTCGTCTCCTCAGGGTTGTACCAGATGAGCGTCCCAGAGTCGGTTCCTGTGGGTTCAGTGGTGGGCCGAATTTGGGCCAAGGACAGGGACATTGGGGTCAACGCTGAGATGAAGTACAGCATCATCGATGGCGATGGAAGGGACACTTTTGACATCATCACTGACCCTACCAACCTTTTTGGTGTCATCACAGTGAAAAGGGTAAACCAGTAAACTGATAAATAGTCGACATTCAGTCATTATTTCTGGAATAACTAATAGAAATATTTCAAGAATGAAATGATTTGATGAAATAAATTAAGGTTTTTACATTATTCTTTGTTCACAACCCTTAAAAGAAATCCCAGCAGAGAAACCCAGAAAGTAACAAAACTCCATTCATTAAGAGGGGAAAATATTACCCCCATCGTAAAGAATCATCTACAGCCTAACTGTGATAATAAGAGTCTTTTGGTAAATTCACCACTAAATTTAAGACTTTATGTGTCACATTTTAAGAAATAGCTATCTCAGTCTCTTAGCACTCTTTGTCAATTTGTATCTTACTATTAGCGCATCTCAGGTCAGCATATTAATAGAACTGCAGAAGGTCCTTTCTTAAACATTACACTGACACATCTTCATGTCTGTTATATTACTCACTTTCAGTTCTGACTTTAAAGTAGCATCTGCTTGATGGTTTTCTCCTACCAGCCACTGAACTTTGAAAACAAGCCCAGTTACACTCTTAAGGTGGAAGGTGCCAACATCCACCTGGACCCAGCCTTACGCCACCGTGGGCCCTTCAGGGATGTCACCATTGTGCACGTGAGCGTGGAGGACGTGGACGAGCCCCCACAGTTTGATTTGCCATCGTACTTCATCGAGTTGCCAGAGGATGCTGAGATTGGGACTGTGGTGAGGATGGTGTCTGCGAGGGACCCTGATGCTGCCAACAACACTGTGAGGTGAGGATAATAAAACATACCTATGTACTGATTGACTGTGTCTATCTTACTTAACTATAATTACCTGAAAATCTCTATTACATCCTTTGTAAATCTATAAAAATAAAAATAAATGCAATTGTAGAAGTTCTGCTGGTGTAATATCACCAGATTACCAGCAGGGGGCAGCAGCACTACAACATGATTTCTCATAGCAGGCTGTTGAACAGCAGGTACCATGTTTTGTGAGCTCCACAGTGGGACAGCAGATACTGATGAAGCTGAGGACGAGGAGAACAAATATCATAATATTAATAAGAATCTTTGACGAGATTCCACATCCAACAACTAATTCTCACAGGCACCAGTAGCTCTCTCAATTATGTCAGAGGATGTTTTGTACAGAACAAAGTTGGGTTGACTGTCCAGACTATGCACCTCTGATAAGCTAATTAGACATAAAGCCTTTAATTAGGCTATTAATCACATGAAGAAATCAACTACTGTGGCAATAAATGGGTATTTCACATTGCACAAAGCTGCACACTGTCACGGCTGTCTTTTTAAAAACCTCCACTGAGGCTAAAACTAGCATTTAATAAATGGACGTATGGTATAGGAGCTTGTGGCTGCCCGTGTATGTGTGTTGGGTGTTTGGAGCCTGTATGGATACTAAACAGTTTAAGTGCTGTTTCCTCCACTTACTTATTCACTTTTCTTCATACAACACTTTATGAGCAGGAACTAAAGATTTCAGACACTTAAGAGCATAAATATAGTGCATCCATCCACATATTGTGGTTGGCTTGTGGTGGCTGCAGGTTACAGCAAAGTGTCCCATCAGCCTTTGTCCTCCGTGTCCTCTGGACTGAACATGGCTGGAATACTTCCACACAAGAGGACTGAACCTCTTCAACTGGCTTCGCTTAAACGTCGAGATTGAGTTCTACTCAGAGCTCTTTTCAGATGTCTGAGCTCCTTGATCTAAAGCTGAGAGTTCACTCACATAATCAATCAGATTCTTCCTGCCACTAATTAAAGTGAGAATTTGAAACTTAACAAATGAAAGTGGGCTGCGCAGGGAATAAAACACATCCTTGGTTGGACACTAAGTGTGCTATTTGTCTATGAGGTGTTTGACGTTCAGTCAGTCTGTCGATCACTTTGGACCAGACCAAAATATCTGAATAACTATTGTAAAGACATTTCTGATCCATAGAAGACAGATTTGTGTGACTTTAGCGCCACCTTGAGGTTCAGTCATTTATGTGCAATGCTTTGGCATAAATACAGCCTGACAGAGCTGCTAACATGACTGTTAAAAATACATTTCCATGCTGTTAGCTTGTCTTTTAATGGTTACTAAATTGTAATTTCATGTAATTTATTGTGTACTAATGCAGTCTTGGATCTACTCTCTAATGCATGTCTCAGAGATGTAAAAGCAATCACTGTTCACCTTTACTAGCATCAGCAAACACAGGAAGAGGCTAACAGCAACAGAATTATTACTAACCGAGGTACAAAAAGGGCCAGACTGAGTCAAAAGGCAAGCAAGGGTAAAAAATAAAAGACACAAGGAGAAAATACTACAACTACATGCATGGTCACAATGGTCAAGCTGTCAGCAGAGGAAGGGAAACAGACTGGGATAAGTACTAGTGGCTAATTAAAGGAGCGAGCAGCAGGTGAGTTAGGGGGAAGAGACGTACCAGGTGAGGGCAGGAGGGCCAGCATGTGGAGGGATTGAATCACCTGCTCCTGTCTTGACTGTCTCTGATAACTACTGATGACAGTTAACAACTTTACTTTCAAATTTCTGGACAGAGGATGAATCAGATGCAGCTAAAGCTCCAATCTGAATATCATGTTTCCCTGAAATACCCCAGAGCTGCCTCTGCATCCTGGCTGTACATCAGGAAGAGATTTTTCAAAAAGCCAGTTTGGAGCGTGAGTTATGGCACGAGTAGCAGATTCTGTAGCTGAGGGTGACAGTGAAGAGCTGAGGCCAGATACTGCAGCAGCAGCAGCAGCATCGTCAGATCACAGATAACGACAACAAGCAGCAGGTGACCTTCAGTCACTCTGTCTCATTTTCTTGTTACATCTTTATGTCCTTTACCAGCTGCAGAATGACTGACAGTTACATCTAAACCCACACACACACACACACACACACTCTTTCACCTATCTGTTACGCACACACACACACACACACACACACACACACACACACACACACACAGAGGCTCCTTCTCATGACTGTGGAGGAGTGATATTAATAGAAATCCTTGAGGGAGCCATGGATGTGCCAGTCACAGCTGTTTCCTGCGGGTACACAGTCCAAAACACACACTGCACACAACCCAACAGACTCACACACACACACACACACACACACACACCGATGCTGCTGTTAAAGTGACTGTAACATATCAGTTTGCCAACACCAGTCTCTTATTAAACATTCAGTATCAGTTTGATGCATGTTAAGTAGTCATTTAAAAGTACGAGGTCCCTTAAGTAGATGCCTGCTCCCCCCAGAAGTTTCATGATGCTTTTAATAAAGAAATCACAATTTCTCATTCATAAGAGCCATAAATATACAAAATACAGCAGGATGAAACAGCACAACTTCATTATATAACATCAGTATTAGTGTGAAGATGGTGTTTGTATCTAGCAGGCACAAAATGAAGGTAAACAAATGATGTGCACGAAAGAAACTATACCTTTTTATTCTTATAAAGATATGATTGGTGTCCGTTTGCTCTTTAGTTTCTTATATGTTTAGATGACTTTTAGACTATAGATGCCATGTACAAGTCCCTGAAGGTGTACGCCTCCACCTCACAGTCTCACAGTCTAACAGGTTTATACATCACCAGTTATTTAATCGTCAATTAACCAAATGATCAGTATGTTGACATGGACTGATACAGATGCTCTTGCACCTCTTCCAGGTGAGAGTAGTGAAGCGGCTACTGTTGAACACCGGACCCCTCGTAGTTATGTAAAGAGGTTTCCGCTCCGCAGCCTGGAAGAGGATGCCCTCTACATTCTCCTGTTTCTCCTCTGTGTGTGTGTCTGACTGTTGTTGCACATCTCTCTCAAAGCAGCATTTTGGAAACGGGCCTGCGGTGGCAGGAGATGAGCCAAGGCGGCACGCTGCAGGTCTGTGTATCCCCAGCGTCAGTTTGGCAGAGGAGGCAGATACTCTGATGAAGCCTTAACTGGAGCCTCTTCTCACTGTGCCTTCACGAGCTGCCAGCGTGTTCCCTTATCGCACAGATACACACGTGCTGCACATGCTGGATTGTGTGTGTGTTTTCTCGTGTCGCCCTCAGTTAGGTTTACAAGCTCCAAAAAACACACAACAGTGCACTTAATTCAACACTGATACTCATGAGTTGTTCTGTGTCACCAGGTATTCCATCGAGAGGTCCAGTGACCCCGAGAAGTTCTTCTACATCGAGATCACGTCCGGGTCGCTGATGACGGTGCGTTCGCTGGACCGAGAGGAGATCGGCTGGCACAACATCACTGTCCTCGCCATGGAGATGAGTACGTGTCATGAACACAGACACACACAGGCTACCTAATGAAAAACCTGCACGTTATCAAGTCATTTCTTCTTTAATTGAGTCTTAGGACAAGCAGTGGAAATCATTTAATTAATTCCGACAGGAGTCATATTACAGGCATTTCTAGTAATAAGAGTCAATTTATCTGTATTGATCAAGGAATAAACGGACAAATAAGAATAAAAAAAAAAAAAAAGGTCTATGGACCATTTTCAAAAGAAGTTAACATAGTTCTAAAATAGTTTGATGTGACCAAGTCAGGATGTTTTAAAGTTGAATATGTAGCATTTAGATTTGATTAAACGGGATTTTCTCTTTACTTCAGATTCACTGTTAATGCCGATTTTGTGAGTTAGCACCCTGCTTTATGTTTGTTCATGTTATTTCAACCTGTGGAGTCATTAGCAGCTCAAATGTTGTGTTTTTTACAGTGCAAGAAAACAAGAAAAATGCAGCATGCTCACATTTTTGCGTAAAGTTTCAGCCTAAATACTTTGTATAGACATGTATGAAAAATTCATACTGTATATTTTCCTGCTGGTGCAACTGACCTGCTATAAAGGAGATTTGTGCAGTGAGTTTACTCAGAAAAATAACAGATGGATGAATACACATGCACAAATGCCGAACCAGTGATTTTGGAAAACAACTCCTGCAGAGTTACGTAATGTAGAACAGGAGATGCCCCGCAGATCTGCACACAGCTGGTGGCGCCGAAAGTCACCTTCATCCTTCCTCACTTTGCTTTGTTTGTCTGTTTGTCTCTTTGTTTGGTAGACACACCTAAAAGGAGATGGTAATTGAATTAATGACTAATTAAATAACTTCCCGCATGGTGGCTAATTAAAGATGTGATGGAGACGGAGAGGGCGAGAGAGGGCACAGGTAGGGGGGGCGGCGGAGGGAGAGTGGAAAGAGACGGAAACAGTGTGAAAGAGTAAAACGAGCTGGAACAAATTAAAGCTGATTAATTTGCCTGCAGTAAATAAGCATCATTAAAGGAAAGCAAAGTTTTTTGCTTTACTTTTTTTGACTTTTCACATTATTATTTGTTGATGCTGCACTGACACTGTACAGAACAGCTACAGGGTGTCAGGAAAAGTGTGGGAGGAAAATGAGTCAAAAGTCTGAATTTTTTTAATTAAATCCATATTTGTTTTTTTTTTAAATCCTCATTTTACAAAAAAGTTTGGATAAAGTCAGTTTGATAAGAAAGGTTCAATATATTAGGACACAAAATAAGAATAAGGTCATATTGTGATATAGCTAGTGATAAATAAGTCACAGAGTTTTGCAGATTTGTTAATAATATTAGAAAATTAGTTATTTATACTAAATAATTGTCCATTCAGTCTCTGAACCATAACTATTAAAACTTGATTTAATAAGCTTCTTTTTGTTTGATTTGGAACAAAACCCTCGTGAGAGCGGCTCAGTTAATATTCACATTTTAATTGAACCGCTTTGTACTGTGCTTTTCACACCACTGATTTCACTTCACCGAGGTAAAACGTCAGCAGAAGTTACATCACTTCCACTTGAGCTGAATATTAAAATCACATATTTCCGACCCTCAAACACACGCACGGAGCTTCGCCGTCCAAAGTCACACCACCGACTGATCGATCACGTGGTGAAACCCGAGGAACTAGTTGCTGCGCACTAATTGCATTTCTGCTGCCTATTACACAGCTGGTTAAGGTATGCAAATTGCTGATTGTGCTGGAGAAGCACAGGATTGTAAGGAGCCCTAATGTGCTGCCGGCTCACTGTAAACGAGGGGAAGATTAGGAGAGGCACAGACTGAGCTCAGCAGGATGCTCACAGACTCATTTATCTGAGTCCATCTATGAATCAGCTTTGTGTGTTTACTGTATGTGTGTGTCCCTGCAGATAACCCCACACAGATCGCGAGTGTGTCTGTGGCGGTGAAGGTCCTGGACGTGAACGATAATCCTCCGTCGCTGATGCACTATTTGGAGGCTTACGTGTGTGAAAATGCCAAAGCGGGGCAGGTACAGAGACTCGAGCATCTGACACGACAACATTTTACATTGTGGAATGAATTACGCACTTCAGCATTTTTACCTGTTAGAATACTAAATACTACTGTGTGGCACTGATGTGGTATAGTCTGATATTTACAGTATAAACTTTGGCATCATTTTTTAAACCACGTGTAGCGTAGACATGAAACAGGAAGTTGACCTGACTCTGTGTGTTGGTGTGATCCAGCTGATCCAGACAGTGACGGCGGTGGATCCAGACGAGCCGATGGGTGGACAGCACTTCTACTACAGTTTGGCTCCAGAAGCCGCCAATAACCCCAACTTCACCCTAAGAGACAACCAAGGTGGGTTTCCAGAGGAGACAGAGTCTGAGCTGTGTGTCACGCCGTCTTCTCTGTGGTGTGCAGCTTCCCTCCAAGTTTGACTTGGTGGGTCACAGTGTTGCTACGTAGAACAATGATAATTTAAAATCTCTGTAAAAATACATTTTATATCCTCCTGGAAATTCACTCCAGGTGATGGGATATTGCATTGATGGGAATGGGACAGATGAGAGGTCACAGTGACCTTGAAAGACTGGAAATAATCCAAAACAGACTATTGTGTTGTTGATGGGTAAAAATGTTGCACGTGGAGATTTGCACCCCTGACCGCTAAACCTGGAGCAACAGTGTGCTGAGGTTTAAGGGAGAAGGTTTTAGAGAAAGACTGTGGACTGGGTTAAAATAAAGCTCTGTGAACCTGAACACTGTACATACCTTAACCCTACTATCTGTAAGTGACCCAAGCTACAAAGACTCCAGACTTAACCTTTCCCTGACCTCTTTATCTCTTTCCAGACAACACAGCATGGATTCTGACTCGGCGCGGAGGCTGGTCACAGCAGGACCAGACCGTGTTCTACTTGCCTATCTTCATCTCTGACGGGGAGCAGCCGGTCCAGACCAGCACCAGCACTCTGACCATCCGAGTGTGCAGCTGCAACAAGGAGGGCAACGTCGTGTCCTGCAACGCAGAGGCCTACAGTCTTCCCGCCAGCCTCAGCAGAGGAGCGCTCATCGCTATCCTGGCCTGTATTTTTGTCCTGCTGGGTGAGTTATGATCTGCTGCTGAGGGATGTGCAGAGAGGAGCCACTGACCTTTTGTCATACAATGATATTTAATCTGACACAGAATCATTCATCTTCATACAGCCGCTGTGGGTCTTGAAAAGTCTTAAAAGTATCGATTTAATTTCCTCAAAAAAACCTTCCTAAGTTATTAAAAAACCTTACTCTTATTCTTCAAAGGTCAAAAAAAATTCTACCCTGCCAGAAGAAGTAAGATTAAAATATTTTTATTAGTCAAATCATCCAAGCACTCTGCTGCTTTTCCAGGTCATGTTATTAGACATTATTAGGAATTTGTTTTATATACTTCTGGGAAGCACTGACAACCTCATAACCACTAACATGTTAAAACTGATAATAAAAAAAAAAAGAGCTCACATTTGAAGCAAGCGAAGATGTTTTAACAAAACTTACCGCCGCCTCCCCCACGAGGAGCAGAGTGAGTCAACCTGCTGAGGCGTCGTGCTCACAGTTCCAGGTCTGCAGGGAGAGATAAAGTGGGTCCATGTCATCCTCCAGGGGAAAATAAAGTGTTCTGCTACAGGACAGCTGGCACTAATGAATGCTAAAAAAAAGAAATCCATATTTAATCCTGCTCCAGTGATGTCACACTGGGAGATGCCTTGGCCGGCTGCTTCTGATGATGCGCAGCGGTATCTCCTTCTTCAGACTGAGAAGCATTTCACACATCTTCTTCTCCCGTATGCAGCGCTACATGATAACATATGGTAGATGGCATTTTGATGACATGTTTATGCGTTTGTTTGGCCTACACAGCACGTTACACAGACCAGCTGAAAGGTCAAGGTGTAAAAAACTGTGCTACAGTGATTGTAATCAAGGTCTTTTTCTGCCTGAGGGTCACCTCAGGTCAGTACTTTTACACTCCAGTACATGAGTAAAAAATGCACTCTGGCCAGATGTTCCACCTAATGGCAGCTACACGATGTTTTTCTTTGTGTTTGACCTGTCAGAGGCATTCATCCAAAGTGAGGGATATCCCGAAATGTCATCTGTACAAGCCGAGCTCTCGGAGCTTCCCTGCTCCCATCACAGACACAATGACTCCAATTACAGATGGTGTGGAACATGATGGCCAACCCGAAGCTCCCACAGCCAAAATAGCATCTTCAAATTATCCACAAATTATTAAATACATTTAAATGCCACGTACTACATGCATGAAAATCTACCTACATAAAACGTTTTCCTCTTTTTCCTTTCACAACAGTGATGATCCTGCTCATGCTTTCCCTGCGGACTCACCGGAAGAAGCCCTACCTGTGCGACGAGGAGGAGAACGTGCACGAGAACATTGTGCGTTACGACGACGAAGGCGGCGGCGAGGAGGACACCGAGGCCTTCGACATCGCCGCCATGTGGAACCCGCGGGAGGCGCATCACCACCCGGGCAAGATGAGGCAGGACATGCTGCCGGAGATCGAGAGCCTGTCTCGTTACGTCCCTCAGGTGTGCGTCGTGGGTGGCGGCGCGGACAGTAACGTGCATGGATATGTGCTGGCTAAGCTCCTGGAGGCCGACGTGGACCCCTGCGCCCCGCCTTATGACTCCCTGCAGACCTACGCCTACGAGGGCGAAGGCTCAATCGCTGAATCACTCAGCTCGCTCCAGTCAGGGACGTCCAACACTGACCATGAGTACGACTATCTCAACGACTGGGGACCTCGCTTTAAAAAACTTGCAGAGATTTACGGTGTGTTGGAGACAAACATTCCTCCAACGTGGTAGAACAAAAGAAACGTTGCCTTTTTTAATCTTAGACGAAACACACCAACAAAAAAAGAGAAAAAGACAAACACATCAGAGAAGTGACACAAGCAGACACAAAGTCTCAAGAAAGACAATGAAGCTTGGATGTGCTCACGTCCACGTCCTTTACTCTTAGCACTTGAATTCCTGCTCAAGCCTCGATTGTCCACAGCCTTCAAGGCCCGAGCTGCCCGCAGCAGCAGCAGCAGGATCGTGAGCTGGTTTTAAATCTCCCCCAGAGATGGGGCTTCAGACACGGGCTGGATTGGCAGCCTCGCAGGGTGCGCAAAAGGAACGGCTTCAAAGCACCGGTAACTCCCCCGCCTGGCCCAGCCTCCAGGAGGGCCTCTTTTAGGTTCAAAGCGGTTAGAGGTTTGTGCCAGAGATGAAAACGATAGAGTGGGACTACGTTCCTCACCGCTACACAAGAGACACCTCACAAATGATGATTCTGAGTTTGTGCTCTTATACAACTTTGCCACAACACTGAGGGAAATGTTAAAATGTCACTGCTGCAGTTGGAGACGTGTCTCTTCCTTCGTTTCACCTGTGGCAGCTCTTAATTTATTTCTTTGTTTCGTGTGCTGTATTTATATATTTTTGATAACTTATTTCCATTATCAGAACGGACACTGTAAACTGCCGCTATGTGAGGAAATCTTTAAAAGATGCCATACGTGTTGTAACATACATGATGTAACTGCCCTTGTTTTCGATTTCGTGTGAGGAGGTTTTACATGCGTCTCCAAATGTCACGTGGTGTGCACGGAAGGCGGGAATGCTGTCACGCCACGTGGGTTTTCCAGGTTCATGTGTTAAATGTCTTCTTGTTTTTGTATCATTTTCTCTTTATATTGTAACTGTTCTCGTTTTCTAAAACATTTCGTGAGGTGAAGTCAAACTCTTTTGATGGCGCTGGATATGTTCCAGCAGACAAGCTGCATCCCCCGTACCTGGATTAGCACACGACCGAGTCGCCTTTCATTTTGGATCCACCATCGTGCCAGCCAGAGTCCGACGGCAGTGAGGCTTGATCTGTCCCGTTAGAGATACCGTGTTTGCTTTTTTAATCCTCCAATCCTGTGGACCACACAGACGCTGATAATCTGCATTAAGTGCCAAATGTAAGAAGGACAAAAAAAAAAGACATTTTGGAAAAGAAAAAGAATCAGCAGAACACAAACAACCAAAAGACAAGAAACGATTTTACAAACCGGGATGGGATTGAAAGTACATTTTAATAATGCAGTTGGGTGGAGTTTACTTGAAATCTATGTGGTCAGTCATGCTACAGTAAGTCATATGTGAATGTAGATATTTTTTGTATTCTTTGTAATAAAAAGTAAAAAATGTTACTTCTCTGTCTTGGAACCATCCACAGTTGAGAAAATTGTTAATACATGCACAACTGGATGCAGGAATAAAGTCTTTCAGAGGAGTTTGGAATAATAAACAGCTTATGCAGTCGTCTGAAGCCTGGCAGACATGTAAGTCTTTCAAAAGATACAGTCGCTCTTTAAATTTGCAATCATGTGGTAAATTGTCCTCCACAGTCTTATTGCAGATGATTCAGTTTTCTTTACGGTTTCCCTCAAAGTGCTTAATTCGCTTGACTTATTTTGTTTTGCAGTGATAATGCTTAGCATTCATTAAAAGCTCAGCCTGCGCTCTGCTGCTGTACCTGAGCTCCAAGCCTCTGTAGCACCTCACAAAATAGTTCCATCTGATTGCTTTGCCTGTAACATTACGAACAAATGGAACAATTACCAGCGAGAATCAGTCGATTGTAAACAAAATTCTCTACTTAATTGCTCTTGTCAGTCAAGTTGATACCAATAAAGTGCTGGAGAGGCAAAAGACAAGGACAGAGGAAGGAAAAACCCCAAAAGAAAAGAGAATCAAAGAGATAATCTGCACCATAAGATATCGTCCAATGCTTTAAATTTCCATTTCCACAGTGAAAAACAAAAATAACTCTGAAATCAGCAGCTCTGGCTTACCTGCTGGGTGGCACTCAACAGTGAAATTGCACAGAAGATGAGCCTATAATATTCCCCAGGATTTAAAGTTTCACTTAAATGCATTCATATCCTCTGCATGCTGAGCAGAACATTTCAATTCCTCACCAGGAGTTTGTCTGTAATTTGTCTGCCTTTGTTCTAACTCTCAACAGTCCACAGAGGCTTCACAAACCTTTGTGTTCCTCCAACTTCAACACGTTTAAGATCAAATTCATTCATTCGAATATTTTTTTTAAAACGCGGCGGTTCTAGTGTTTGTACATTGTGCTGTGGTTTCTACTCAGCTAACGTGAGGCTCTGTACTCACATTTTGTGGACTGTGAAATTATTATTAGAAGTATGTTTAAAAGTATTAAAAGATAAAACATGTGTTAAACAGTTAAGCTCCAAACCCACAGTAACAAAAGATGCAAATGCTGCAAGCACGAGGAAGAACGAATTAAAATAATCACAACGATTACGTCCGTTCATGCACAAAGAAAGTACCAGTTGCTTCTAACTCAGAATGATTCTTTGACTGAAAGAAACTTTTATAGCTGCTATATTTTATTCTGTCTGTTATTCTCTAGCTTGCCAAACTCTTCACGCGCTCCTTCAGTCCGTTTCTCCTTAAAGACAAGAACGGTCTGCATTTGCCGTGACTTTATCCTCATCGCTTCTCACCAGAAATCTCTCTCTGTCCTTGAGTTTCTTTCCTCCTCGGTGCCCTTCTCTACTCTTTGCCCCCATCCTGCGGCATAAATTGAATCCTAACAACCCCTCACATTTGCAGAAACACCAAACATCAAAGCTTCTTTCTCCATTTGCCCCATTGCCAGTATCTCCCGGGGCCATTCGCAGGCCGGAGCAGTGCCATCCGAAAGGCACTGAGGGGGTAATTTGTCTTAAGCTCCACTGCTCTTTCTAACAGGCGAAGGAGCTCAAACGGTAGAAGATAATAAGAAGCCTTCCAGCTCTAATCCTGCTGAGGGTAAACCAGCAGCAGACCCAGTGAATCATCCCTTAATGCGAAGTGGAAAAACACACTCCGCTCTGCTGGAAAGAAAAGGCAAACTCCGGGCCCTGGGAGAGAACAGGTCCTGCCCATTTGACATGTGGAGTTACAGAGCGAAACATATATATACACACACACAGACTCAAATCGCTGCTGGTCTTTCTCTTCTTATCTCTCTCTCTTTTTCTTTCCTTCTCCTTCAGTCCAACATTTGACTTTTTTTTTCAGGAATTCTTTTTATTCTCTTATTTCCCCCTCACTCGGTTGTTTCTCTTGTCTTTTTCTGTTCAACAGTTGTTCTATCATTTCTGTGGTCAGGGCTTTATGTGCAGGGCAGAAAAAGATGACAGACTGAAGCTGCTGAACTGACTGGAAACCCCATTCAGAAACATCAGTTCTAACCCTATATTATGTCAAACACATAACAGAAAAATCACATTTTAAAGAAATCTACTGCTGCTGAATGATGTGATGAGTAATGTAATGTAATACTACAAATTCCTGGAATTCCTGAGTCTCAACACGGCTGTAGATACAATTAATATTTAACACAATCAATAGATTATTGTTATTTACATAAAATGGAACAGAAACATTCGACTCTTAATCACAAAGGGAACTAAAACGTAGAAGATTGACCTTTATGTCACGCTATTGATTGCAGTTTTTTGGCATTTCCTCTTTGGGTGCCTTTCTTGTTTCTGTTGTGATTTCCTCTTTATGTCACAGTTGTTGAATAACTACTGTATAATTTCTAGAAAAATAACACTAACCACTGATGCTTGGAACTGCATTAAGCAGCATAGATGCCGTTTACCTTGATTAAAATACTGTAGAGTTACTTTTTTGTTTCTTTGTTGACTGGCATCTTTTGGATAACGATTATTCCCTGGAGCCACATAAAAAACAGAGGAGCAACATCTGAAACAGCATAAAAGCATCTCTCCCACTTCCAGGATAAAACAACAGAGAGATTCAGCGATGCTGAAGCATCCTCGTGCAGAAAAGAAATGTATCAGAGGCACTGCGAGGGCTGCAAGTGTTCTCCAGACGACACAAACGTGACAGAGGAGTGTACTTTTTATTCTGCACAAAATGTTGTAAGATTTGTCTTGTGCATTCAGACTCCTTTGGTTTGCACATTTTATTATTAATGGCACCGACACCTTCATCTTGGAACCCACACATGTGAACTGAAATGAAGGCGGGCTGTGGCAGGACATGATCCAGGAGGTGTTAACGACTAGTTGTCAAAAGCAATGGATTAGAGGGAGAGGGCTAAATGAAAAAGTCCCCACTGTTCCTGCCGTCCCTGCTACTTCCTCTTTCTCACTATGACCAAATGTGTTTGGTTGTTTCCTTCAACGCTTCTCTTGACTTGAATTAGAGAGCAAGAGTTGACGAATTGGACTTGGCACACAGCATATTAGGCATCCAGGACGATGAATGTCACTTTCTACTGACAGAAAAACAGAAAGGAGACTAGAAGGAAAGCGGAAGCGTTAAAAAACAGGTTGATGTGAAGCGTTTGTCATATCGGAGCAGAACTGTAGATTTTTCATTGAGCTGCCGAGTCAGTAAATCTCATCAGGACTGTTCGTCTACGAGTCCGCTTTATTTTTGCCAAAACATAGAGATGGCTGTAGATGTGACTTTTTAACAGATCACAGTTGTATCTGTGGAAATAAATGAATCTGTCTACATCCCTTTTTGACATTTACATCCTGAGAAAAAGTTATACCTGTAAAATGCCTTTTTGTAATAGCTTAACAGGTCCAAAACAGAGCACAGGCCAGAAATCCAAAATCCACTGTCCACAAATAGAGACAGGGTACAGGGTTCAGATCAGATAACTCACAGTTCAGAGGAGGCTCAGAGGCGAAACAGGGTCATACACAGGAGTCTGGTAGGGAGACAGACAATCTAGCAGGAAACTGGGACAAACAGAGCTGCTCATGAAGGAGGGAAACAGGTGAGTTGCACTGATTACAGGCTGATTAGAGCGGCAGAGGGAGGGGGGAGAAACGGCAGGAAATGACCATATAAGGCACAGAGCTGAGAGCCAGGGTTGGAGACTTGACACCTTTTTTAAGACGGATGTGGAGCGAACGGGGTGTGAGCAGGACGACTGACGAAGGGAAGTCAAGAGTGCAGGGTGTGAGAAGCAGCCGGGGACAATCAGAGTGAACACTGAGACACGTAAAACTAAAGGTACAAACAGAAATGTGTGTAAAGTTTAGAAGATTAGAGATTTAAGAGACCTTTATTGTGAAGGGCACAGGTTAACACTAACCCTTACGTTCGTTTGATAGCTTTGATAACACCGATTAAGGTAATACTGAAGTTTAGTTCTTTATCACCTGTTTTGTTTTATCACCACATCAGAACACCTGGGAGGGAAATTATGCTCCACAGAGGCCGGAGCCAGCAGTCAGCAGGTTTTCTTTTCAACCTGTCACCTCAGCAGGTGATTCTTTTTGAGGGTGTGCCAATCAGGGACATCAGCAGGTGGACTCCGGACAGAAATGAAATGGTGCAGACTCTCAGCACCCCAGAGCATGTGATTGTCCATCTCCGAACAACCGAGCACATGGCTGAAGACGCACGAGGACACATGTAACCTGTGTGTTTTCTTGCGATCACACGAGCCCCCCAGCTGTGTGGACGCAGGCTTCAGTGAAAGCAGCACGTGTCTTTTATGAAGGGAGTGGACCTGTGAGAGCGTTCACTACGTCGTGACATGACAGTGTGACGCTGTTTCTATAAACTGCAGAATCAGAAATGTGTTTGTAGGAAACATAACGGCTCATTAAACTGCATGTCTGGTACCAACATGACAGTTAGTTGTTGGTAAGGCTTTGGGAAGTATAGGCCATAGATCCCGTGCTTGGTAAACTACCAGAGGAGTCTGCCAACAGGCCTCAGGGGAAGAAAGTTGAGAAGGAATTTCCCCTTGATGCAAAGCATTAGAGGTCAGTGACGACAAGCTCCAATTTCCACATCATCAGGTGGGAAGACGGTGGGGCACTGAGAGGTGATCAGGGAAGGGCAAGCCTCCGGCTACATTGTCAGAGACGCAGAGATGGAGAGGAAGGACTTTCATATTCAGACCGGGATAACTTGTGAGAAAGGTCGACTTGAACTCGATACATCACAGGAGCTGCCGCTGCACATCACTCATGGACACACTGAAGGAGATGTGAGTGAAAAGCAGCTGCCTCTGTTGGGCTTAATGGTTGGTGAGTTACTACAATAAGAATTATGTACAACAATACAAATCTTTGTGACAAGAAAGCTAAATGGACCTAATATTTTAAGACTAGTAGACACTAGTGACACAGTGTCTGGAGAATCAGGTCCAGACGTTGTCCGGAGCTGCTCTTTGACACATGCTGCACACAGCAGGAGATTGTCCAGTAACCCCAGTTCTATGAAGGAGAGAAGAGTGATACATTAAAAATGTCCTTTACTTTCTGGTGTGGGTGGATCAATTGTAAGGGAACAGCGTAAACACTCCTACTTGCTTGCTGCAAGTTCTCCGGAAATGACCTGCTGTATTACAGATAATCAGACATTAAATGGACTTTGACTACGGAGCTCCGATGGAGGACAGAGAGTGAAGTCCGTTTAATATCTGAACTCCATCTTTACATACAGCTCCTCCAGAAAATGTCTAGAACCACCGCCACGATTACTTTTCGTAACCGTACAGCTTTTGTTTCCTGTTTGTAACTTTGCAGCACAGTTTACCTCCTGCCTGGTTTGTGCGCTCTTTGGCCCCGGATTGTCACTCGAGCTCTACACACAGACTCACATAATCACAATGGCCCGAGGCAGCTCTCTTCCACCGAGAAAAGTGAAGTGAATCTTCTCTCTTCACCTCTGACTCCACATCTCTTCAACCAACTGAAGCAGGGAGACAGCAGTCGCGCTGTGCAGGCAGTAGTTGTGTGTTGCGTCATGTTCTTCCTGACCAAACCTCCTTTGACAAACGGAAGGACAGAGGTGCCGGTACATACAGACACGGTCCCCTTACACCTAGTTGAAACTACTGCTAGAGAAATAAGCGTACATGTCACTTTAAGAGGTACAAAAATGCAGTATTTCTCATACAATTATCATCTGTTGAATAATTTAAAAGGTTTAAAAGTCTCTATCTGGTATGTGTCAGCTTGATTCCAGGATGAAGGTGGATTTGGGCAGACAGAAAACAGCACATCGTGAGAAAGCATCTTGACAAGCCACAGCACACACAGAGCAGCGTGATGCATATTCCTAGGATTAGTCACATTTGTTTTGAGTTGAGTATGACCTCCTTTAATCCGTCATGCTGCCTCTCCAGCCTCCCCAGTGCATTCATTAAGACCGAGAGGTGTAAACAGATCGATAGCTTCAGAACAGGTAGAAACGGAGCCTCAACGAGGGTCAAACTCTGTTGTTGCTCACGTGTAAGAATAATCGAATGTAAGCTTGATGCTAAGAACATGTAGGTTTAAGTTTGTTGCCATAAAAGTCTGAGTGTAATAACAGAATAAACGACTCGTGCTAAGTTCTCTGACTGGTTAGAATATCTGCACTACTTTCAGGTTGTTCGGCTTCAACAACACGTTTTAGTTTTTTCTGATGGTTGGGGTTAGGCAACACGGCTGAGGAACAGACATTACCGACTTATTCGACAGTGTTGAAATGAAGTTTATGTTCTCGTGTGTCTTTTAAAGGAGGAAACTCTTAAACGCACATTTCCTGCATTGCAGTGTGAATAGCTGCTCATGGATTTGTTACGCTAGAGTGAAGAGATAAAGAGAAATCTCTGCCTCACCTGGCAGAGTCGAAAGGAATTTAGTTTGTCTTAATCTTTGACAAATTTAGCAGCGACTTGTTTTTTTTAATCCAGAATATCTGAATTAATCCACAGACCTCAATTTGTTTCCCTTAGGACTGAGTAGAAAATAGAGCCAGAAATGTTCACAATGACATCCGTGGATCCTCCAGATAACAGGAACATTATTTCTGGAACAACATACTTTTCTGTTTTTATATTTTCACTTAAATGTTTTTCAAAGCTTCCATTAATCCAGTGGTCTTTGCATTCAAAGGACATGCAGATAAGTGGTCTGTCTGTACACAGTCAGCTCGGCACTAGACAAGGGAGTATCTCACTATTTGTCCAGTGTGTGCTGGGACAGGCTCCAGCCCGTTCCCCTACACAGGATAAGCAGGACTACAACACAACGGATGGATGTAATAGATTTAAAACCTCAATGTCAAAATGTACCCTTTGTGAGTTTTTTGGGCGAACTGATATGTGAATTCAAACCAATGCCCTCACAGAAACAAGTGCGCACAGTGTGCCTGAGTCGGGGACAGACAGGCGGGTTGATGACTTTGACGGCGGGGGATTTACTGAAAATGGCTTGCATAGCGCTTTCTCCACAACTGATGGATTAGACAAGCTGGAGCAGGGCTGTGAAGAAAAGCAGCCCGTCTCACACTGAGCAAACCGTGCTGCATGGTTCATTTCAGCCGGGAATGAAAGAAACAAGCGCGCTGTGCATTTGGTGTCTTTGTGTGTGTGAGGATAGAGGGATGCAGGTGTTTTCTTGTGTATGTGTGTGTGTGTATAATTTTCCTTGTCTGGCTTTATGATTGTGAGCATGAAAAATGCACTGCTGGCAGAAATTTGCTCGGAGGCCTGTGTGATGATGGCACAATAAAGGTTTCTACAGTCAATACTCCAGTATAGTCCAATAATTTGCACAGGGCCATGCATCGCTGGGAACTATCTGAATCAATAAGTGGGTAAATAAATTAAATCGTTGATGGGACAGTCGAAGAAATACATCGAAAAAAGGCAAAAACTGTCAGTGAAATGGAGATAGCAAGCGTTTTGCTCCTCCGGTAGCAGCGGCAGAATTAATTTCAGTTTATGCCTACTTGGACTATGAAAACACACAAGTCTGTTAAGAGCGTCTGGGTGGGAGAGAAACTAGATTCACACATTCCTTATGTAAAACTACATACATTTCTGCCACCTGCAGCAAAAGGTCGTCTCCCAACAGAATTGGTGCCACCAGGTGCTATCAGCTCGTTCTACAGCGCTGTCACCGCTGACTGGAAATGATCTTTGCCACAGATCTAATGAAGAAAAAATCTAATTGGGGATGAAGTAGGAAAAGGAATTTAAACACCCTCTTGACACCTGTGAGAATCAATATTGTCTTAATGGGCTTTGCAAGATTTTTGCTGAATTCTGAAAAGGAAAAAAATTCACATGGCACCATTTAGAAAAAATCGGATTATGTTCCATCAACAGACACAGACCCAAAAAGAGTAGAAATGGGGCTGGAAATCCAGTGCCCAACGGGACACCTGAGGGCCATTCAGGTCAGGAGTGGAGGAGCAGAGATTTGAGTGATTACAGACACAGTGGGGGAAAAAAACATTCGTAGTGACCTGGTAGGAAGGAAAAGAAAAGCTGGCTGGGATTTCATGTTGGTACCTGCAGTTTAATGTGTTAAGAGGAAAAAACATTAAGAAATAAGTGAGAGTTTCAGTCTGGTAGTGAAGATTCAGTCAAAGTAACCAGCAGTACGTCAGAGGAAAACAGTATCCATCTATAGTATCTTCAAACAAATGGAAAGAAGTAGAGAAAGAACATCAAGAAATCCTTATGTCTTACCTCCACTGGCCTGAGCAGAATCGTAGCTACAGAAACACAGCAACTCGTTAAACAACATGTGGATCAGATGCATTACATGGACAGATTAAAGGCCAATCACAGCAACATTTTCTATTTGTACGCAGGAACGTTCCACACGTGCAGCTTTGCATGTCACTCACGTTTTAATCTGCTGTTGCTCTGCTAATGTGTTCAACATCTTAGTTTAGAGCGTTAGCATATCAACATTTGCTAATGAGCATCAAACAAAGGCTGCAGCTGAGCCTCAACTCATCATTTTGACTTTGGCTCTGAGAAACAGTTATTACAATTCGTCCTAAATGGAACATGAACGTGTTTAACAGAGGTAATAGCGATTTATCCAACACTTGTCGAGATACACATGTTCATTGTGGTTCAAGAATAAAGTCAGAGGCCTGAGATAGGAGTCGTGATTCATCCTCTGCAGACAATTTAAGGAAAATCCATCAAGCAGCTGTCAATATACAACATTTTAGTCTCAGGCAAAGTGGTGGACTGACCGACCTGCAGTCAGCTAAAAAATAAAAGGACGGATTACACACTCCTAATCCTTATGGAAAAATTGAAGAAAGAATTTTTCTCCACTCTTCCATCCACATTTCAGAGCAAACTGCCAAAAACAATCTTTAAAATGTAATAAAATATCTATATTTATCCTCTGTTTCATTCGCTGACAATAAAGCTGGTGATTACAAGCGTTTGTGGCAGCTCAGTTTTGAAACTAACTAGATTAAAATGGATTTAAATGGTCCCTGCTGATGGCTGCACAATCCCGGGACAACAGAATGAGGGTGAGAAAAGAGTTCACGGGGATGAATTGCATGCTTTCCTTCGCGTTCCATCATCCTTCTTCTCATGTATTTTCTCTATATTTGAACACAATCTATAAATAAGTATCACTGGTTGAATTTAGAGCTTCGTGAATAAAAGTTTCAGAGCAGGAAGGATGACCCTTTGGTTGTGGAGCCCCTGAGTCTGTTCTCTTCAAACTGCTTACGCTTTTGTTTACTCTCCTCGTTGTCATCTGCGGAGACGCAGTATTGAAGTGATGAGGGATGGACTGCTCCGTCACAAAGGCCGACGCCAGTTGATGGTTTACTCTCCAAACAACAGAGGTCAGACTGAAACCATCCACTCAGCAAATCAACAGAGTCTCACGGAGAGACTTTAAGCGTGTGTGAGGTTTGCTCTCTGATACACACGTGCATATTTATTCATATATTATATGTTATATATTATATCATATATTTCATTCAGTTTCTAGCCTGTGTTTTATCTTATCTCTTATTTCTGTTTTTAGCAAGAAAAGGCTGTTTTTAGCCTTTTTTCAGACATTCATGTTCCCCACAGAAGAAGTGATTTTGGTAATCCTCTGACTTTTCCTCTAGAATCAACATTCAGGCGTAGATAACTTTTTATTTAGCGCTATCATCATGCAGAAATGTACTTACTACGATTGACCAACGACAATAGTATACATCCTCAAAGGCTGTATATGTAAATATGTAGGGCCTAATTTACTAAAGGCTTGTGTGTATAAAAAAAAGTCTCCAAACTCCAAGCGAGGCACAGACTGACCCACTGAGGGTGCACACGCACAGTGTGATTTATTAATCACTTTTTTTATTCATTTCTTTTCCTTTGTTAGCTGTTAGCTGTTGCTTCTGCTGTTTCCCAAAATAGTTTTTCATGTGTCTCATGTCCTAAGTGCTGAAATCCTTAAAGTTTCTGTGCACTCACTGAGAACGTACTGAATGAGGCCAAATCTTGCTTTTATGCAGTTGCTGGTTTCCAGCAAGTTATAGGAGCGATGTCTCTCTCTATGGGGTTTCTACTTTCATTGCTGCAGCGCATCAGAATGATTGTTAACCTCTTCATCTAACACCTTCAATTCTTCTGGACCGAATTTCCTCTCCAGACCTTACTTGAAACACACTGATCCTCATTTAAATACGACCACCTCCACCATGTTCACACCTCTTGTCAATCATGCAGTTTTTTTTAGGTCACCTACAAAACGCCCCCCTGTGAAATGCACAATTTTTTAAGACTGTGCACACAACTCATAACTATTTGGGATCTTATATATGGAGCTATTGGATAAGGTGTTATCTTTCGTTGGTTGCTTTTCAGTGTTTGAGTTTATGACAAAGAAAAAACAAACAAACATTAGAGCATATGGAACAGTCAAATAATGTAGTACTTTACTTGACTGCAGTCAATTCATTAATTATTCAATATGTTAGAGACGTTTTTTTCTTTCTACTGAACATGGAGAATGTCTCATGGGATAAAGAGGATGTTAAATGTTACCCAGCTAAAGGAAAAGCAGAAGTGACAGGTTAAATAGAAGCCTGCAGAAAAATACACTGAAACCCATCTCGTCCTTTCCCTCCTCATCCTTAACAGTCCCTGTGAAGCTCGGGAGAGAACTCTCCAACAAAGGGGAGGCTCCCTACAGAAGCAACACTCCTGGCTTTCTAAATTCCTAATTAAGCCTTCCCTTAACGGGTATCCCTGCAATCCTTGACACCCCTCCTTGAAGATAAGAGGACACTGATGGGCATGGAGAGACAGGCAAGCAGGAAGGATAGAACCATGTCTATTAAATCAGTAATTAAGTCAGAGCTGAGGAGTCAGCTGGAGAGTTTAAATCGTGCAGAATCCTGGGGCAAAAAATGCAGCAAATGCCAATCGCTGTGATTAAATCCTTCAGGTGTAATTGCAGGAGAGAATCAGGGTATTGTCAGAGTCAGAGAGGGATTTCCAGGAGTGAAGCAGGCGGGAAGGGATGAGGAAATGATTGCATATAAACACTTCAGGTCCTGGAGCCCCGGGGAGGAAGGAAGCTTGGTTGGACTACACTTGAAGCAAACAATACCAAGTTCAAAGAACAGCAAGAAGGCTGAGTGGAGCAGCTGAGTGCTCGCCGCTGATAAACCGTACCATCTGTTGTTTATACCCCATCGTTACCTCGTGGGCATCCTCTGTGAAGAAAATGAGACAAACACACGGGAGCCAGTATATCCATTCAAATTACAAGCCTTATTTTTCTTCTTTTACCGTCCCCCAATGAGCTCTTGGATAGTTTTCAAACTTTTCGTGCACGCTTGTGAATTCTGCCGTGCAGTTAGCAGCAGCCACAACAAACATCTCAACTTCTCACACTTATTTCTCACTCCAGATGAGTGAGCTGTCTCCCGGGAACAAAGTTGGAAGCGGTTCAGGATCTGTTTGGCCATCTGCCCTGTTCGTGGAAAAGGTCACAGCGAGAATATGTTTTAGCAAAAGGTCTGTTGTTGTTTCGTGCTTCGAATGAGGCGTCGGACGTGCCTGCCAGGGGGAAATTAGCAAGCAGGAATAATCGCCATTTTCTGAGCTAAAGGCCAAATTAAACCTTATAGACTCCAGCGTGCATGAAGTAACGCAGCACTTTTAATAATTCATGCATACTCAGATTTAGAGAATTCAGTTTTCTGACCCCTTCGCCAAGTGACCTAGTGTTTAGTTCAGTGCATTAAAACATCATGAATACTTTATAACAAAGTGAAGAGAAGAAAATAAATCTGTAAGATTGCACCTTACCAACAGAAAACGTTGAGACGTGATATGAAATACATCACTGTCCTCATCGTGTTTCCTCACTGTGCTTTACAGGGGAGGTTACATGGTTCTCTTCTAGAGCTGTGATGTCTTTAAGCTCAGCCATTGCATAACTGCACATCGGACAGTCATTAGAAATCTAGAACAAAAGATGAGAATTATTATGCGGCGCTGCAGACTTCCACAACACGGCTGCTGCAGATTAAACTGCTGCAAATTTCTTCACGCTTCGTGTGAACCTGTGGTTGTGAAACCTCGTTCGTACAGATCATAGATTTGGACTTGCTGATGTTTATCTGGAGGGTGGAGCAGGGGAAAATGCAGCTCACCTAGTTTGGCTGTCACACCTGCTTTTCTGTTTTTGTCCTTCCTGTGGCTCTCATTCTTTGATTGTTTGCATATTCCACAGTTTGAGGAACTGAGGTGTTCACATATTTTTGGGCATTTAGTGTGACGTCCCTAAAGAAGGTCATAAGATGATACTTTACTTTACTGCAAACGCCAAGTCAAAATGGTTTTGCTTTCCCGCCAGCAAACAATTCATCAAAAGACTAGGTTTTAAATTGAATTAGGAGGCAAAACCGGGCATGAAATTTGTTCCTGTCATGTACATCAACTTAACTGGTGGGTAAGGGTTTGCTGGTGTCAGCCGCTCCAGAGTCGGATTTAAAAACTTTTAGAAGTAAATGTTTTTATCCAAAGTTTAGTCTCTACTCGATGTTGTTTTTATCTTTGTAATGCAGCAGGTTTATCGTGCACAGGGTTTAGAAATCCAAACCGTTGGATAAAGAGCTCTCAATCAAGCCCTCGAACAAGCCTCCAGAAGATTAGCTTGTGAATTTCATGAGAGTGGATTGATTGGTAAACTTGTCCTGAACGCTGGACGCTGTCAAAATGCAAATAAGGACTTTCATTCCCTGAAAAACGCACCAGCCATCAGTTGGTGGAACAGAATGAGGGCTGCACGTACCCACATATACAACCAGCCACACGGACACACACGTACACTACTAATTAACCTGCCATTACACACACCTGCACTTCAAAGGACTGATCACAAGACCAGCAGAGATGATTCGTCTCGTCTGCACGCCGCTGAGTGGGGGTCATCTTCTGATGCCGCTGGATTTCAATCTGTTTGATCATCCCGGGTTGGTCAAACTGACCTGCTACAGATTCTCTCTTGGAAACAGGAACGAGAGCTGAAATGTAGACGAGCCAATCGTAAAGGATGATTCTCTTGCTTGTTTAGCTTCTGTTGTTTGGGGTCTTTGATCAGAGAAACTAAGGATCATACTAGAAACACTCTTTGTTTGTGTTTGTTTTGTGTGAGCCCTATCCTTTACTAAGAATCTTTAGACATATAATCTGAATGAATATTGTTTTTTTTCCGTGTTACAGTCCAACCACAAATGGAGAAACAGACAGAACAGAAGAACACACAGTGGTTGGAGGTGTAGACCACAGTAGCTGTTTGAGTCGTTCCCTGAAGCTTTGTCCCCGAAGGTTGAAATCACCGTTGGACTTTTGCACGGCTTACATTAAACACGCTTATCGATTAAAACAAGTGCACCTCTGTCGTCTTGAACTCTGCCACTCTGTGCATTTTAGGTAACACAGAACTTTGTCCTAATCCTTTCAAATATTTAACTTTTCAGTCTCCTGACATACTGTAGGACTATTTCCTGAAAAACGAATATTGCTTTTATTCACTTCATTGCACTCTGTCACCCAGCGCTGGCTGAGAATAGGAACCTTAACTTTTTTTATTTTGCCAGCATGAGGAAACAAAGTCTCATATGCTGCCAAACGGATGACGGTCTTCAAAGCCTATGCCAAAAATCTATGATACATCCTGAAGAGCGCTCGCATAGTACAGAGACACAGGAAAACATCTCCCGACAGGCGACTGTGGAGCTTATCAGGTCAGAATTAATAAACTTACGTAGCTACCTAGTTTTGCAAATAATAATAATAACACATTTACAAAATAGGAGGGAAATCTCAAATCTCTTATCATTTCAGTATCTGGTGCAGAGAGCTGAAGCTGGCAGTGAAATATCAAAAAGACCTTTTTGACAAAGGCTTCTGAAAAAAGTCTCGACGTCTACAATCTTGTAGCTGCATGAGCTCTTAGGGAAAATGAAAACAGTTTGGAAATTAGAAGAGAGTTTCTCCTCCTTTGTTTTTGGTGTTGTGTTAGAGGTTTTATATATATATATATATACATATATATATATATAGTGAATAGATCAGCTTTCATTAGAAATAAGATACAGAGCATAAGAGCGTGGGATCTGGATAATCTGAACAGTGAGGGGAAAATAATTTCATCAACCACCCCATACATTTTCAGGAAGAACTATTCCGTGGCCATTAAGGAACCTATCATTAAAAGTGAATAGAGTTGGTTATTGGGGGCTGTGCAGTCCACGAGTGTGGTCATCATTAGCAGCGGCTGCTGTTGCCTGACGAATAGAGGTGTTTTGCTGAAGGAAAGACGGCTGAAATTGGTCCCTGGAGAGCGTTAATTACCTCCCTGACACCATATCAATAAATATTTGAGGAGAAAAGAGGCTCTGGAGGGTAAACAAAGAGAGCCTGCTTTCCACCAGCTTCACTCAACCTTGAAATATGGAGCTTCGATACATAAAGCTACAGAAAACGAGCTTTTAATCATTCAGAGATGCTTATTATATAAAATAGAAACGCTCATGAGGAGGTTATTTGTGTTTCTGTTGTGTATTTCTAAAGGAAAGGATATTCATCACTTCAGCTGAAAAGGATTCATGAAACATAAAAAGGTTGATAAAATGTTAAATTTAAAATAAACACATCGGGAGCCACTGTTCAGATTCATAGCATTTGCTTTAATAGTTCACCAAAAACAGCTGCTGCTTGTTTCATCAGTCGTCATCATCAGACCTGACGCAAACAGGAAACTACAACGGGAACTTCACGGCATTTTACAAACACACAGGCACAGAAATGACAAGCATCCTTTTTCTACGCTTCTGTAGTCGTTGCTCTTTAGGTTTCTGTACAGGGCAGTTTCTGAATTGCGAATGAAACAGTTGTTACCGAGAACAGGAAGGAGATTCAGAAGTCCGATATTCTTTGTGGGAAGATCAGGTGGCTCATCTCGTCACTCAGTGAAGAAGTGTTTAATTTCACATGAACCAGTATGAATAAATGTAAGAAAAATGGCTTTTGTACATCCCACCTTTATGCGTTTAAAAAGCATTTGCCCCCAAATAGCAGCAGGATTTTACCTCCCTTTAGATCAATAATCACGTTTAAAACAAGAAGAAAGAAGATGCATTTATTTCTAAAGCCCCCTCTGTACTTCAAGTCTATCTTTCATGATGGATTGTTAGAGAGAAAAGACTAAAGACAGGTTCATTTATCATGAGTGGTGTGAAGCCTGTGAGTGGTTAATCATCAACAATATTCCAGTTTAACCAGCTACACAGACTTACAACCTAATGTCTGCAAAATCCCCAACACAAAGGAGCTGCACTTGTTAAAATGCCGTGTTTCATTTACATTTCAGAACCATCTCAGAGGCGATTTGAGGGGGAAAAAATGGTTGTGAACAAAGGATTTAAAACAACCATAACAACAGAACATGAGAGATAAAGAGCAGAGCTGTGGTTTGGCCTTATTTCTTGGGAGAACTGATCAGACTTTGATGGTTTCCAGGCTAAAGATGTCAAAACTGTCAGCATGATCAAGCACAAAATAGCTCATCCAATCAAAAATTTGTACAAAATATTGCCCGACTTGCTTTAGTGTTTAGTGGCTTTAGTCGTCACAGTCAGGCTGATACAGACAGTGTGAGGCTGATACTGAGATTGATTTGTTTTTGATGACGTTCTGCTACAACTGCAACAAAGAAAAACACAGACAAGACCATTGACTGTGAAACAAACGCTGTGTAATACTAAGGTGGCACTGTTTGAAACATATCTGTGGAATTTCTGTCAGTTTCTAGTAAGTAGGGGTCAGGCTATAGAAGGCATGCAAATACTTCTTTTTTTTACACAACATTCAGCAACAACAACTCTTATCTGCTAAAACTTGAGTTTTGCAGCAAAGTACTGGAAAGAGATGTTGTTGCTGACTTCAGTAAATGTCATTTTTCAACAGTTTAATATTTCAGATGCTGATATCTCAAAACATATGAACTGAACATAAAGAAATGAATTAAATGCCTGGTTCACTCATTTACCACTGGGAATAAGGTGAAACTGACAGAAAATGCCAATATTAAATTTTTTAAACCACTTTACATTAACCTCCTCTATTCAGAAATAATAAATTATTTAAATATTAATAAAGTGTTTGTAACACAATACAAAGTAGCTGTAAAATCTATCTTTATTAATATTATTAATGTGACATAAGGGGATGCTGGTGGATAAACAAAGATTTAATCCAAAAGTCACCTCAGGCAAAGTCATCAAAGTCAATGAACTGCCGAGTACTGAAACTATCATGCTTTCAGGCCTCACAAAGGGTTTTCAGTGCAGACTCATGACAAAAGCAGGAGCTTCGACCACCAGCATGTCCCACATCAGCAGTTCATTTGCACTTAACTCTGCCTCTCTCTGAATCTGCAAGGCAAATAGTTGCCCTGTTGCAGCCTGAACGCTTTTACATCAGAATATTCTGTTCTAATGGAGCAAACCCTCAACTGCAAAACAGCTAAAATATATTTTTATTTAATCAATTCATGTCTGATTTAAACGACCAAAGACCTTTTCTGTAGGAGAGGGGAAGAAATTTCAACTTAAAAAAAACCAGTCTGAATAAAAGTTCTGCTCGTTTTCAAAGAATAATGATCTTTGTTCTGTTGAGCAGGAGAAAACTTTAGACTGTGGTTCATGTTTTAGAAGAACAATGATATGAAAAATCTAACATTCTTGTCATATTTAAGGAAAAAGACACTTTTAACCGTGAGTGACTGGATCATCCATATTTAGAGGCATTAAATAAGTGGACGATTCGATTGTTTTTATTTATTTACAACATGTTCATACAATATAGAGTTGTATATTTGCTAAATACCAATCATTTTACCACTTTGTTATCTCATGTTGTGTCACTGCTGTGTCCGAGTGGCCCTGAAGTGAACTGAATAACTTGCCATGTTTATTTCTTTAAGAGCAAAACACTCAGAGAGCTCCGTAACCCCAGATCAGACTCTAACAAAGTAAAACACGTTAACAAAAACAAGTTCACGTCGGAAAAAGAGAAGAAAATACAATCATTCTGTACAAGACGAGGCTGCAGTACAAAAGAGTTCACCCTGTTTGTGTTGACTGTACACTTCATTGCTTTAACGATACAGTAAACAGACAAATTGCTTGCCTCAACATATAAAAGTGAAAAAACAGACAAACATCCATCTCTACGGATGTGAGAGATATTCAAAAGCAGATAAATCGATACAGCCATCATTAAGTGGAACCCTGCAGCGCCCGCCTACTCCTGACCTGTTACTGACCCATTACTCACACACATAAACACACACCATCGCACTGCTGAGTCCGAGCATCCAACAGTTTCTAAATTAAAGACGGTTCTAAGATGGAGGGAGTCAACAGAGCGTGGGCTGCCAGCTGAAGAGGATGACGGCGGTCTGAAGCAGGTCAGGGCGAAGAGCCGATGAACAAATACGCAAATTGATGAAAGATAAATCAATAAACATCCAGGGAAAAAACACGAAAATGGATGCACTGCAGAAGTGAACAAAAGGAAATGGTTGAACCTTCTGAGGTTTCTTTCCAAAGTCAGATGAGGTGGATATCACTGCGTGTTCAGTACAGAGTTGCAGCCAGGATGTGAGCATGTTTGGCATAAAGACTGCAAAGAATGTGCATCCATTAGCCTGGTTCTCTGCAGTGTTCGGAAAAATCCACCTGCTAACACCTCAAAAGCTCTTTTAGTTACCGTAAAGGCACTAAAGGGCTAGTGAGGGTCAGGAAACTACCTGAAATTGATGTGCATAAAAGAAACTGTAAAAAAGAAGAAAAAAAAAAAAGCCTACGACTCACGGTCCTGTCTCCTAAAAAATATCTAACAATCACAAATACATTTGTGTAAGGATTGTAACTGCAATCAGATGTTTTCTATCAACTATTCATGTCGACACTTGTGAAATACGCTCATGCTGAACATATCAAATGTTTTCTTCTGGCAG
This sequence comes from Ctenopoma multispine, assembly GCA_034779795.1. Lineage (NCBI taxonomy): Eukaryota > Metazoa > Chordata > Actinopteri > Anabantiformes > Anabantidae > Ctenopoma > Ctenopoma multispine. Next base: position 13,758,096 of record JAUYWH010000012.1, on the reverse strand, counting down.
TGCAGCATCTACACTTTTTAAATGTCTTTGTGTCTGGGTCTAGGCAGTGATAAAGAAAGACTGTGGTCACAATTTAGTCAGAAAATATGTTGAATACAAAAATGAAAACATTTGTAGTTTAGTTGCACAGAAACAGAAACAATTTTGGAGACAGGTTTGTCATTTTGCTACTTTCTGGTATAAAAATCTTCAAACACAAATGTAAAATGTGAAGTTATGGTTTTATAGAAAGTTGTGTGCTTTAGCATTTAGCATTTACCGTGCAGCACATAATTCCTAGAAACACAACTTTTAATTCACATGTGTCTGTGTTTAAACTGACAGTAACATGTTATTTTGTGAGCTTTAGACGTGTTAAGACAGAGCCAGGCTAGTCCTTTCCTGGTGCTTCAAGTTTATGCTAAGCTAAGCTAATCATTTGCTGGCTCAGGAATGAGAGTGGTATCAATCTATTCCCGTCATTCTCAGATATAAAGCAATATGATCCACATGATCCATCACCCAGTTCTAAAATCAACATTCTGAGACATTTCAATCATGTACATTTGTAGCATGTAGCATCCCACTAGCAGGCTGCAAAAACAGGACAGCAACCATTAGTAATGATCATTACATTTTCATGTCACTTTCTCAACTTATATTTTTGAGACCAAAATCAAAAGACATGGATTTCACAGTGTAATGAAATAGGGAAAATCGAATTCTCACATTTAAAGATGCACGAAACATCAAATATTTTGTATTTTTACTTGGTGAATAACTTCAAATATGAATAATTTATTTCCAACCAACCAATCAAGCCTTAATAAGGTGATTCTGGACTAGCTGTGTAGCTCAGGTGTGTAACATGCCGTAATGAATGATGATTTCTGTCCCCTTTACCAACTAACATCAAAGCCACAGTTTGTGCTGAACATGAACAGGTTGTGTAAAAGAATAAGAAAATCAAAGTTGTGTTGATTTTGAGTCCAGACGGAGCCAGACGTGCACATTGTCCCGCACATTTAATTCCTGCAGCATCAGAGAACGGGGCTGCAGCCAAGCCTGGACTGTGTACTGCAGCACCAGCTGGTGACACCGCACTTGGTTCCTACGATCAGCTAAACAACACTATGATAACTGATGTATTTATACAAACCACAGACTAACAGCCACTGTGAGTGAGTGAATGTCAGTCCGGCTAGAGCCAAAAAAAAAATCAGTTTGTTCCCAAAGCCCTCTTTCAGAGAAAATAGATGGAGTAGGATAAAGGAGGAGTTTTAGGACCAATTTGATGTGAGACAAAAAATTAATTAAAAGTTTGTTTATGTTTTTTAACCCCCCCCAACCAAAAAAAAACATGGGACACAATGGCAGAGCATTTGTGATTCTCCTTCCTGCCTTCTTCTCCATCTGTGTCTCTACATTGCTCTGTAGTTTCCTTGGACGCCCTTGATGTGAGTTTAGTCCTCCCTCCTCTCTTGCCCTACGAAGAGGCAGGGCTAGTGGAGGAATTCAGGAGGGGTCCTCGGCAGTCAGTGCAACCTCCCCGCCCATCCTCAGCCGCAGGAGATGACAGTGAAACGTTTGGAGATGCAGGACATGTTGTGCAGCACGATGCCCAGAAGGAAAAGCAACACACATGCCACTAGGATCACTGTGCACACGCCGGACCACGTGGAGCCCTTACCTCCTCCTCCCACTGGGCCAGTAACTCTCCTTTCACCCTCAACTCCATCGAGCCCCACGCCATCCAGATCCATAGCCAGCCCCAGAGGTTGCTGCTCGGGCACGGTCACCACCGTCACCCCTTTCTGCTGGCTGCCAGGCAGGAAGCGACACCCCAGCTCCCCCGGGAGGCCGAGTGTGCGCTCTTTGGCGATGGGCAGGGGAACCATGTAGCAGCCATTGCTAGGGAGGCGGATGAAGACGGGCGTGTGCTCAGAGGCATGAGGGATGGCAATGACAGTGATGATGTCTGGGTCATCCGGAAGGTGCGAGACGGACAGGCCTGCTGGGAGCTTGGTGACGCCACGGCACCAGGGACAACGGATCTCCTTCTGGCTGCTGCGCATCTGGGTCAAACACACTGAGCAGCATGTGTGTCGGCAATCCAGGAGCTTGGGTCGTCGGCGAGGGCTGTAGTAGTTAAAACAGATTTGGCACTCCAGAATAGAATCCTGGGAAAGAGCATCCATCTTGGAAAGGTGGTCACTTTTTTATACTGATTGGCAGATAATAGCAATTTCTAAGTAAAAAACAGAGATACAATAGAAAGGTTTTAAGTGAAGTTTGCAAAATAGAGCTGTTCCTAGTCTTGATGCTTCACCACGATCAATGACTTCACGGTGACGTCACAGCCCCTTGGTGGCAACGTGGCCATTCTTCTGCAACAGAGGAGAGAAAGCATTGTTGAGACAATGACAGCAACAACTGTGGACTGCTTCAGGTACTGAGGTGCTGATGACATTATGCTGAACCAATGTGCAATAGGAAGCAAGAAAAGCTGCACTTTCTGCAGCAGTTAATATCATTGTGGCTATTGTATTATACAGCTCTATTACAGAATCATCAGCCTTGACCTTCACAGTGATTTCTAGGGGAATTTCTCGTATTGGCATGTTGGGATGAATATAAGACCGCTGTGATTATATTACACACACCTCCTATTGGAAGAAGGCATCACAAACTTGTTTTCAGTCATTGGTCATTTAAACTTGTTTAGGGGTCAAAAAAAACAACCTTTATGTTGTTGGAAGTTAAATCACAAAGATGAACCACCAGCGCTGCACTATATAAGTTTTCGTTTAACATTTGCGTACATCTCTATGTACATGCAGCCCTGAGCTGTCCATCCTGGAAGATTCTATTTTCCCCATTATAGGGTTTTTTGTTGTTTTTTTTATGGGGGGGAAGTTTATCCAGTTCAAAGATCTGAGGAAAGAGGGTATCATTGTGCAGCACACTGTAAAATCCACTGAGGCAAAGTTCACCTTTGACATTGTATGATGTTAATTTTAGTTGATCAATTTGCTTTTATGCTGATGTGAAGCACATTGAATTGCCTACGTGCATGAAAAGTGCTGTATAAATAAAATTGATTAGACCTGACAAGCACTATTGAAGAATGCATACCCAGGAGCGCACTGGTAGCCTAATGGTTATTATGCCTGCCATGTAACTGCAACGTCCCCGGTCCATCTGGGGACCTTTGTTGCATGTCAAACCCCAGCTCTTTAACCTTATTTCTTGACTGCCTCACTACTGTACTCTGAGAGAAAATCTCAATTTACATTTACCAGTGTTTGTTTTTACAAATTTATAGAAAAATCTACTAAATCTGCAAAGTCATTTTCACACAAACTCCGGACAATGTTAGGAGAATCAGGTCTGGACATTGTGCTAAGTTGTGCTTTCACAAATGATGAGAGGTTGTCCAGGACATACATGTTCTCACATGGGGACAAACTTTGCTTGATTTCAGTTGGAGGCAGGGGCTCATGTGGAGAGGCATGAGCATGCAGCAGAACATTACCCATACCTCTGAGCCCTCAGACTCTCACATTTGCATCCTCACATGCAGCTCGTCTGGCTAATTCCCAGATATATTCAGGGTTCCACTGGATGTCTGAAAACAACTATAAAGGTCTGATTGATGGTGTTCATCCTTCTGCCAGATTCTCCCATCTCTGCAGAGGACTGTGACGTTTGCAGTCACCTCCCTGACAAAGGCCCTTCTTACCCAGCTACTCCATACTTCTGGACTGCCAACTCTAGTTAGAGTCCTGGTGGTTTCAAACTTCTACCATGTCTCAAATATTAAGGTCACTGTGCTCCTGGGAACACTCAAAGCTTTATAAATAAATTCATAACCTTGTCATGATCTGTGCTTTACCACAAAATCTTATTGTGCATGTCCACAGAGAGGTCCTTGGACTTCATCTGTCCTGACATGCACTGTGACTTGTGGGACCTTATATACACAGATGTGTTCCTTTCTAACCTAAGTCCAGTCGGTTCAGTTTGCCTCAGGAGAACTCTAGACTTATCTCAGAAAGATTAACACAAACAGGATGCGCCAGACCACAATTAGAGGTTCCTCATCAGTGAGCAAGTGTATGTTCTGCTCTGCAGTTCCTTATACATCAAATACATATTCAAGAATGATTTAAATATGCAAATACTGTAAAGCAAAACAGCAACATAATTTCATAAAAAGTCCATAAACACAAAGACATGTTTGAATTCTTGTACTAATTCAATATGTCATATATATTCAACACTAATTTCCTTACTAGATTACAACAACTTTTTCACAATTCTTTCCAACATTTGTATTTAAAAGAGACAAATTGTACAAAACTGGTGCCCGATCTCACACCATCTCACAGCAGGCAGTTCACATTCATCCCCGAGTGAGGGACAGGCAGTGGAAAGACACACACCACAATGCATCATGAACAACCAGGAGTCATTATTATGTGCCGCACACATCGTACATATCAGCTAGTAGCTGACTGCACCAGGAGCGAGTTCATGCGACCTTTCGCCTCAGTATCTGTGTTAAGTATGGCTAATTCTTTTAACTGTCTCCTCCAGGCCAGACTACATAAACAATTCCTTCCTCCTCCTACTCTTCTTGCATAATCACGTCTACCATGTTAATCCATGCGGAAGCTGTGATAGTTTGCTTTTACAGATGATTAAACCCTGTCAAAATAGCACCAAGGAAACAATGAATACCAAACAGGGCTCTGCCGGCTTTAAATTTGATTTTTTTCGCCCAAACTGTCAAGTGTGAAAACTGCTGAGGAGGGACTAGATTTTTCTTTCCCCTTTCCCTTCGGTGCCATCTCAACAGTTAACAGAGCCACTGTACCTCTGGGCACAACAGTGGGTAGACAGAGTACAAAGTGAGACAGACTTGAGGTTGAGTGGTGATAGAAACAGAAAGAAGGTGACCACTGATTGCCCTGCAACACCATGCATCTCAGTCCTTTATCAGAAACAAGATCTCAGGCAATTAAACTCCTCACATTGCCCCGCGGGGACAAAACAGCAGATAAGAGTTCACAGGTTTTCTTGCAGCAGTTTATTCAGTCTGGAGTCCTTTAGATTGGTTCCTGTGAACAAAAGAGCACGATCACATTCAACCTTGGGCAGTGAGACACTGTTTAGGATTTGATAGCATTCTGTCAATCCCACTTATCCCGGACCCTGCTTATCAAATCAGGATCCTTCTGAAAGCGCATTGATGGATTCATCAATACGCAGGTAAAGGGTGGCAGTGGCAGAACAAATGAGACGGACCCAGGGCCTTTGTCCATGGCTGAATCCTTCAGGGTTTTCTCAGAGGTCCTGAGGCATTATCAGGTCAGATGGCAGACGTAACCCCTGCAGTACGATCATGGTCTGCCCCAGGGTTTCCTCCAGGTTGTCCTGACCAGAAGGCCTTCATCCAATCAGACGCATGAGCCAACTCAACTCTTTCAGACAGAAGCAACAGTTAAAAACATTTTTTGTTGCAGTATGGGATGACACCTCCAGGGCCCTGCCGGACTGCAAGGTAGAGAATGATGGCAATGTTGATCAGTTGATTGGCCAGTAAGTGCAACACTTGGGACCAGACAATAATGGACAAATTGTCATTGTCATCTAAATATGCTATGTGAGTCACGACAAACTGTAAACTGGGGATGCACCTAAAGATTATCAAGTCTAATTTTAAACTGGGTTTTTGTCCATATAATTTTAACAGAATGGTGAAAAGAAAAGCATTAGATCTTAATATGAGAGGCTAGAAATTCTTTGCACTCATTTTTCAAAATTAATTAATTAAAATAGCCACAGATAGATTTTTTGCATGCCTTCTGTGAACCAAACAAAGACGCCTCACCAAGGTGAAATGCAGTGGTGCGAGAATTCTGACTTACGGGACAGAATTTGATCCGGAAAGTAAAGCCAGGTTATCTTACAGCTCAAAATGCGAATCCACATTTAAACTTGTCAAGTCAACCTACATGTGTTCGTCAGCACCGCACAGCCTTATGTCCCAGTCCCCCCCCCCCCCCCGCCGTGTGCGAAGGCCAGACACTCCTACTGCCTCCTGACTCGGCACTACCCGGCTGACCTAGTTTCTCCACGTCGTTACCAAGTCAAAGTCGAGGGAGAGTGCAGAAAAATGCCAACTGTTTCAGGGATGAAGTGAGGAAGACAAGCAGAGGGAGATGGAAGTGGAGAAAGAGATTTGCCCTTGAGGTGGTGAGACAGCTCAGGGTATTACTGACTCCTTTTCCCAAAGATAAGGATTAGCTTTGATCTAACATAAATGCTTTGTGGCTCAATATTCCCATACACCCAGCTGCTCTCTCTCGCTTTCCTGCTTCACTTCTGACTGAGACACCTTTCGTTTTCTACCTCACATCAGTTCTTCTGGGTAATTTCTGCCCTTTCCACTAATTTTTTATACGTGGAGAACTACAATAATGCTGCAAATACAATAACACAAATATTATCAAGGTCTCAGGTCATTATATGTTCATATAATAAGAACATTAAATGTCATTATGACATACAGCATTTTCCTATTACAACAAGATATGTCTCTTGTTTTTACTTTCAACACTTATTCATTTATTAGTCAGTTATTAACAGATTGATAAGTTATTAATCTGTAATGAAAAATATGAAAAAAAAGTATTTCAAATGAGACAATGGTCTCAGTTATTAATATACTCAAAATCATCAACATTAACATGAATGAAAAACATTTTAAGAGAATAAAGGAATATTACACCATAAAAGTACGTTTTTTGTTTAGAATTTTAATAAGTTAATTTAAATAACAGAAAAAGAAAAAAAAGTACCTGAGAAATATGAGATAGTAAAATTTTTCAAATTTCAAGAGACAATAAAAAAAAAGGTCATAGTGAAAATATTTTTTAAAAACTGTAAAAGATCAGGAAAAAGTACCCAAAAAATACACAAATATAAAGGATTGTACAAAATGTCCAGGAATGTGCATGTTTTTAGTTTAATGACATACAGTAGAAGGCTTCATCAATGGGGAAATAAACAGTGAATATACTCCTTAAAAAAAGATAAAAAACAAATGATCAGTTTTCAAACATGGACATCAGCACCAATCAGCAGTCATGTCTCGAGATTTTAATAAACTCTCTGTAGCCTTGAGCAGTAAGTAAGTGACGTTAATGAAGGTGGTCGTAATAATGTAACTTTGAAAACACATCCAGTGTCATTTCTTTCCAGATCTGAAAAAGAAAGTAACACGACTGCTCACGGGGAGGTCATGAAACAACAGCGAGGAGCGTCCAGGGCTGCAACTTAACAATATGATTTATCGGTTCAACTGAGCTGTCTCCAGGGCAACACGGCTTTCCAGCAAAAGCTTGGTTTGTGACCCATTTTCTATCACACCTACACAACCAAGTATCACTGAAAGGGGGCAGCAGCAGGTTTAAATATTAGTGTCCTGAACGAGTCAGTCTGCCAGACCGACCAGAGATTTTATGATTGAACTCAGCACACGTAACAGTTAAAACAAATAAAATAAAGTGGTAATCTGGTACGTTTTTGTAACTGTTCCACCAGCACCATCAGGGGAGCAGGGAAGGACGTATGACTTAGTAATGATGCAGAATGACCGAGCAGCGGCCTCCACCACCTCAACATGCCTGTGGTCCACTGGGAGCAACCAACACAAAACACACACACAAGCACAATAAGGTCTGAACAGAGACACACATTTCTGCACACACATTCCCTCAGGGCCTCCACATGCAATCAGCCAAGGAGAAAGTGTACTCGTCCTAGCAGACAGAAGTTAAAAATAACAGCCACAGCCAAAAGTGCACACACATACACACACACACACACAACTCCACCCCACTCAACATCATAAACTACCTGGAAGCAGCAGAGGGAGGTGGGCTGTGAGCAGCACGGAGGAAAAGCTTCTTAACGAGCGAGGTGGCGATGTGCAGCGTGACGTAACTGTTCGTATGATGCATGTGCACGCTGATTCATTACGTGACACAAGCTCACGTCGAGCAGGTGTTTGAGGATACAGATGCAGTTTCAGTTGCAGTTTGGTTGTATGGCAAATAATAATTCCCCAAAACATCTTTATCATGGCTGAATTTAACTGGCATCTGCATGTGTGGAGTGATTGTCATACTACTTTAAGTTAAAGTTAATTCCCTTAGTGTCTTCATGTCATTCCTTCATCAGATGTTTAACGTCAGACAAACTGACACTCTTTCAAATATGGCAGTCATAGTAAAGACAAACAGCTCCATTTGGAGTCTGTCCATGCAGTTCTTGGCACTGCAGCGTCACATTTGTCATTTCCAAATGGACTTTCACTCACTGAAATGACAGATAACCGCGCTGTGCTGTGATGCAGGTGTTGCACGAGCTGGTTTTATGTTAATCGCTTGTCACTTTTGCATGAAGAAGTATGAAAGGAATTCTTAAGCTCTCTGCATTTAAGGCTACTTGTCATGAAACGTTTTGTCCGCGGTGGTAATAGAACAGTCCATTAATCTCAACCATGGGACTTTTGCAGCAACACAAATGTTACAGTACAAACAAACACGCCAAATCAAATTTTGTTCCCAGCTAAGTCGTGGCTGTAGGCAGTGTGCTGAGCCAGCATTTGCATATCATAACCATGTCAGTTTCCTTACCCACATATTAAAACTTTGGATGGAAGTCAACACATCTCCTCCAGAGTACATTTAACAGCTGAAGTAGTCACGCAGGAACTGCTGAGGCTAAAGGGCAAGAGCAGCTCCTTCACTGCTTTTTACGCTCTGCAGTGTGTGAGAGCTAATCCAGAACTCATCAATTAACTGAAACTGCACCCCATTTTTCATATAGCTTTCATTCTAACTGCACAGGCAGAAAGGACAGCGAGCACGCCGTCCTTGAGAAAAGGTTACAGCGAAAAATAAAGAGTGTATGATGCAGAACGCTTCTCTGTGCGAGAGCCAAACTGCTGTGAAGTGAGGATAGTTTTACACTGAGTTTGGCATAGTGCTCATCAAACTTCAACAGTTAAGAAGCCGAAAAACAAAAACACTCTCTGCACCACTGCCAAGCTGTTCTTCGATCTGAGGTTTTCCACAGTAAAATATTCATATAACGTTGAATACTACAGCTTTAAGAAGTGCAGTGGAGTTACTGACGATTAAAGTCAAGTATAAAAATGTGAATATCAGTTTCACATAATTGAAATGAGTCACTTCAGTATGAGTAATCTGCAAATCGTCTGTTTCAACATCCAATAAATAAATCAACATAAATCTTTCGTCTGGAGTTCAGCTTCCTGACATGTAAATCCCACAGCAAACAGTGTGGACATCGCTGATGTGTGAGCAGAGAGGTGGAGAGTAGCTGAGCTGCACCGTGCACAAGGTTGATGTCTGCAAAGGTCTGGTGATAGCAAGCTAGCACGACTAACATGCCTGCTAGCTGTTAGATCATTTGCTCTATTAGTTTATCCAGGTCATATTTAAGTGTTCACCGGCCAACACTGCTGAGATAAACCGGAACACTGACTGCAGGCAGGGCCGTATCACCCAGGATCAGGACCTCAGTAACTCTCCTGTGGAATGACAGCAGCTCTGTGCAGCCTGGTTCAAAATCGGGTAAAAATACTGAAAGCAGAAGAAGAAGAGTGGAGCAGCAACTACTGTTCTGTAGTGAGATGTTAAATTATCATATGTAGGTGTATGTGTCTGTATGTATGTTGCCTGTGTATCGTTATGTTTAAGCCACGTCTCTATGCACCACCACCCCGTGCGACTGTGTGTGTGTGTGTGTGTGTGTGTGTGTGGGCTCTGCACAGATGGAGCCCCTGATAGAGCCCTGTGCAGTCGACCACTGCGGGACACATTATGGCAATTTCCAGCTTGAGGAGCCAGCGAGCGTCAGACCTGGCAGGTGAGCCAGAAGTGCTCAAGCCCACAGATCTGCCCGGGCGTGACCGACCCCCACACTAACTCCTGCACCGCTGGCCTCCCAACCACAGGAGAGTGTAATCTCAGGCACTTGATTTCATTCTCTAAAACCAATATTTGACTAGAGACAAAAAAATAAAAAAACACTGAGGAGTACTGTGAGAGTACTGTTAGTAATAGTTTAGTCTGGTCCTTATATTATAATGGCTTCTTATATTTTCATTATATTGTACATTTGCCTTTATCTAAGTTATAATCTAAGTTAAAAGCATCTTTGTTCTGTGTAATAAAACTTTAATTTCCCTGTCTGGTTGTGACTTAAAAGCTATGAAACCTGAATATTAACACTTATTGCGCTTATTAGTTACATAAAGCTAAAGTGATGAAGTCTAATGCTGCAATAATAGTTCTCCCTTCATGACGGTGATGGTATAATCTAATAAACACAGCTCTAGTTCACGTATGTCACTGACAAAGATAAAACAGTTGCCACACAAACATATTACTTCCCGGAACACACACTGCCATCATTTAACCTTAAAATCTCTTTGTGGGTAAATATCTCTCACTGAGGTTTCTGTCAGCCGAGGTTGTGATTTAATTTTTCTTTCTAAAGTGGTCATCTGTTTAGTATCAGAGCATTTTGCCGATGCTCCTAAACCCTCCCATCAGTCGTCAGTGAGGTCACACGGAGTCCAAACAAATCGCCGGTCCTCTGATCAAAGGCATCTCTACGCTGAGCAATTGTGCAATTTTGGAAACAGATGAAAGAGGTGAATGCTCTGATTTCAGCAGCCTCGGGCTTGATCTCCATCTACAAATTCAAATAAAGATTCAGGAGATTCAGGAGGTCAAAGATAAAGCGAAGCACAGCAGCTCTGCCCAAACCCAAACAACGCCGACCCTTTTAATTCAACTAATCTGGGACCAGACTGTTTACGGAAACTACTGTATATAAAACCAGTTTATTTAAATAGGAACTACTAACTGCGTTGACAAAGAGATCTGGCTCTTAACGTTTTTATAAGTGAAAGCTCATAACTTTAACTGTAGGTCATAATGTGCTTTTTACTCTCACTGTGGAATGAAACAACAGCATTGACCACAGACAGGGTGGTAAAGTTCCCTGCTAAGGACAGACCTCTGGGCCTGTTTTATGGAAAAGAGCTGGTATAGTCTTTGTTCTACTTGGGCGTCTGGGTTTGTGCATTTTTTTAAAAGTCTGATGGGAGGCGGTAAATAAGACTCACTCCTGGCAGGACAACTTTTAACATCGTGCATCTATCCAGCATGGGGAGACGCAGCAGGCAGCAAATGAATCCCAATCCTTGTCCCTCCGACTGAGCGCGGGATCGTTTGCACATCAGCGAGCAGCACAGCGAGAGTTTGCGTGTGTGGCTGTGTAGGGATGTTTGTGCGAATGTGCCTTTGTAGCACTTCACGAGCATAAGAAGACGAGTTTTTAAGAAGCTCAGCAGGTAGACATTCAGGGGGAGAAAGAAGAAATAAACACTTTCACTACATGCTCAAAAGCAGCCTGATTAGATATTCATCACATGTATCGTCTTCTGTTCGACTTGCATCTCGACTCGCACATCTATCGCACACGCAGCAACGCTGCAAGCTAACACTTTCAAGAGTCTATCAGTCAATTTGAACCACAGATGGGAAACCGAGCACGGTGCTAGGAGATAAAAGTTGTCATATCGCTGCTGTTCTGACAAAACCTCGCTCCGAGGTTCTCAGGGGGGAAAACACCAGGGGTGGCAGAAGTGACAGAGGTGACGGGGCCGCACATTTTTAGATGTGCCCCCAAACTCTTTCCTGTCACCTCGTCACCATTAACACTTCAAGGTCTTCGCTGGCGTGATGACACGTTAATTATGGGCGAACCCAAACAAATGAGGCGGCAAACATCATCTACTCCACAAGACAATCTCTCTCTCTCTCTCTCTCTCTCTCACACACACACACACAAATCTGTTTTCAGGAAAACTAAGTTGTCAGGTGAAGAGAATCAGTAGCAAGCCTGAGGAAACCATGGATAAGCCTCCCTCAAGGAATGTTTTTTGATAAACTGCTCTGTTGTCTTTTAACGCTTTCTAACAATATAGTTCAGCTCATAGTTTTAAATATTGAGCAACTTTTTTAGTGAAAGCGTGTTTCCTTCTAGAACTGTCTGAAAAACCTTCCAAATAATCGTTAATCACTGAAATATTAAACGGTTTTGCATTTGAAAGCTATTTAACTAAACTGAGTAAAAGACGTTTCAGCTAAATTTAACTGCTTTTAAAACTAAGTATTATTTTTATCAGCTCATAATCATCAGCCGTTTCCAGGTCGTCCAGGGGTTTTAGAGCACTGGTTGCTTTCTGGTTTACTGGGGATATAATGAAAGTGAGGGGTCAACGACAAACTCCCGATGAGGTTAATCCAGCCGTGCTGAATGGGAGAAAGACGCTGCAGCCAGGTTCAAAGTCTGATGGAAAGACTGAAGCATGAAGTGTGTTACAGCAGCAGATTCATGCTACATTACTAGAGTTGTATTAGTACTCTGTACGCAAAGATTACATCACACACTCTAAAACGTACCTGACCCTTCACTCAGAGGCAAAAGTAGTTCGTCTGTTAATCAGAGGGAGTTTAACCTTCAGGCATAAATGTTCCTGGTGGATTACTCCACGTTCTTCCTGCTAACTTTGATTGTGCCGAAACTAAACCTAATGCATAACAGCTACTTCCCGTTTAATGCAATCAAGATTTAAAATGCCAATTAAACACGCGGATATTGTTCTGAATACATAAAAGGTCTCGATTAGGTTCAAGTACCACAACAATGCTGTAGGTTGATGGAGTGTGTGCTGTTGCCAGGCAATAGGAAGCAGAGAAACCAGACTTGGTACCAAATAAAAGTCCTATTTAAAACCACAAATGTAATGGAGCAGCCACAGCAACATGCAGAGCACTATCCTCCGTCAGTGACAAGCTATGTGTGCAGTGATCCGTACCGTGCAAACAGTCTGCCACCAGTCATTAAGGGACGCAGGAATCAGCACAAAGAGTAAATAATTAGCCTGTGTGGATTTCAATCTGAGATCAGCCACATAAAGAGGATGTAAACAGTCTTTATCTGAGCACAATAGACTAATTCAACGGCTGATTACTAAAGCCAGTGTGTGCAGGAGAAACTCAGTGTGAGGGCCAACAGTGATGCAAATATAATCGAGTATGAAGTCAAAGCATCACAGTCTTTTCATTTTCTGGGGTGCAGTAGAAGTTTACTGAATCTGATCCTTTTCTAATCTGTGTAGTTTTTAAAAAGTGAGATTGCAGTTGAACTGAGAATGTGAATAAAAGGCCTGATATAGGAACCATTTGGCTGAACAAATCCAAATATTTCACCAACTTGGACCCGGATCAAACACGGATCTCCTGCTGGAACTCGTCTGCTGTCATTAACAAAACTGGTAGGTTGGGAATTCCAGCGTAAACAAGTCAGCCTATTTTCCAGTACTTGTTCTGTACGAGAAAGAAATGTGCTCTGATCTGACACATCCTGTTGTACCAGCTTTTTTGTTTCCCCTCCAACTCCTCATGGTTATGTGTGATGTGATTTCCAGCGCAGCTCTCTTTGCTCTCTCTTCTTTGTAAAATTCGAAAATGTGTCAATTTGGATGGATGGAAAATCAGAAAAGACAGTTCAGTCTCAGTCAGGAAATAAAAATCTGTAGACTATGCTCTGAACCCTTAACCAGTTACTTCAATAACCTGACTGCTTGATGGTAGATTAGTTTGCTTTCTTACCAGAGGGCGATGGAGGGGTTCATCTCCGTGCTTTCAGTAGATAGACTGGTGCACGATGTGTCGACTGGTTTCACTGTCTGGACGTGTGGACCAGCTGCTGGTGTCTGCAAAAATAAGAACAATACACATTCCTGTAAATCTAAAATTAGAAATAAGTTATTGACTATATTTTCCTATTAAATTTCCCATTGTGGAGTGACGTGCATTACAGCTTTGGTCCAGCAAAATTACTAAATAATTGATAAATAAGCCTTTTTTAACTCATATATGTAAAACAGTAACAGATCTGTTCACTTCCAAAAAGTGAATCACTGGAATCTGCAGCTCACCTCAGTTTTATGGAGACTTAGAGTCAATTTCAGCTCACTGCTTAATGTCCAAACCAGTGTTTTCATTCACTCTCATCGCTCTCATAGCATCATTTTATGAAATCACTCGGTGCCTGAAGATTAAAAAGCCACCTGGGGTTCTTAGATCTTTAGGAAGCTGGTGAAACTCTGGAGTCAGAGCAGAGCAGAAAGAGAGCGAACACGACTGGTCCAACATGTTTGTGCTGCTCGTTGTGAACCGATTGAATTGAATATAAATCTTTGCCTTTGCTAGTCGTTAGCTAGCTAACTCGCATCAAGGGCACTTGTATCGATCACACGGCAGTTTAACAAATCTACTAAATATTAGATTTTTATCTACACAACAATGTTTAACTTGATAATGTAGGTCACAATTATCCAGCAAAAAGGACTAAATGAGGACTCGGTGATATTGCTGCATAGACAGATATCAATAAACCTATAAACCTTTAAAGCCCTTTTTAACACCAGCAAACCTGTTTTTTACTATGTGGTTAGATAATTGCAGAATGTCCCAGCTTAACTGTCCTTTAAATAAAGCTTTTAAGCAAGTTGAAAACCTTCATTAAAATCCTAAATACTTATTACTTATATACTTATAAAGTATAAACCAATTAGGAAAACTTAATCCCCCTGTTTAAGAAAACTGTGCAAACAGCAGAAATCTGTGAGCAACAGCTGTAGCGTCACTAAAAGGAGAGAGGGTCGGAGGTTGTGTTGTAAAAGACATTAAAGGAACTTATATTTACAGAAGCAATTAGTGGCTATTTTTCTCAAAGACTAACTGTAAGGCTTAACGATGAAAGGCCATGAACCAAGGTAAAGTATGCAGCAGTGCTTTCTGTACTTGCTGTAAAGAGTGAGGCTGCCGGCTGCCAGGCCACCTGCTACTACAGCTCTGAGTTTGAGAGACGGCTGTGACGTCTTCCATCGGCTGTTTTCACACCTCCCCCCCCCTCTCGCCGTCACCGTGCTCATCTCTTCTAGTGAGACAGACAGCGCCGAGGCTGAGGACACAGTTAAGGAGAGGAATCTTCCACAGAGGCTGATGTCGGCGCAGACACCTCCAGCTGGTGAAAACACAAATGGGTCGATATACTGATTGGCATGTAGCTGCTGCATGATGGGTCAGGTCTGCCTCTGACAAATCCATCAGGACAGACCGCATACTGATACTGTGGGTGTTGACTGTCAGCCTCATGCTAATTTACATGTCTACAGTGCTTGAGTCACCACCTGTGCAGCAGGAGCTGGCTAATTTGGGATGTGAACATCCCTTGCGGCTCGTCCTATGGTAGCCGTATTGTGTCACTTCCTGTTACCATCGACTTGTTTTTGAGCTTTTTTGTGTACAGATGAACTCTTAACTCAAATACCTTACTAACCAGCGGTGCCATGCTCATTATCATGCTGCAGATCCCAAGTAGCCAGGCAAAACAGATCTCGAATCAAAACACTTGCCCAAGGTTCACCACCACCCAAAATCCAAAAGACTATTACGTTTTCCACCGAGGTCCATGCAAAGGTCAAGAAGCTGTATACGGAAATATCTGGAAGCTCTCAGCTTAAACTCTCAACACTAACAAAATCACAGCCTAGAAGAAAGATGTGCTCTTCTACCAGAGGAAGCTGAAATGAAAACACCCAGGGTGGTTCTGAAATAAGAGCCCAATCCTCTGTGATGTATGGAGACTGTAAATCAGCTTTGCTAACTATGAATAAAAAAAAAGACACATTTGTCTTCAGAGGAACCATTGCTTGCTAATTCCCACTTTAAGGACAGTTTTCAACAGCTTCTCTCCCAATCATCCTGCAGAAATTGTGCCCAGACGTTGCCAAATAAATAAGCTTTGATATTCCCTCATGTCTTATCCCTGGCTGGCAAGTTCGCAGTCTTTAAAGGGAGCGTGGCGTTGGCGCGTCTGACAGCTGAGCGGGAGGCTGTGTTGCCAGTAACGACATGAGCGATGACAAAAGAAGCTCCTACATCAAAAGGCCTGCAGCTCTTTCACACATACACATACAGGCAAATTTGCAGCACATTACCAAGGCCAGCTATTCATGAGTACTTACACGAGCTAGGTTACGAGTCGGAACACACACACAGCTTTGAAATGACTCCTGCTGCTCATTTGTACATGAAGGAGAAGCATCGACAATCGGCACTCTCAAGATAATGGGTCCTCTTTGGGGGGGTATAGATTGGTAAGTGAATCTCTGAGTTTCTTTATGGCGGTGAATGGGCAGACGAGGCAGACAAAGAGCTTCAGAAAGAGACTACAGTACCCACGGTGGCAATTTGTCAGGATTAAAGCTGGATGGTGTCTGTCATCGTTTGTACGTGTGGTTGTCGCAGCATCAGGTGTTGTTCATTACCCCGAGGTTGTCAGGGAATCGCTGCACTGATCTGTGAGCGCGGTGAGGTCGTCTGAGGCTGCGCTTTCATCCTGTTCTGCTGCACAGATCTGCATTATTTTCATCCCTCTGCAGATCTGATTCGATTAGAACGGGTTATATAAAAATAACAGAAACAGTTTGTCTCTCCAACAGTCTGCAATCTAAAGAAATTCCATTTGCAGTGATACAAAACAGAGAAACGCAGCGAATACTCACATTTGAGAAGCTGAAAATAAACAATAACTATTTTTAGGTATATTAGGTGTATAAGCTTAATTATCACTAATTCAATAACTTCAACCTTAATGCACATGTAGGACTTTTGTCCTAACGCTCTCATACAGCTCAAGTCACTTTTTGTTGGGGAATTCGTTCTGAAATTACAATACTTAAATTATAATAAATAATGATTCAGAAATGATCAGTCAGGCAGAAATTATTGACGTCCTCTGATTAGTTAGGAGGACAAGCTTCACCCAAAAACCTTTAGTCTGGGTTCGAACAGAAAAAAGCACCTTCACTTTCTGTGTTAGTAGATTAATGTTAAACAGACGAATTACACTGGAGATGAGTTATCTAGTTCCTGTTTTCCTGTCTGTTGTTGTGCTCACTGATGGCTCCAGCGGGATAAAAGAAAGCTGCAAACATCTACAGTATATAGCTCCAGCTCTTTCCTACTGACTGGAACAGTAAACGCCTCATGTGAACCAGTTCATTTTTGTATTTTGTAATCACTGCTCAAAAAATGGTCTATAGCAGCCAGTTGTAGTCGTTGTTTCAGAGTGCAGAGCGAAACAGAAGCATTAGGAGGAGGTGGGCGGAAAAGAGAAAGAAATAAAAGGAGAAAAGAGACGGAGAGCCTCTCATGGTCGTCTCTGTATCCGCATGAGCTGAATGACGCCCTTCGACCTGCACAGGCCTCATACACACACCATCACTGAAGAACCTATCATTACCTCCCTCTCCATCTCCAACATCAGGCTCTCTGCTTTCTCCTGTAGCATCATCATCATCATCTATACTGTAGCTTGGCCTCTCTGAACCTCCACACACACACACGTCTGATGTAAGGGCCCAGCAGCAAAGACAGCTTTAAAAAAAGACAAATGTCAAACATAAAACACACATAGACGTGCTATACATAAACAGTGGACAAGCCTGACCTTCAGCAGCATCTCCTGAGGCCAAACATGTGAAAGACTACCTGTGTCCAAGCGAAGAGCCCTGACGGTCTTCAGCACAAGGCTTTCAAGGTACCGCGAATTAAATTGCTCCAGCCTCACAATGCGATCTTTCTGAGCCCGTCCTGATAGAAAGCCTGAGGAAACAACAGAAAGCAATTCCACAAAGCCCCGAGACCTTCAGCTGACAGCGAGAGCTGTTGTGGTGGTGGTAAACAACATGTAGCTAACATTAAAGAACCACCTAAACCTGAGCACAGACAAAGGGATACGCTGTCTCTCTGCCTGCAGAGGTTAGGAAACATGCTAATATTATGCAAATAGATGTACCAGTATTTCCTCCCTCCTACACATGAAGCCATTGTGTCAGATAAATTCATTACAGTAGCTGTCAGAGCAATTTCATTACAGACCAAAAAGAAATCATCACGACTCAGAGTGGGAAAGCTGCATGATTCAGCTCTCTTCTAATTTGCCCAAGATATTCTGTCCAGGAATTTGGGTCTGCGGTCAAACCTGAGCCTGACAGGATAAACAAACAGCCACACTTTATTCTGCACACTGCAGCAGGGTGAAGTCGAACGTAGCTGTTCAGTGCATGACACCAAAACAACATATCCGATGACACCAGATTCCCTTTTCAATAGGACCTACGACCTTTAAAATGCTGTCTGAAATTGGCAAATGTGTTATTGCGACGGCAAATGACAGCTGAAATGGCTGGTCAGTAAACGAATGAGTAACGTCGAGTAATAAATGGATGTTATCCATTTTTTGTAAGAAATGTTTTTATGTGTTTGTGAATTATTTCTGTAATGATAGGTCCCTACTCCGCTTTCTTTGTTTCCAGCTGTTTTCACACCCGTTCATACAGCCTGACCTTCTTCAAATGAAAACACCAACTACTACTGTTGTTTCTGTCATGTTTACTATGACATGAATCATAGCTACAATCTGCTGTCGAATGAGTCACTTGCAGCTATATAAAATGAATCTGTAGTGGAAAGCAGTTTATTTAGATTGCAACAAGGCGCTCTTGTGTTAGTTTAATTTTTAATCGGACTTTAGGCAGACTATGATTTAAAAACGAGGCGGCGTCACTTGGATCTCTCCCTCTCTTGGGCCACGTTTTCCATATTCACAACTTCTGCAGCTTTAAATAAACCCTTCCTAACAGCTGCACAACCAACAACAGACTCGTCAGTTTTTGGTTTCACTGCATCTATCCATCACATGTCCACATCACACTCTGTTCTCTGACAGCAGCGCAGGTGTGGATGGGCGAAATGAGTTCCAGTAACACAAGGTGAAGCATTCTGCACAGTAACCAAAATGTTAATGACTTGAGCAGTTGGTGAGAAAATTGACAGGATAACAAGCTCTGATGAGCAAAGTTAATCAATGCCGGTGACACCTAATGAGATGGTCGTAAAGGAGCAGACAAACACACAAAGACACAGTCAATGGGAGGCGGTGGGCTCCCAGAGTCAGTTGAGGAGTGAAACGCAAACTCAGCATGTGAGAGCTGAGCAGCCTCCAGCAACAAAAAAAAAAATCTAGTTTTACCGGGTCAATGTCAAATGAAATGCACAGACTCCCCTGTGTAAATAGCAGCCCCTCGAATGGAAGCAGATGGGAGAGTGGTTTCACAGCAGGAGCGTGGGTGTGCCACAGAGGTCATAAATCATCCACTTCTGTGTCATCAGTCCGGCAGCGCAGTCAGACTGCGGGCATGTTTCAATCAACACGCCAACACACGAACGGACAGCACGAGACACGGGAAACAGAGACGCCCGACGACTGCGACCAGCTCCACTGAGACACTTGCAGCAAAAGACGTGCATGAAGCTGCTGGAAAGGAGGAAAGCAACGAGACAATGAGGGAAACAACGGGGATGCATGTCATACGTCTCCAGAGGTGACAATCGTGTTACATGTGACATGGACAGACTCGTGAATGTGAGACAGAACCCCCAGTTACACGATGGACTGCGCAGCGACTTCGTCATCCTCACTGAAGCTGGTATCTGAATTCTGTTGCAACGTTCGTCACAGAGCAACTTTAATCACATAATCTGATCCGATTATATTGACCCTCAATCTCTTACATAGACGAAGAGGCAATATTTTCTATAATTTACTCTTGCTGACTTCCCTCTGTTCTCCTTAAGTATTAACAACAACCTTCACCTCTCCTGTTAATCATTAAGCTACAAATTCTAAATCTATACAAATGTTTATTTTCATTGACTATCAAATGTAACGGTGTGCATGCTGCACACTGCCTTTTATTTAATTCAGTCCATCTACAGTAGCTTTATTAACGACCGTTAGCTGTTGACCAGTCTGAACTAAAGTTGTCAAGGTCCAAATCTGGTCCAGCTTCCTCACTCACTATTTCTTCACTTTACCATTTCCTGCGATTGAACACGTCCTAACAGACACAAGAATTTAATTCCAACAAACGGAACAAATCTACAAATCTAGTTCAATTAGACAAGGCTGGAACCGCCTTTCCTTCTGCCGTCCTGGTTTGGGATTTAGCTGGATTTAATTGGTATAATTACTCATGAAAGGCCTGCTGGTCCAGCATTATGAGAACACAGCTACGGGAGATGCAAACACTCATTTTGAGTCCAAGTGTGGGCATCCATAGATGAAATCTCATAAAATCCTGTCTTTGGGATTTCAAAAATAGCACATGCACAAGCGGCCAGTAAAAAAAAAAGCTCAATTCCTGAGGAAAAATCTGTCAATACCACTTCTAGAGATTCTGTGATTACAAAATCTGCAGCTTGCGAAATGAAAACTCCACCTGCTCCTGGTTATCCACTGTTCTTCACCTGGTTCTTTGGCAACAAAGCTGAAAAACCATTTATTTTCCAAGCAACATGTGGAGGGAAGCAAGGAGCTGGTTTGTTTGATCCGGCAGACAGCTGGTGCTTTCACTCAGGCCACCTGAGGAGTGGACAGATTATCATCGGCTGTCTGGGAGGAAAGCAGAGCTGCGGGATCAGTCTCCAACCAGCCAAGGTTGAGTCTCTGGATGCAGATAAAGCTTTTACTTTTAAACAAACCGATTCCAGAAGCAGCTGTGAGCTACGAGAGACTGAAATTATTCTAAAGTAGTATAAGTAGGTAAATTATTATAAATGTGACGGCAGCTTAAAAAACATGTTGTTTATGTATGAATAACCAAAGTGACATCATAAGAACCAGGAAACGGAGGCAGTATAATCTTCAGTGGACCTTTCAAACTGAAATCTGGCTCATTTTTCTAAATATTTCCATTATAATAAATGAATAAGTACAATTTAAATACAGGAAATTCAGACTTTAAAAGGGGTCATTACTTTAAACCTGAACTTACCTGAACTATACAAGACGTAACTTTTGATATCAATACCCAGAAAAGTGACGAGTGAAGCGAAGAACTGAACACAGCAGAGTTATGTTGTCCGTCCCGTCCAAACTGTGAAGCTTTGAACCCAAAAAAACCACAGGAAGCTCACAGGCAACACATCTGACGCTGGCGAGTCTGGCTTTCACCAACTCTCTAATTCTAATTCGTCCTTTTCTGTGAGCGAGGATATGTTCACAACATGTGCCAGAATTTCATTTGGACAGAGTCCATGTTGTCTCAGTTAGAGGGAATGAATGACACACTCTTCCGCAGCCTCACTTTGTGATTTAGGCTGATTTTCAGAGAAAACTCTACTGTAGCTTCTTTGCCAGGTGATATTTCTAGCATTAGTATCCGATTTACGTTTTCATTAACTTGTATGTGTATAAACAACCTGTATCTCTGAATGATTTTTTTATATCAGATTGTTTTATATCACTAAACTACGCGAAATAAAACAAGACATCTGAAGAAATAAAAATAAAGATAAGAAAATGATTGGCAGATGAGCCAGTAATGAAAATATTCACTACAACGACAACAATGAGGTTGTTGTACACAAAAGAACATTGGGTTTAAAATCTAAATGGATATGAGGCAAAATTTTGAATTTCAATTTGTGTTCAAATGGCTGTGTTCATCTCAACATGGTGAACAACAGACAACATATCAGCTTCTGTATCAAATGAGCCAAGTTATGGGTGAGAAAAAGCCCAGGAACAAGTGACAGTTGTGTTCTTTGAGATTGATTTTAAAAGCACAGCAGCATCTAAATGACTACTCTTGATTTTAATTTGGGGTTTTACCTGTGAAGATTTGTTGTTTAGAAAAAAAAAATAAACGACAAACCAACATGAAAACAAGAGGAGCTGTCGGTGGGAGAAAAACAAGTCATTCTGCACCGGAGAGAAGCAGGAAAAACAATCAGAGGCACAAGCGCTGGTCAGAAAACGTCCTGAAGAAGAAAGAAACCACTGGTGCACTGAGCACACACTGACCAGGTGAGCGACAGCACGAACACATGAGCAGAAAAGTAGAGGCCACACCCCCAGATACAAACCTCGGTCAGCAGTAAGAATCATATGTTAGATGTTTTATAAACCGGCCTCGCTCCACAGTGCTGTTCGTGCCTTGTATTATTCTTTTATTATCACATCATCAGCCTGAATGAGCTTCTTTTGACGGGTTATACATCATCGCTGTTTGTGGCAGTGTGAGACCAGGTGAAACCAGACACCAACAGTGCACAAGTCCGATAACATGAGCTCCTATAAAACTGTTTTATTACAGATCGTATTTAATTATGTGCTGATTTCACTGCCAGCATTTACTGCCATAAATCCCTGCTACCTCACAGATCAGCCGATGTGAACGTTTTCCCTGCACTCAGGTGCTTTTAATTACCGTTTAAATTAGCTCCATGCTTAACGCAGTGACACGATAACAGGAATCAATTGTATCAACTGCTCCCTAAGAGTGCGATACAGATGACATGTAAACAGCGTATGAACGTCTCTTTCTTGGAGGGTTCGGATGAACCTCTCTTTCACAGTGGATAAACAGCACCTGGTGCAAAGAGCTGAATGTAAATCTATCCCACTGTGGGAGCAGAAAGCTTCACAAAGACATCAATATGGACACCTGTGGGCCTCCCTGTTGCCATGACCACCAGCAACAGCAGCAGCCGCAGCATCCACTGTACCGCTTTCGTCACCGGCTGCCAGCGGGGAGTCAGCGCTTCCTAAACAAATTAGCCCGGAGAAAACCGCTGAGGCCCGAACCCTTTAATTACATCAACCTGAAAGAAAATGATAGGCTGACTGTTCTACGCTTAATAACAAGTGAACATCATCTCCACCTTCCTCCCACACCTCCTGTCCCACTCCATCATCGGTCTGGGACATTTATATCGGGGTATTCACTCCCAGGAGAGCCACAGAAATGTCAAGACAAAGGAGACAGGGCTTATCCTCCCTGCCTGGCCTTTTCGTTCCCCGTTCTATCACTCCCTCCATTCTTTTAGCAACCCGCTCCCCGTCCTCACTCATTCTCCGCCACTCTGTCTCTTTCCCCTTTTATCCTGTCATCTACATTGTGAGCAGCGTCTGCGGTTCCTCGGAACCTCAGCTGTGTAAGCAGAGTGGGCGAGATGAGAAGCTGAGGTGCTGTACTCAGAACAGTGACGCACAACAGTTGAGGAGGTTTCAGCTGGATGGGATTTAAAATTCTGCCACCGGTGAAGCAAAAGTAAGATATCTGCTGTCTGAAAGAGGCTGCTGCTGCACAACAGTCTCTTCAGGTGTATGAGACACAGATGCTATGTGACGACCACAGATAAAAAAAAAAAAGCTAAATTCTACATTTGTTTGTCAAAATGAGACATCATCTGAAAGCCATGAAGTTCAGGAGCACCAACGCTTAAGCAGACCGAGCTGAGCTCTACGGATGTGACGAGCTGGATGCATCGCATTATACAATTACAATGTCCAAACCAGCATTTTGCACATAGAACATAATTACATATTCATAGACATCACATTGGGCTGTAGAAACATTCTTATGTTTAACTTTAAGAAACTCACTATTAAATAGTAAAATTCCTGTTTAAAAGATGCCTTCAGGTGAGAATTTATTCTACACTGAATATTAAAAAGTGTTTCCATAACCAAGAATCACCCTGAAACTTATCAGTTCATTATAAAAACATTAGAGTTTGGTTCCACATCCTCGTGCTAACGGTTCTGAATAGAAAGACAAGCGACACCACCTTGTGAAGGGAAGTTATGTTGTTTATCTTCAAACCATTAAAGCATCATCCAGGCACTAAGGTAATTAATTACTGAATTGTCCCATTCTGGTTCTCGGTGAATGCAATAGGCCCTTGGGGCTTTTTTCTCATTACCAGGTACACACTGTCCTACGCAGACAAAGCAGGGGAGGGTTCCTAATAACATTTAGTATTCAGATTAAACCGTTGTATGCAGCCAAAGCCCCGGCTTCCAGGGTTTCAGCTCCAAAGTAGGATCAATTTGCAATCCAATTAATTCAGATCGTGTGGAAACATGCTCACTAGGAGGAAAACAATCAGCTGTCCCATTAAAGCAAAGACAAACGTGGGTCTGAAACAGGAAAAGGGGGGACACCTGACGGATTTGACATGCCTTCATTTATGATTTGGCAAAAAAATACAGAGACCCTGTTACAGGCACTAAAATATTCCTCTGGATAAATGCTTCACAGTGACTGCTGGTAGTGTTTAAAGTCCTTCACTGCATGGGCACCGGCACATGACTGCAGAGTGTATACTCTCTTGCAGCAGCATGAACTCGATCTAAATGTGCTATTTGGTAACAGCTGGATTAGCATGACAGTTTTCACCTGTCAGAGACAGCTCCTCAAGACTCAGCAGTCGATCTGCAGCTGAAGGACGAGGGACACGTTCTTAAAGATGCTTCTCTGTCATCTTAACAGGGAAGCTGGTCTACGACACCACTTATTAACAACTCATAACAGCTTCCAGGCGTCACCTCTCCAGGCGCTCTCGTCTTGACCAGTGTGACCTCTACCACCCACAAGGTGTTATCAAGTTAATGACTCCACAGAGGTTAAACAGCTGGGACGTACGACCAGTCAGTTAGAACTGAACTCCATCTGATTGTGCTTTTTTCTGTGTATATGAGCTCAAGCGTGTCAGTCCCCGCCGTGCCGCATGTGACCGTCATCCTCCCCGCTGGCAAGGTGCAGGATGAGGCCCGGTAAGCTGCTGCGGACATACACAGACACCGAGACGCCTAATGCAGCAGAAGGGAAAGCAGCCTGGCCCAGTTTGCCATTCTAGTTGTGTGCTGATTCAGACTTAAAAACAGGTAAAGCAAAATGAAATCGGCGAGGGGGAGGTGGGCAAAGTCACTGAAGCGCTTCTCCGGCGGCAGTAAAGACACATTAGCGGCCCAGCAGAGGATTTGTGCTGGATGAAGTAAATGTGATGCTGCTGCAGACTCCCTCGTGGCCACAATGATATGAGGACATATTTTTTACTGTTATCTTCTAAGGAGCATGTGTGAAATTCTCAGAGTTATCCCCTTTCTGTTTATTAAAGAAAACCGTTTCCAGAATGTGGACTGCATAAAAAACAGCGCTCCCCTGTGACATATGTGACAGACTAGTCTATCAGTATCAAAGCCAGTCACTGTTACATCTCATTTTGACACCACACACCTCATGACTGCATCATTTCTGGGTGAAAATGAAAGAATGAAACATATTCATCCCTCATACCCCCACCGCCCGCGGTTCGCTTTCTGTCCAGCAACGGCAAAGGGAACGGCTGCCAAGCAAATAAATTTGGCTTCGAGGACAGGCTCATTGGCAGCACTGAACAGAATGGGCACTGGTATATCCAAAGACAGTACATCTTTATTATGGTGTGAATGGATGACGCGACAGAGGCGGCACGGTGAGAGTGATTTGTGAATGGCTGCACAAAGGATAACGGATGCAGAGGAAAACGAGAGGACGTGTATCATGTTTTCCATCTGGCGCTGGAACTATCACCTGTCACACAAGTCCATCAGTCACACACACACACACGTGAGGCTAAACTAGACCCGAACATGAGAAAAAACCTCAGCAGATCTTTCAGGGTCCCACTAAAATGTCATGTGAGGGAAACGAAGTGTGACATTTAGCTTCCTTCAAAAGTAAGAAAATACTAGACATAAGTAATTATCAGTATAATAGTTATTAATATATTAATTGTGGATGTCAAGACTCTTTATATTTTTCAGTAGAAATACATCACAAAATCGTTTCTATATCTTACTGTGGAGAGGTGCTGTCAACACCTCCCATGAGGTGAGACTTACAAAACGACCTGACAGTGCAGAGATAAGGGCTTATATCAGGGCTCGCCTTCTTATCTGTTCTAATTTGATAACGACGAATACCTGAAGCACTTTTTTAGCGCTTTTCGTCGATCAGAGTAAGCACTGATAATAACCAAGATCTGGGAATGCTGCTGCAAAGGAGGCTGGTGGGTAAAAAAAAGACCACATGCTTCATTTGGATGTAAAATTTACTACGAGTGCTCCGAAACTTAAGATAATCTTTTGGCAGCACTCCTACAATTCGCCTCTCTTAAATGAACTTGACATGTTGAATGATAATCAACACAGATTTCTGGAAAAATTTAAATAAACCTAAATTATCTCTGATATTCACCTGCCCTCAGTTAGCGTTCAGGCATCGGGGTTCATCCTGTGAGGACCAGGACAACTTTCAATCCTATATTCAATATCTATCACAGATATTCAAACCAAAGTGTAGCCAGACTTTGCCTCTAGCATGATTAAAATCAAATGAACTCCCCCGCTGATCATCTGCCTTTGAGCCTCATGTTGTCTTTCATCTGCCCTCCTCAACTTTCCCTGATCTACCTTACTGCCAAAGCGCCATCCCTTTAGGAGTTGTGTCCTTGTGTCCCCATGGAAAAAAAAACAATCTCAATCATGGCAGACGTGTGTTGTGACTCCTCCACCCTACAGACACAACACGGCACGCTGCCTGTTCCACACAACGTCCCCAAACAAGCTCAGGGTGCAAATGGGGAGGTCGCCATGAAAACAACAATTTAACAAAGAACTTCTCCTCATGGGGCAAGAATCATATTAATAACTTTCCTCCTAATCCGCAGCCTGCCAGAACCTGAAACAGCACAACAACTAGACCCACTGCAAGCCAATTTAAAACCTGAAAGTAAAATTAGATGTCCATGACTAGGACGTGTGAACAGAAACATGTAAAATCATTAACTCACCATATGCTTTCATTGTTCGTGATGTTTTTATGAAGAGTAGCTGTCACAGATTGTTCCATTCCCCTGTAATAAATAATGAAGCCGTGTGCGAGCTGGCGAGGCAGACAGCCCCAGATGTTGGAATAAAAGAAAAGTGGGTCAGGTGTCTGGCTGATGGTAACCACAAAGAGTGAGCAGACGGTGCCGAGCATTCAGTGAAACCATGGTCGGTTACAGTTTGTCCTGCACACTGATCACGTGACTTCACTTTCACTCCATGAGTCCGTGAGCTGCAGTTTAGTGTCTGTTTTATTATAAGGTCAAAAGTTCAGATGCACAGTTGAGTCACCCAGGGCGGGTTTTAGTCATAGCTAGGAGGATGCAAACCAGCTGAGAGTGGTGAGGAGGAAAAAATACTTCAGCCGTACGATCTACCTTAAAGAGAACCTAATGCAAGTTCATTATTATTCTTATGATAATAACAGACTAGTGTTTGGTTGACAGTATTAACACAGACAGATGCTGCTGACGACGTGACCCAAAAGCCATCCGTCACCAGCATGTCCAGAAACTCTCAGAGATCTCGTGTCTGTCTGTCAACGCATCGTTCAGTGTGCTGCAGAGGTGTTACAGGGTCATGTACTTTGGACCTTCACAGCTCAGTGGTGCTACACAAGCTCATCCATGTAAAATTACCACACATCCATCACCTTTCGTACCTGCCTCAGGCGGGCACCTTCTGGTCCAGCATCTGATGAAAAGTTAGACAGAAACGCTCCTCCGGCCGACACCGGACAATCGAGCAAATCCTGCCGCTTGCGACGTGCGTCTCCTAAATGGAGCGTAACCAATCCAGCTCATCAATCACAAGTGGATCATTTGATGCACCACGCCCTTGCCAACAGTAAGCTCCTTATTCCTAACAACAATGGCAAACAATGAAATCTCTGATCTGTCTTGCACTGTTAACTTCTTAACAGTACTACATGTAAAGTTTATTTAATGTCATTCAGCAGTCTAACCAGGCGAAAATACTCTTAATCTTACTTAATAAGTTTTAATCCTTAGCATGTCAAAAACATTAAAGAGTCATATACTGAACCACAGTAGTGGTTCCTGCACACACACCTTTTCAGAATGTTTCTGCATTTGTCCTGTTACTTACTGTAAGATTCACTTAACAGCTACACTTTTAAAACTGTGTCCATCTGTGTTTGAAAGAGAAACCCTGAAAACGCTGTGTGGCTGAATTCCTGCAGGAGAAGCTGCTGGGTTTCCAGGCGCGTTAAGTCCTATAAAAACGCCATCAAACGTACTGAGGTGTGAGGATCCGTCCTTCAGTCAGGAGGCTACTCAGGAGCAGAGACCTTCGTCCTGAAGGCTGGAGCGTGCTTCATGAACAGAAGGCTGCACACAGACCGGGAGCCTACCGAGGCAACGATTTACTGCATCAGTATAGATTAAAGAAAATACTCAGGGCACTAAACCAATTAACAAACTTTAGTTAACACCCAATCATATAATCTTTAAAAGGAAACAGCTGTGCTATTAACAAATATAACTATTAACATAGTTAATAAAGACGTTTACATGAGGTAGAAGTTGTAAAAGCAACAGCATTGCACACAATGATGTAATCACCAACAATGTGCTGCATGCAGCTGGCATTTCAACAGGCCAGCAGCAAGGTCTCTTATGTCATTTTGCACACACACTGTGATACTAAATCCTTTCCTCGATCTTTTCTTTTAATTACACATCCAACAAATGCAGGCTGGATTAAAAAGCCCCCTTTTACAGATATAATGGCATGGACAGAAAACCACAGGTGGAACTTGCCGTGTCTGGGGTCTTGGTACAGTAATGTGCCTGCAGGTTCACTGGCATCAATCATTGACTGTAGCTGTCGCTAATGTTGAGTGCTGCAACAACTACTCAATTAATTTATGAGGCTATTAAGCTATAAATCGGAAAATAGTCTTTGTATTCAGATTCATACATGTGAAGATCTGCTGCTTTTCTTCGCCATGCAGTATATAAGAAATCCCAAATCCCTAATGATATGTTTGGGGGATGTGGGGAAAAAACAACTGGAAGACGTCATCATGCAACTTTTTTCACTATTTGTTTGCATTTGATTGACTAAACATTCAAATCAACTGAGAAAATACTGTAATTGTAAAGTAAATAGTAAAATAACAGTTGCACCTGTCAAGAGCAAAACATTTTATAATTTGTTTTACTATTTAAGTCACTCATTAAACAAAAATGCCACTTGTTTCTGTTTTAATTCTGTTGGTTGTGGACAAAAACATGCTAATTTGTCAATTAAAGTAATTCTTAATAATTTAAAAAAAAAGAAGTCTAAAAACAGGTTTTGATGTTTGGTAGAAGTCTCAAAAAAAACAAAACACAAAAAAATCAAAAAAATAATAATATTAATACTGACAAAAAAATCTGCAACCTTTTGCACATCCTGTTTATCACAACAGCAGTGGCTTTTATTGTCATGAAACTGTAGAGGAGCCCAATCAATTTTAAGGAAATTAAATGTTCTGACGTTCAGCAGGTCCACTATCTGTGCACAGAGCGACTGCTGTAACCTGCAGCATCAACAGATTCTTCTTCTCACCAACTTAATGGATTGTGAGAGAAAGGTAAATGATTTCCCTCTGACAACAGACGATGCATTAGCCTTCACTATTAGTCACTGTTTACAATCCATCCTGCAAACGGAAATAACGGCATCTATCATCGGAGGAGACATCCACAAAACAACGGGAACACCAGGGAGACAATGACTGATTCAAATTGGATCCTTTTCAGAAAATCCAGGCAGGAGCAGAAAGCAGGTGCCACAGGTTCACGGTTTTCCCTCAAATAAAGCATTAAATAATGTCGTTAAAGACAGATGGACAAGTCCGCAGGTGTATCAGTGTATACCTGTGTCTGTGTGAATGCAAGTTATTTTAGCTGGAGCAGCTGAAAAAAAAGAGCATCAAGCAGCAAACAATCAGACTGAGATCAGGGAACTAAAAACAGTAATAACAGCATTAAATGAGACGTCTACTGATGTGTGCAATTCTCTCAAAGCATCTCAATTTGTGTGATAACCTTGGAGGTCTAACGCTGCAAGTTACTTCTGTCATTTTCCCTCAATTGCCACTTTAAACCTCATCTGCTTCTCATCTCTTCCTCTTCGCTCCTGTTTCCTTTTTTTTTTTTTTTTTTTGGAGCAAAGTAAATTACATTTACCAAAGCAAAGCACTGCTGTATTTCAGCCTCTCCCTCCACTGAGGAGCAGGATAAGATTCACTTATTTTATTCTCTCCTTTACCGCCACTGGATGATACAGAAACCTTACCTCATTACAGAAGGTCAACGCTGGCACCCCATCAATTGTCAGGAAGCCCTCAAAAAGAGCTTGAAATTGATTCATCAGCGGCAGCTCTCTCAGAGGGGATCATGTGACGAACATTATGAATACAAATGCACAGATGCTGAGCAGTGAGGAGGAGGAGGAGGAGGAGGAGGAGAGGTGAAGGCCACCGTGGAGAGCTCCTCATGAGAGCCGGTGTTCATTTCTCACAGCGCTGAGAGCAGGAGAACGCATTGATTATTGTATCGTAATACGAGTCTAGAGTAAATGATATAACCTTAAATTAAACCTTTTCATGGTTTGTTGGTTTTTAATTTTTTTTAAATGAGAGAGCAACTCAAAATGTTGAGTTTTATCACATTTCTCAACATAAATCATTATTTTACATGAATAAAATTTATAATATTCAGTGTTCCATTTGCTAAATTTCTAAAGCAAAAGCTTATAATATTAATAATAATAATGATGATGATGAAGCCTGAGTTTAGTTTCAGGACAAGATATTTGTAGGAGGCAAAAACAAATGGACAGGAATGTTTGAACAAGGCAAAGCTACGCATGCTAAGCTCAGTGCTGTTAAAATGCTGAACGTTTAACATTTTCCATTTATTCTTGTTTCTTTAACTTACATTGATTTCAGCTTTTTTTTGTTCAGTTTCTTGTTGTATGTCTTGTACTTTTAATATCTTGGGATCATGATGGTAAATAAGTGAAAGTTTGAAAACTACTAACCGATAATTGTTTCAGCACTAGTCTGGTTCCTGAGTTAAAAACATAAGATTATGAAGAAAGATTATAAAAACATGTAAAGACTTGATATCAACAAGCTGGATTTGGTTTGTCTTGACAGGAAATAAGTCTAGAACACAAGACGTCCTCTGTAGACACTGAGTGATAGATGGATGCAATGATTAGAGGCTCGTGGTGGTTTTTCTTAACTTCAGCACAGGTAGCACAGAAGTAAACAGACTGTTGGATTTTTTTGTGGTTCTAATCTCTGTTCTAAAACTAGCGTCTCGGTTTGTTTCATGTCACTTCCTGTTTTGGGTGCTAATCAGCATTTTAACCACTTCCTCCTCTGAACCTGACGTTCACACGGAAAGCGAGTCGTGCAGCAGATAGATTTCAAATTAAAGTGCAAACGATCGACCAGCTCTTGAGTTCAGAAAGATTGATCGCGATCAGAAAGACGCAATGCTCGTTGCAAAATAAAGAACTGCTGCATCACTTCTGTTTTTCCTCCGGCCTCCTCCACAGCTTACAGAGGGACAGAGCAAAAACTAAATCATCCATTTCATGCAAACACAAAGCCCTGCATGACAAACAACTCAAGAGCTACAAAAGAAAACCAGCAAATTTATTTTACTAACAGATGTGATCAGTTTTAAACCATTTGGGTTGCAGATTTTGGAAAATCCTCCACTTTGTGTGTCCTTCTAACTCTTAATTCATTAGGCAAACAACAAGGTAGGGAGAGGGTGGTCATGTCACAGTCCCGTCTTCCATGCTGTGGACGTGTCTGTCACAGTTTAGGTCTCGGTTTAAACTTTGTCTTCTCCTTTTTGCAGCTTTAAGTTTTTCATCAACATCAGTCGATTGAAAATTTCTTCAAAAAATGATAAATTATCAGAAAGAAAATTCAGGTCTGTACCAAATTCTGAAATGCAATAATAGATGTGCATATCTGCAGAAAACAAAAAGATGACAGTCTCAGCAAGAGAAAAACACTTGAGTGCCGTAAAACTCCTGATACAAATTAACCAAGATCCCGTAAAGGCCACTTTCTCCCAACAGATGGAAACCAATTAGCCACCTGACTCCCAGAAAACACTTGGGCAGCCGTGTGGAGCCGAGATGCAAATGAAGCCGAGGGAAAGGTGGAAGCGAACCTGCCAACATCTTGGGAGAGGAGAAATTAATGAAGGAGACAGCAGAGGTGCAGTTTTTTTGGAAAACAGAAAGAGAGAAAAGTGGGAAATGATGTATGGAGGGCGCGCAGAGCTGGACTGAAGGTCTCCAGATAGGTTACGGAAACAAAGAGCGGAGGGCAAGAATATCTGTTGATGGAGAACCTCGTCCTGATCCTGCAGGCAGAGAATCATCCATCAGCTGACACCCACATCAACCCAACATATTCAATTTGAGACTAACATGAAATCATTCAGCTAGTTAATGAACATCTTGTCGTATTTATTTAACTGATACACTGACTAGACCAGAGGCTGCGAGCACTGCAGAACATCACAACTTCCACTTTTCTCAGGGCAAATTAGGCCGAATCAAGTCAAATCATTTTCCATAGCATGTAGCTGATGGGAAGTACAGCAACTAATGACCAGTTTATACCGTGTTAACTTCTTAACTTAAATGAAAATTTCCCCATTTCCAATTTATGACTCCATCTGTTTAGTGAGCTGTCGATGCTCAGGATAAAGCAGAATGGATGAAATTCGATACAGACATTCGTGGGATTCAAATTTACCTGGAAAAAAAAGACCTTTTGGCCCCTTCCTGAATGAACCATAAAAACTGTATCACCTCCTTTCACCAACATCAGATTGAAAACACTGGTTTCTGAACACATACGTGCAGAACCGGTGACATGTTTCTCTTATTCTAATTCTTCATGATGAAAGTCTAAAACTAAAGACAAGGTAACATCTGAAGACAAGAACAAAAGCACAAATGGACATGAAGAAACCATCTTAAGTCTCATTCTGTTGGTGTCTGTTTCCTAAAATGCATTTAGTGTTTGTTGACTAAAACTAAAAACTAAAATCAAATGCCAGAATTAAGAATGTTTGGCACAGCCTGAGGTGTCAGCGTGACTTGTTAAAACACGTCTGAGTCACTTCTTTCTGCACTTTGTGCAGGATCTCTAAGATCTACATGGCCCAGCCTCACAAGGCAATAATCAGCTTATTTAAATGTTCATTTTAATTGCATTGAAAATACAAAGAAACATCAAAACCAGAGGGACGAGTTTTCACAGTGACAACATGCAAAAGAGGATCTGAAACCAATAAGTTGTTTTGGTTTGATACAGAATAAACCTGTAACCTTTACTCACAGAACCAGAACTTAAACAAAACATCTAACACACCTACAAAAGGGGGGAATAAGACGCCAGGACGAATTTCAAAGGTGTGAATGTCTGAAGCTCTGTGCGTCAGCAAACTCAAAGGCAATGTTTACCTCCATTCCCTGTGGCTGCTCACATACGGCATTAAGCAGCTGTTAGATAAAGCCAAGTAAATATTGGTAAGTGTGGGTGATAAAAGGGCGACATGTTCCCTCAGAGATCTGGTCACACTGGCTGCTGGATTCTATAGTCTGCATAATCTGGAACTCTCCCAAGGACATTATGTGCTTTTAATAAAAAAAAAACCCATTGATTCTGCTTCTGTTAGGCATTGTGGGGTTCCCTACAATGGGTGGCTTACAGAACGTAATAATGGTAGCTTAAATTAACAGGTTGATTTAATGTAGAAGGATTGGACAACACACTACTATTTAAAACATTTAAACTCCAGAGACAAACAAGACGTTCATTTTGCTACAGATGTGTGGGATTGTTCAGCCCCCTTATCCAACATGACGGGGGCGCTGTCTGAAGTCTTCTTGCCTTCTGTCAGTCAGCATGTGCATCGCTTTGTGTGTAAAACATCCACATTGTGGAAGATTTTACAAACACGCACAAACGTTTTTTTTTAAGCCAGCGTAGGTAATAGCTGCTACACGAGCCACCTTGACTCACAATGGTTCTGTAAACTGTGGCATCAATAATTACAGCCAATGTGGACTCGCTGCAGTTTACAAGAACGTCGTGACTCATGATGGTTAGATTTACAACAGACTAAAGAAAGGACTCTGCACACTGGTCTGAGCTTTGCCTCTGTGTCTGCTGATGAGATATTATCACTGGATGCTGGTTGTGAAGCCATGCAAGTCAACTGAACGGATTCCTTCAAAGCTCCAGACGTTTGCTCTTTCTTACACTGTTCCTTCAAACCAAAGCTTTTAAATTGCAGTACGGTACAGTCCACTCTGACCGGATCTGTGAGACGTCATTTGTCCAGGTAAGAATGATCCCATGTGGAAATGTTTGTCCAAGAATTAGCAGCAAAACCAGACAAAATGATTTAATCTCAACTCGTACAAACACACTAACAGCCTAAATCCATCACGTTCCACTTAAACTGCAGAGTGCAATGGGATTTGTGTTGATTGCCTCCCCCCTCCCTGCCAAAATCTCCAAACCTGGCAACTTGACAGGTCTGCACAACTCTGTCCAACAAGCAACTTATGAATTCATGTGACTGTTTGAATCAGTGTAAACTGCCCAGCGTTAAGTTTGATCCAACGAATCAAAGCATGTGTACACGTGTACTCGGGAGATTCAGCAGCATTTCACTCATCTGTCGGTAACTCAAACGCATATTTGCACCAGAACGACTCGACGTTTATGACCTCCTCCACTGTTTAAAGCCTGTTGTTCCTGTAACATGCAGTGCTGTTTGTACCCGTTACCACATCGTCTCCTCATGAGTCACCAACACAAATCCTAGTAATTTACTGCACCTGGCAAACTCTGTAAAGCCCCTGTGCATATTGCCAACCTGATGGATTTACTTTTTCTGTCTCTTTGTGCAAACAAAGCAAATAGCTATCAGATGTACAGCTTGTGTCTCTGTTCCCTCGTTTAACCCTACTTTTATGGTTAGGTGTAAATTGGTAAAGTTATTGTCTTAAATTTCCTTGTGGTTTGTCTATTTGCATGTTTTTTTTTCTTAAGCTGCTGTTTATTGAGCCGTCAGGGCTACCGCAGAAAAAGCTAACTTTTAGAGCGATCAAGTGCAGTCACTGTCGCGTACGTCCTGCACTGACTAGCGCCACCTGCTGGTGTAGAGAGTTGTCTCCTGGTGGTCGCCATCTTGAGGTTAACTTGGACTGTCACGACCCTTAAGTTAATGATGGATGTTTAAATGCATGAATAACCATAGATTCTAATGTAAACCTGGGATTGTAAACACACAACACACACACACAACAGCAATCCTAAAAAAGGAAAACATTATAGTGAAAACCAAACACCACCCAGTAAATCAAGGACCAGGTCGTATCTGAGCACAGAGAAACTCTAAACGCTGTGAAAACAATGTGAGAAACTGTGAGACAACAGGCGCCCAGCCGCTCACTTTTGCCCCAGGGCCTCCGAGCTTGTTAATCAGGCCATGATCACAAGAAGATGCCTTTCAAATTCCATTGTTTCTTCCAAACAACACACCACACCCACAAGGCATCCAAATGAACAACAACAAAACGGAGAGGAGCAATAAATCCTCCATCCGTGGTTTCAGCACTAATCTGAACACAGGTCGAGATTCATTTCAGTTTACAGTAGATACCAGGCGGGAACCCACGGCACACACACTCACACTCACACTGGTAATAAATAACACACTTCACAGACTGCCACCTTCTGTATGTCATCATCTGTGTAGCACACACACACAAAAACACTGCTGCACATTATTTCCCTGCAGCGGTAAAGGTTTACTGCTCGCAGAAGAAGAAATCAGACTCTTCTTCCAACACAGAAATTAAGTAAGAGTTGACACATCCTAAATGTTGGACGAAGTCCAGCTGCAGCAAATCAGGCTTTAGAAAAATGCAGGGGGATTAAATCGGTTTTTCAGGAATAAAAAAAAGAAAGAAAAAAGAAATGTAATGGGAAATGGGAAATGAGAAATGTCGAATTCACTGAGTGGCACCAAACTTGAAATTCAGATTAGTGGCACAGCTTCATGACTCAATCTCTTCCTATTCTCCTGCTAGAACTCCTTCTCATTTGACAATTTGTTTAGCATTTCACAAAAGAGAAACAAGAGGAACTCCATCAGGCAGAACGTGGATCGCCTGTGGCACCGCTGGAGCACTTATCAATTCCAATTCTGTGTCTGAAATCACACTGGAGAGAAGAAACAAGCGACTGACGTTTCATTATTTCCCTTTCGTTTTCACTCCTGAGCTGTTTGAAAGTAAAAATACTTCTTATAAACAGCACTCAGCTTTTGACTTTGTGATTAGAATGGAAGAAGGCTGCAGCAGGGTGAACTGAAAGTGGCCAAAGTGTCAGAAAACCACACAAAAAAGCACAAATTCCTGCTTATGCATGCACACCCAAGGTAAAAGGTCGCTTCACTTGTTTTCTCAATCACTGTGACAAAGTGTGACAAGGACACTGGTGCAGACAGTCACAGTTAAAGGTAAAGAAGTCTAGATAACAACACAAAGGACGCGGGATTGTGAAACAACAAAAGGAGCATTTTCAAATTAGGCAAATGCAAAATCTGTAGATCAGTGTAAAGACTTTATTAAGCTTAAGTGGATATAAAAACTGAATGAAATGTTTCAAGAGCAGAAAACAGCTCAGAGTCATCAGATTCATTCTTGTTGCATCTACACAATCATGAATTTAATGTAGCATCAAACCCTGAGCACAGTGCACATGCAAAAGTGTTCGGACAAAGCCAAACAACCGGGATGCTGCTCCCACACTGCACGGGAAAAGACAAAGCAACCCCTCCTCACGGAAATAACTTTTATTATTTCCTCAATGCGCCGGAGTCCTTCAGCCGGACGATGTTAAGACAGATGAGAAACACAGCTCTCACCTTTTTAGTTAGTTCCTCTGTCTGGTAACAACAGCAGCCTCCAGCCTGGGTCCGCGGGTGTCTGTTCTCCTCCGCTCCCCCGCCGCCCTGCACATTTAAACCGAGCAGCTGCAGCGTTTGGGAAATTGTCGACGCGCGCTTCGCCTCGTTCGGTGCGCGGCGCGACTCTTCGCTGTTTTCTTCCTACGTTTCAAAGCAGAGACAACAGAACAGACCCTCCCACTCCCTCCACGGGCGCTTCACTCGCTCAGCCTCTCTCTGAACGCGGATCCGCCCTCTCACCGGAGGAGGAACAACATACTGTCGAGACGCGCGTTACAGGCGCCGGGTTGAGGGTAAAACCGTGTCACTCGTTTCGGATCGTGAGGTGTGATGTGGCGGGAGTGTGTCTGCTGACGCTCCGCTGGTTTTGGTGGCTCTGACTGCACTGCAAAAAAAAAAAAATGTCTGTCCTGTGTATGTGCCCTGACACAGTTTTAAAGTCACAGCAGAGGTGCGCACAAAGGGGGCTCAGTCTGTCCTATCTGCCAAGTGTACCATTTAACTACCTTACATGTGTCACCTCATTGCCCCTCTCATTGGTCCAGGTCTCCATCTTTTCAGCCCAAACCTCCCACTGGTCAGCGTGAATGACCAAAAATGTCGTCTTTAGTCACCCTAGTGCTTTGCTGTCACCCACACGTCGGCCCAAATATCCCTTTGTTAGACCAAGTGCCCTTCAAGTCACTGATTGGTCCAAATGCCCAGAGAAGCACCCAGTTGCTCCTCTAGTTTCTCTCTGATTAAACTAGGCTAGTTTATGGTTCCACCAAATACCCCTCTGCTCAGTCAGTCTTTCATTATCCTCACGGTCACTCGTGCCCTTATAAGGGGCAAAGGGCAACATCTATTATCAGAACCCTGCAGATAGGACCCTCACTATAACCAACTATAACCAATTTTAATGCAGCATTGACCCTTAAGATGCAGGGTCAAGCCAGAGGTGTCATTCCATGACCCCATCACGTATCAAAACCACAGGGAGGATCATCACTGCTTTTACGTCATGCGCTCACACATTAAGACATCAGGTGTCCATCACACATTAATAATAGTTAATGCTAACGTTAAGTCAATTCTTTAACACACATATAAATATTGAACTATCATCCCTGTGGTTCCTCCTGAAACAACCCTTACAAAAATACTTTATGAACTTACTGCATCGTGTGCAGATGGAAAGCCTTATTTACATTTCAATTCTACATGTTCTAAGTAAGAAGTAGATTTTGGAACTGTCTGGTTTGACTTCTCCTTAAAGCAGACTGCCTCCAGTGTGCAAGAATTAATGCACTTTGGAGTAAATATCACAACTTCATTAATTGGCCAAGAACTTCAGAGACTTTCCCAGTTTCACCTTAGCAGAAATAGGGACGAACCCGTAATCTACAAGTCAGATTTTGGCTTTAATGAACTTATTTTTGCAGCGAGCTGCTCTGCTAGCTCTCTAAAGAAGTGTTTCCTCTGTAACGAGTCACGTTAGGACAGATTTACCTTATTTGGGCTGATTATCGCTCAACCATGGACAAGGGCTGCATGCATTTCAGCTCTGAGGTGTGTAGCTCTTAAAGCCCTCTGCCAGTAATATGAAAGGATGATGACTGTTAAATATAACAGACTAAACAAGAGTTGTTATATTCCCTCAGAGGGGATAAAAACTAAAGGCAGAAATTATAATAAAGTCAAAATTAATTATTTGTTGAGCGCCACACAGGCATTCTCACTGTTCCTCTGAGGTTTTATAATCATCCTCTGTGAGTGAAATAGCTCTGATTTGCACTAAAAATGATTTCACCGCCATCAGGCTGAACACTATAATTAAATATGGTGACCAGAGTGTTATTACAAGTATCAGCAATTACATTTCATAAGAAAGCGACCGAGAAATGTGCAAAGATCCCTCACAGTTTGGGCTTAAATTATTAAAGGGAACCCTCAGGATGCATTTAACAAGATGCTATATTTATACATGTGTGTGCGTTCGTGGCCACCTGGGCAGCAGGCGTGAGCCTCAGTCCCTGCGGGGTTCACTGCCGGCATCGCTGCAGCGTAAGCAGTCTCTGATATATTTGGTTTAATTATGGAGGATAATGAATTTAAATTTGTGATGCATCAAGACTCTGAAATGGCAACTCAACCCTGGAGCCTGGTAATGTCTGATACAGCGTCAGACTCCAAGGGGAGTTTGGGAAATTTTATACAACACTGAGTTAATGAAAATAGATAGGCCTCTGAAATGCTAATGTTGACTTTTGGTGGCTAAATGTAGCTGCAGCCCATGGGATGCATTGAGTTGCGGTGGCTCGCGGATTCAAATACTGTACACCAGACTCCAGGGAGATTAAAGCAAACCTTTAGCTAACCCTGAAACAAAATGCTGTACATTTTCTTCCTCACTCCTGGACAAATTGTTCTGCAGAAACCGAAAAAATGTTCAGTTCAGTTCATTCTGTGAGAGAGCAGCGAAGCTTCACTCTGCCCCAATTTCTCACCCTTTGTTTCACACAAAATTTACACGAAACAGGAGCTCTGCTCTCCGTCGACATCCATATTCGCCCTGTCCGCCCACGTGCAGCCAAGCCACTGGCAATTAATTAAAGGACCGGCATACACAGCTCAGCTGTCAGCCCTGCGTGTCTTCAGTGTGGCATGACAATGATCTGACTACCACCAGCTTAATTGGCATTCGGAGGACATGCTCTCCTCCTCACTGTAGGCTAAGTAAACACACAGGCAAGCAGGATGCAACTTTCAGTCCTTATCCCTCTTGATCAATAATTCTGCAGCGTCTGACCCACACTAACAGCTAGAGCATTTTTCTCCTCTGTGCTGCTGCGCTAACTCAAACAATTATGTATTCAAATCGAGTGGCTGCCAGAAACAATTAGGACGTTCCTCTGAAGAGAGAGACGATGTTCTTGTGATGGAAAACGGGATTCTGGCTTTGCTAAAAGACACAATGGCAGCAGGCGAACAGGCCACAAAGAGTCATTTCTGGTCTCAAATTCCTTTTCCCAACTAAATTTTCAAAATCATCTAACAACATAAAGATAAAAGTCTGTGGTTGATCAAAAACTCTATGGAAACTGGGCTTTTTCTGCTGTAGCTAAGAAGAAGCTATGACGACCACTGAGATTAGCCTAGTTGTAATGTTTTGACTGGATTCAGGGCCTCAACAGAAACAAGATTACTACACAGATACACACTGTTAGTTCAATTCAATCCAGTTTATGTATATAGCACCAAATCACAACAAAAGTAACGTCAAGGCACTTTTCAGTGTCAAGTAGAGAATATAACTACATACAGAATCATACAGAAAACGGGACGAGGAGCAGCACCAGACGACAGTGGAGAAGAAAAACCTCCAGCAGAACCAGGCTCAGGGTGGGCGGGCATCTGCCTCGACCGGCTGGGGTGAGTGGAGGGAAGCATCTTACTTTCATTGGGTAGGACATAATGTTGGCAAAGTAAAAGCTAATTTTCAACCTTTTGTTCTTGTCGACAAATACGTAAAAAGGCTAAAACCAACAACTAATCCGTCTACTCACTGAAACTGAGCGACTCAGCAGCCTGATTTTAGCTGGTTCGTCTGTGACATGGAGCTTTATTGTAGTTTGAAAAAACTATTAGAACCACATCAGTGCCTTCAAAGCCATGTTGAAGTGGATTTGTGCAAGAAAGAAAGTAAAAAGTGACGAAGCTCTGCAGCCTCACAGTCTGTAGTTAGACTTTGAAATTCAGTTTCGGGTATTTATTAATTTCCATTTTATCATCAAGTTTATGTTAATCAGATTGTATTTTACAGTGTGTTGACATTGTTCCATTTCTGATGTTACGTGTTCAACGTGTGCGGTTGAATGTTTTGGTTTTTGATTTCTTTTTGACGGATGAGTGACAAAAACACAGAGCACTCACATTGCTGAAAAATTAGGTCGGCCGCTGAGCAAAGCAGAGACTCCACATGGGACGGGAGCCGAGATGAAAGCCGACGCGCTACTGAGGAAATTTCTCACAACCACTGTCGACGTTTACATCACAAAACATTGACCACCTGAAGCCACTTCAGGTTGAAAAGGGGGGAGGGGTGAGGGTGGGGGTCTTCTTCTTTGTCTGCACAATTGGAGACATCAGCGCCAAGCGTGTGACTGTTGTGTGATTGTGTTGATAAGCGGTGACGACACAAAGCTCGCAGTGTTTTCGACAAGTAAATAAAGGCAATTGTGGTTTTTCTCCTGCTGGGATCAGGAGACGCTTCAGAGGATGCAGCATCCCCGTCTCACCCCCCTCCCTTCACCCTCCTCACTTTTCCCCATTATACAGGCTGTGTTTCCTGTGCTTCCACGGGAGCTTCTAATTGCCCATTGTGCTCACTGTTCGGCTGTCTGGGTGATGTGCAGTGACAAGCTGCATCCTCAAAACCACGACGTCTGCTCCTGAGGTTCTGCAGGAAAAGCTTCATCTGTCTCTCACATGATTTCTCTCCCACACATATCTCTCCCTGCTCGCGTCTCTTGTAATGTAAAGTACGTATGTCAAGTGGAAGTGTAATGTGTGTCGAGTGGAAAGTGAGCGTGGATGCCTCGTTCCCAGGGTAACCGCATGAAAAAATAATAAAGACTTGAACAATTTGTCAGTTGTTCTCGCCGCTGATCCACAGAAGTTTGTTCAAAGTTTTACTTACTGTAGAAGCTGCGAGGCGTTTTGTTTCCACTCAGATGAGCTGGAAAAGTCTGGAGAGGAAAAGACAAAGCACAAAACAAAATGTGTTGCACGCAGCACGTGTAAATACTGTGTCAACACACTCTTCTATATAACTAAACCATAATCGCAAATATGTCTTTGTGGAGAATTTAACCAGATTACGTTTTCTGTTAACATGATGATCATATGTTCACACAACCATTCCTGACAGAAACCAGAATTTCTTCCTGCCTTGGTGACACTTGAAGAGGTTTGTGTTGAGATGACGTTGAGATTACCTATACACAGTGCATTATGGGATACCGGTTGGCTCTGGTTGACTTCAGAAAATCCAGACCTTGACTTATGATGCAGCAAACACAGTTTAAAGACTGAACTTTTCACCAAGCAAACTACAGTGTTGTCTGTTTTTCTCTGATCTTGATTATGTTTGTGGATCTGATTCACTCAGCCTGCGACCTTTGATAAAAGGGACAAAGAAACACATGTTGCAGGAAGAAAAACTATTTGGTTAGGTTGATGATAAGCTGTTTTGTCCCATTTCAAAGTCCTGTGTTAACACAACCATCCCAACCTACTTCCTGTTGTTGTATAACTAGAACACGTATCAGCGATAAGCACCTTCTGGCCTACTGATAGGTGCAGTTCTCCTCTACTGAAATATAATTAGGGGCGTAACGGCTGCTTAATTACAGACCAATTTCAGGAACTGCAATCTTCTAGCTTAACGTACACAGATAATGTTTAAAACCAAGACCTCTAGTATTTGGATCAACTAGTTCATGGAAACGTTGGTGTGTCAGACACAAATTTAATTAAAGCAATTGCACTGGGGCCAAAGTGTGATCGTGGCATCCCTACAGATACTGAAAATGTCAAATTTTGTGATTTTTCTTTTAAATACTGTGAAGATTGGATTTAGTTTGTTGAAAGTTTCGAAATCCTTCTTGTAGCCCTGATGTCGAGTGTCAACACATACTTTCTAAAACCACAATGGAAACAACTGAGGTCGGCACTGAGGAGAGAACAATATCAAACATGCACAAAAGCAAAAAGGACAAAGAGGTTAAGTCAGGCAGCTGCTCAAAAATAGCAACAGAGGAACTATGCAACATCCACGATTCATCCAGGTTCTCAAATCCAGCATGAAAATGAAGCTCATCAGTTCAATTAGTGTAATCAGTGAACCTTTCTCAGTGGCTGATCACAGGAATCTGCTCCGTCTCCCATCTGCTCCCTGTCAGCGCCACTGCGGCGCTGCCTCGGCCTGCAAACTGATAGGTCCCCGCAGGCCTGGCACCGGGTTCAGCCACCATGATGAGGACATTTACATTTTAAGCATTTGGCTGACGCTGATACCGGGAGTGATTTACAGTTAGCAGGTCCTGAGGGCAGAGACTGACCTTGTGCGAATCACTGGTCCTCTTTGTTTTATGATGTAAGCTGGGGCAGTGAGTGCGTGTGCACATTCATGTTCCCTGTTATCACACATCAGGAGAGGAGCTGCAGTTTTACCACAACATCATACACTTTAAACACTTTGTATCTCTGAGATGAACTAATCAACCTTGAAGCGGAGCACTAATGCAATAAAATGTGTTGCTGAGGCCTGACTAATGAACATGCATATTATATTAGTGTAGTAACTGTTACTGTTATTCCAGGATTTATGATGTATAAAGGATAAAAGGTTGTCTGAACTCTAGGCTAGATGAACAAAAGCAATACCTCCTAATTCGCACAGCTAACTTTACTCTGCGTAGTATTTACAGTACGTTTGATCAATTAACTTCTCTGCAGTTTAAAGTAAAATATTTCTGCGTTTCTGGCATGAAAGGGAGTCTAACTTCTCCTTAATAAGCACCGAGGAGCAGCCGTGAGCTATGGGGAGATGCTGATGTGGTGACCAAAGCAGGAGTTGCATAAAGACTTTTTTGCACACCCCTATTATGAAGATGGCTATAAACTGACAAATTACTGTGTACAACCGTTAAAAGGTGGTAGTCCCATGGAGGGGTATAGCCATTTTATTTTCGTGCCATTTTATGTGTAGGAGGCAGCAGAAAAACAGCTCAGCCAGACACAGACTGTGTTGTTTTTAATCATTATCTGTCAAAAGAGGATG
Source organism: Ctenopoma multispine (assembly GCA_034779795.1). NCBI lineage: Eukaryota > Metazoa > Chordata > Actinopteri > Anabantiformes > Anabantidae > Ctenopoma > Ctenopoma multispine. The sequence continues at coordinate 13,714,281 of JAUYWH010000012.1, read as the reverse complement.
GGGTTTGAATACAGCACGATAGTCAGCCGTGGAGAACTTCACCTTCACGGTTTTCTAGGATGGTGTAATTATAGTAGTTGCCCCTGTTGTGTCCAGTCTATAGTTGCTAAATGCTACACTTTGTTCACCAGTTAGTGTCTGTCTGCTGTGTGCCGATGTGCAGGTTTACAGCTTGATATTTGCTGAAATCTGCTGCAGCTGAAACAATAGAGCTGTGGGTGGGACAACTACACAATGCACTGAAACATACAGTAAACGTTCAGAAAGGTTTAACATGACTGTTCGTGAAAATTGCAACTGGAAGGTGAATCAACCAACTCTGATGTGCAGCCACACGTTGTGCACAACGCATTGGTGAAATGCAGACATGTTTATCTTCACAGAAGCAGACTTCCAACTGACTGGAAGTTCACTGTGAGTTCACTAAACTGAATATATCATTGTGTATATATTATCCTGAAAAGCTCCCTATATTACCAGCCTACATTTCATTTCCTGACTAAAATATTGTACCTGCTGCCAGGAGTTTTCTGCCATGTAAAGGAAAAAGTTCTTCCCACCACCTTCCAACACTTTCACCTCAAGATCAGAGGAGGATAAGAGGATAAAGAGTAATGTCTTACTTAATCATCACTTTTCAAAGAGCCCTGTATGGCCCTCTGTGAGCCGTTGCTGCAGCTGTTAGCTAGTGTATAAATAATAAATATACTTACATGCAAATCACCAAAGTTTACACATGTGGACATGTGTGGACAACACACAATGACACAAAAGCAGACTGAAAAGTGGTAAAGCATCTGCTGACTCATCCCTCAACCAACCACCTGAGCACCAACCTTCACTTTCGTGCAAGACGAAAATTTTGCTGATACTTCACCACCACTAAGCCTAAACCACTATCAACCCCATCAAATCCACCTTCCAATCTCCGCTCGATGAGGGAGAGATAGGAGGTAAGGTGACCTCGCTCTGAATGAGGCTGGCAGGGCTGTATAATTGGATACACTCTGACGTGAGATTGAGTTTATGTGAGGAAGAAAGAAAAAAAACACATAAGCTCTGACTGTCCTGCTTTCCCAGAGTCTCAGAGATGGATGTTTGTGAATGGGAGTAATCACTTTACAGAGGCCGAGACAGGACTCAGAAACAGCAATCATTTTAAAACCGCAGCTCCTGCAGTTACAGTAACTCACAGGAAGGTACACGCACCAGAAATCCACTTCAGTTACCTTTGACTCCTGTGAAGGATGTGTTCATTAACAACACTTGTTCCATGGATGGCAATGTTGATAACTCAGTTTGTCCGCCACTGAAGTGCAGATAGATAGACAGATAGATAGCATTGAATGGTTCAAGCCATTGCTGTTGAGAGCATTTACATCACCAAAACATGAGCTGGTGGTGCGGTTGCTGTGGCACTATGTTTAGCTTCTTGGCGACCGTGTTGACATTTTTCTGACTGAAACTAAGCAGGTCATGTTGGTTTTGGAACTAACAGATGTTGAACAGCTGTTACTTCTACTGAAATGGACGTCGGAGGACGTGGTCTGTACAACAAATGAAGCACGGAAATGAATGCAACATTTCTAAGGTGGACCAATCACTGCTGTTGCGCTCGGTGCCACCCAGGCTGCACCACTCTTACAGCGTAGTATACCTATGCCTCTCCTACGTCATAGAAACACAAATCAAGCTTTACTATTAACTTCTGTAGCAATATTCTGAGAAGCTTTTTATTCTTTCTTCACCAAGCCAGTTCCAGGGCTGGCTAGGATGCAGTTCTCCTTTTCAACCAGTTCCTCACTTATAAACAGCCAGTGAATTCGGTCTCAGCCAGGAAAACCGGTTCCAGACTGGCACCAGCTCTTTGCTAGAATAAAACCAAGAGCTGCTTGCGCCAGGTGCCGGATTATTGTGACCAACAAGACCAAGTAAAGCTTGTTGTAAAGATAAAAATCATTGTATCATGTATTGAGTTTGTTTAACTTTAAGCTAACAGCATTTATTTGCTGTTTTGACAACAATCAAAGAGATCGAACGTGACCACCGTCCATACAAATGTGCTGTGATTGTTTTGTGCTTGGCATTAACAGTGCTGTGGAAACAGAGATGAATGCATATGTGCTGTGAAGTGGCTCTATAGCTTGTGGCAAAGCAAACCACTTCTCAGAAGTTTTGCAATTTGAACCAACTCTGCATCAGCACTAGCAACAGCCCAGAACTAGAACCTAGGTCGTGTTGGTCAATATGGGGAATTTGATGATCCCACTTTCTATCTAATCTTGGATAGATCAGGTAACTTTACTAAAGCGCAGAGGGGAAGCTAGTGACAAATAATATCTGCAGTCATATGATTAATCAGTTATCAACCGTGAGAAAAACAGTGGTAATGTCTGCTCCATCAGCTTCTAAAAACACATCAGTGAGCCACACCACTGACATGTGGGCATTGTCGTTTATCTGTAAACAGCTCCACAGGCTAATTAGAGCGGTGACTTTCACAGCCTCCTGTGGTCACTGCACATGCGCATCAACCTGTTCTCACTGTAAACATTTATCTTTACCTTTCATTAGAAAATGAAGTGATCTGTACCTGGTTCTAGGAATATCCACACTGGACAATTCTGGTTGAAGCTGCTGCAGAAGCGGGTCTGTCTCAGTGGGCTTTGCTGAGCACTGACCTCTGTTGCACAGATTCGGCACCAATGTTAACAAATGAAACTAAAGCCAAAATAATCTTCAGTTTCAGCCCTAAACAGCAGACAACATATGAAATGTTGCAACAGTAACCTGACATCATCTCAGCCTGACCCACACGGCTGTGTCGTGACATGGCACCCCTATGACAAAAATAGTGCCGCCACGGAATCAGGAGCATCTTGAAATAGCACCCCTATAGCAGCTGACGTACCAGACCTTCATCATCATGGAAATCATTACGAACATCCAGTTACGGTTTGGTACAAAAAACCTGTTTTGTCTTTTTAATGTTGAGTTGTTTACCTGTCAAAAGATTTCAGTCGTCCTAATGGTTTGATTGTTCTTGTATTGTTGTTTTATTACATTCTTTAACATTGTTTTTTTTTTTTGTTAGGATATGTCAGTGTGTCCATCCGTAAAACAAGACAAGAATAAAACTTACCAAATGGGATGTGGGACATGTGAAGTAATGTGATCTGTTTGAGTCCATGGAAACAGATAAAACTAAATCTTTGCTTGATTTTTAGCTGTAAAAATGACCCCATCCCTTCCTGATAGATTCTGAAGTTGGGTTTCTTTGCTCAGAAACATGCTTTCTGGTGAAATTAAACCACCAGAACCAGGAGTTTCTTTGTCTTTGAAGCCAACTCGAGATGAATTTGGGTAATATTGCAGCAGAGGTCAGATCAAATACATGTCTTGGCAAATCAAAGTTCTGGCGAGGTGAAAATGTGTAACTAAATCCCTTTAAAGTTGAAATATGCAACTTCGTTTGACCTTAAAATAAAAGCTGAATAAAAGATATCTCATGCATTATCAATCTGTGCTTGTCTCTAGTTCCCAGTTTTTCTTCTGTTTGATTTGGAGTGATGTTTTTGGAGTGACCATGAAGCTGTCGTAGGGTTAGCAGTAGTCCAATTCACTAACATGACACTAAGAATAAAAGTTAACATCTAGAGATAACCAACTAAAACTGTCCAGAAACAATCAGGCACAATCAAAGTTGAAACAGCCAATAAAAGGAAAATAAAACCAGGTTTAAACCCAGATTAATAAAACCAGAGGCAGGGCAAAACAGCAGTGGCCAATCTTTGTTAGTTAAGACCATGTGCAGCAGGTCAGATGACTGAGTAACAGGGTTTGTTGACTTTTGCTGTCAATGCAACACAAGCTTTAAACAGTCAAAGTAGGACCAGCTTTAGTGCTCTCAGCTACTCTGCTTGTCATGAGGAATTCATCTGATGAGGAAAGTGTACATATTAATACACGAAACCATTAAAAACACTGAGGATGAAAAGAGTTGTCCAGAAAATCATTAAAAAACATTAAAAAGATATATACCTCCCAGTAGCTTCTCTTTCCATCCATTGTTAGAGCAACAGAACACGTGCCCTGCGTGTATTGAAACTACTTTTGGTGTCAGATGCCAAAACGCAACTAAATAAACAATTAACTAGGTAAACAGACATGATTAGACTTAGTAATAAATAAAATAAAAAGACTGCTGCTTTAACTTCATATAACATTCATCACATTACAAACGTGATGTTCTTAACAATAACAGCAACAGATGGTTCCAGTCCAGTTTTATACTGGGGTGCATAATGCATTATTATAGACTGGTGCTGTGCATTCATGAGCTGTTGCACCCTTGAATGTAAATCAAGTGATAAGTGGTTGAGGTTCAATATGTATCTATGTATATCACCAAATCTGACATACTGATCCTCTTGAAAGACAAAACTGTGGTGTGGACTGATCTCTGAATTAGATCAGCACAGCCCAAAACCACAGCGTTAAGATAACACTTTGCCGGGGCAGCGTTGGTCTCTGAGAGTGACTGGTTCGTCTTGATGGACAACACCAGGAGTTACGCTGTTAAATGTCTGACTGCGGGAGCTGTAAATCCTCACAGTGTCTGTGTCTCACTCTGCAGACACACACTTCCTCCACGCTTCAGCACATATCGCTCTCTATTTTCCACTCATTCTGTCTCACTTTGTTGCACCATCTTTTCTCACCCAAAGATTCTCTCTCTTCTAGAAAACCTCCTCTTTCTCACTTTCTGATCCCTCTGTCCGTCTAATTAATTCTCTCCTCTCATCTTTCTCAGGCAGCGGATGATCAATGATCTCTCACTAATTTAGCTGGCAGCGTATGGAGCAAGTTGGACGCCTTCTCGGAGAGTTGGTGGTGGTTATATGTCAGTAGGCGCCCATGTGTGGAGTAAAAAATACAGAAGCCTGTATTAACATCTCTGTCGCAGCCTGGAAATGAAGCAGAAATTGAATTTTGAGGCCGACCGCTTCTTATTTGAGGAAGCTGACCTTCAATTCTAATACTAAGTGAGGAGGGATGAATTTATTATACAGTATTGTGTATACAGAAACAGCTCACACTAATAGCAGAGCAGCAGTAGGCGGTTTTTGGAAGTTTCTGCACAACCTCCTGCTGCGTCTAGAGGTCTAATGACCTAGTTATGAGAGGATCTCCAGGGAGAAATTTCATGCATTTTGAAATGAACCAAACCATGAAAGTAAATGTGTGCACTTTCACACCTGGATGGCGTCTCTGCCCATCGGCTCCATCTTCTCCCCACCTCTGATTCCGATTCAGCTCCGCTAATCCATGATAGAGGCACAGCAGGGTCTCCAGAAAGCAGTGGCTGGGTCAGATATTTCTTATCCACGAGGGATTATCTCAGCCTGCCTTGGGAAAGAAGGGGGAAAAAGCTCCCTATCTTGTGTTAACAGGCCCGAAAAGCAGGCAGGAGATCAGGTTTTTCCTTGCTCTTGAGGTTTATTCATCACAGTTAAAAGGATAAGCAATAATTTTGCATTAAATTTAATGAGGTTACCTGTACATCAGAGCATCGACTAAGAGAAAACTGCAAGATATAACATCCTGAGTTTGAGTATCGCAGATTTCATTAGGTTGTGAAATACAAGTGTGTGTTATGGAAGTGGCAATACTGGCACCATTGTTCACAGTGTGGATCAAAACGAGAATGGAGCGCACAGTCGAAGTCTGGGAAGAGTTTTCTGTTCAGTTCTCTTAGCAGACCACATGGTGGAAGCTTTCATGCCATCTGTGCTTTAGTTTCATCATCTTTAGTGAAAATGAAACAAAGCTTATCGCAGGAGAAGCACAAAGAGAGCTCAGTTAGAAGAGGACATTATGGTAGCTGACAGGAGGGCTGCATATCTCTGTGAGTCTGAGAAGCAGTTTATTGTCTAATAATACACTGTTATCAGCTGCCACTGGGAAACATGGGTTACTGGAGCTCTATTGCATCTCCTTGCCAGCTCACTAGGCCATTATGTGCCAGACCTTTGTCCATGAGGTTACAATATCGAATATACAGCATATCTTTATTCATCAGTATCACCTGACTTTTTGCTCCTGTCATTTACGTTTGTTAACTGCAGCCTGTGCTTTTTGATGGCAATAACATCCACTGAATGGATGAAAAAGCTTTCCCCACACCAAACAGTTTGGTGTGTTTTTTAGCAGTAACAAAACAAAGGCAACAAGATGAGCCAGGATGCAGGCTTAGGGCCTAGTCAGAGGAAGGCATGGTAGTTAGCATTAGCATTAGCATAGCCTGAGCAAGGCATGTTAGTTAGCATTAGCATTAGCTTGACTATAGTCCAAGCAAGAAAGAGAAACTTTTTTACACAATCAGTCCAAAAGGCAATAAGAAGAAAGAAAATCAGTAGCATCAAAGAAAGACGGCAGCATGCTGTGACTTAACTGCACGGGTGTGGCTCTGCAAGAGGAGGGAAGGTGAAGGGCTAATGGCGAATGAGAACCGAGGGAGTGGCCAGGTGAGTCTGTGTGTGAGCAGTGGGAAGCACAGAACTAAATAAACTAAGAATAACTCAAAGGGATTGGAAATTTAGATTTCACCTGTAAATGAACTAATGAGGGAATAACTCACACACAGCTATGGAACAGCTGAGCAGCCAACTCCCAAATTATATCTATAATAAAAAAATCTATAACGTGGGTTATATGTTTAAATGGTTGCTATGGTCAAACACATAGCTGCAGCTGTGCAGGTAGGTGTGTGCATCTCTCTTCTGCCATACCCCACCACATTTCCTAACATGTCATATAAGGATATTACCTCATTGCTCTGTCCTGTGTGTTATTGTTTCCTTCGCTATCCTGTAATTCCTTTCTGCAAATGAATGCTCAGGCTGTGATAGTCACATCTGGTGCATGTTTGTGACAATTATGCCTGTAGAGGAACACGATGTTCCTTCTTGCCTTCCGAGGGGCCTGAGCTACACATGTTAGCAATCTCCCTCGTCTCAAATTTGGTCATAATTTGCATTCTCTCTTGTGAAGTGTTTGTTTGGATCTTGTTAACGTTGCCCAGTGCGCCCCTCAATCCTTGTCATTCATGTTCTCATTTAACTACATTTATATGGAATGTCCTTGATGTGTCTTTACTTCTGTCCACCACACAACCCCAGACTTCCTCTGCATTCTCACTCCATGTCCACCTGCACCTGTTCATACCTGTTCCCATTTCCCTTTCTGTATTTTTGCCACTTCTTGTTTTGTCAGTCCAGTCATCTTTTGGTTCCTGTTACCGGTATTTCACCTCACCTTCTGATAATATCACTTTGTTAAAATCACTTTTGGCTGTGACTCTAGGTCCTTCTTTCCGGTTGTCCTGTGCTTGTGACACCAAAACCCCCTGTTGATAACCCATGGCGACAGAAAGACCCTTCTTCTTGTCTGACTGTACTCGGTAACCGCCCAGCTGTAAAGGGTGAGGGAAAATGGTGGACCGAGAGACGAGACTAGAGGCAGAGCTCAATAAAAAATAGCTTTGTTCAGAACAATACTAAAGATAGGAAAAAGTAACCAGGAAATACAATAATAAAAGAAATTAAAAACTCTAGCGACTCAAACACAAAATGACTGAATGTCTAAGCATAAGCAGATAAGAACTAAACAAAATATCCAGAGGCAGAAAAAATTCAACAAAGAACTGAGAAACACCAACTTATAGAAGTACCCGAAAAAGGGATCCAACACTAACAGGAGTTAGTCCCTGAACACAGCAGCGAGCGATTACATTACCACCACAGTGTGAATGAGAGGACCAGCTCTGTAGTCATTTAAGGGTTGCTCACGATGTATCAGGGTTATGCAGAGTTATGTTTTGTAATTCAGGCAATAAAAACAAAAGACAGCTTTGTATAAATTAACACTGTGTCTTTTTTTTAACAATTATACAGACGAAAGCTTTCTCTAACAATTATAATAATGGGGTTGGAGTTGCCAAAACAGAACCATTAAAAAAACATTTGTCATGCTCCGGTTTGGAAATGAAAGACAAAATATTACATACAACAAAGCTATCTGATGCTTCTTTCACAAAGACATTTTCTTTTGCAAACTAGCAGGCTATAGTTGTAGTGAAGTCAAGATAAATTGCTGTCAAGACACACCACATCATTTGTTGTTGAGCTTGTCCTAACAAACAGAAACTGAAGGAAAAAGTGTGTCCAAACATTTGACTGGTGGTGTATATACACTATATTCTTCACCCTCTGAGGATCATTTCTTCGCTCTGATAGCACATGCTGATGATTATTAGCTAAGACAAATATTAAACATGAGCTGACATGCTGTGTGATAACAGGAATCTCACACAAACCTCATGTAACAAGCCAGAAGTCCAGCAGTAATAGTTGAGCCACTTTGAGCCTCAGTCGTCACACCATCAACATCACCCTCTGAAACAACCTGGCTCCATTAAATCTTGTCTCTGACTCCTATAAAACCTGCACCAACCTGTCGAGGATCACTGACGCCGGCTGCTCCACAAGCCCGGCGAAGTGCACTGTATAAACACAGGTCATATGTCAAGTGAAAGACATTAAAGTGTTAAAGATATTAAGAGCACAGGCTGATCTATCTTCCATCACCTGAGAGCCTGCAGCAAGGGGTGCTGAGGCTCGTTTCCTGCCTCCACTCTGTGATGGAGCTGTTATACCCCTCCAACCTGTGTGCAGCTAACAAGTGGACACGCTGAACTTTGCTGCTTCTGCTTCCCTGCGGGCTCAGTCATGACATTACAGTACACGACGCCTGGAGACCTCGCACCATATTCCTTTTCACAGTACACTTACTCAATATCCGACAAGGCCACGCTCTGCTCTCATGTTTTGGTTTGTGTAGACGAGCAGACAGGAGAGTGTTGTTGTTCTGATGCTCTGCGGTGTATCAGAGGGAGGCTGAGTTCTCGGTTCCTTCAGGTAAGAGCTGATTGATAGTGTGAATCATCCCAATGAGCAAGGGGTAAAAAAAGACCCTGACATTTACGTGTGGAAATCATGAGCAGTCGAGCATCACCGGCTTTCGAATTTGACCTTATCAATAAGCAGGTCAGAAAAAAGATGTGTGGTTTGACTCCTCATTTCCTTCTCAGCTCAAACTGTGAACACAGTGGCGTTTTTCAGGGGATCTTCCATGCATTTTGTGTTGTTGGTCCTTAATTGTTTATTAGTCAGGTGCAGCAATAATTGGAAAAAATGTGTGTTACCATTGGCTTGATGTTAAAAGGCAAAATATACAGACTCCTGAATAAATGTAGTCAATGCTGTAAAAAAGCAATGATACAGTCAAGGTCGCGTTTCACTGTATGTTGGCTGATCTTCATTTCTTCCAGATGCAGCCAGTAACCGCAGCGCAGCGTGACCTTCAGTGTGTTTTCGCTTAATTTAGTGCAAACACCTGAGTGTGGGAGGCCCCAGCAGAAATCAAACCACCCCCCGGAACCACACATTTCTGCTGTTGATGTTTTCTTGCAAACGTTGCTCTCCTGCTTGCTCACTGTGTCTAGTTTTTAACATGTTTGAACTCAATATGCAAGAAATGAATTACTACAAGGGTGACTAGTGATTCAGTAGCCCATGCCTTAACGATATCTGAATTATTTTCTTGTTCATCAAGTAAAATTTTGTTCCTACATACAGTAAATATGTTTGCAGGAATTTAAACAAAAATAAGTTATGTTTTAAAACAGGGTACGTTTGGTAGGAACTTCCCATGAAATATCAAATGTGATCCAGGAAATCCAGTCTGAGTGACATACCAGAATTAATGAGACAGTATTTGTTGCAGAGGCTCCACGTGAGACTTAATGCAGAAGCATAAATCAAGCTTTAGACTAAATGCAGCTGCAGATTTATTTTTATGTTGATTTTGCATCTTGCTTTTTATTAACTTTTTTAATGGGAGGTTATAGATATAAAAGGTCACAGCACCACTCATGTCGACGCAGTGTTGGGAACTTAAAAATACAAATGCACCTGCTGTCTTTGTAGTTTACCTAAATTGCAAACCAGTGCATGTTTGATCTGACAGGAAAATGTCTCCTGCAGCGAATGAAAACTTTACAGGTACCAACTCTTACTGTCAAAGACTTGTCAAGTTCCCTGGAGAGAGCTACACCATCCAGTTGCTTTTATTGCTGTGTCAGGTGACCAATGGACGTAGCTGTCAAAAAGTCTGTGTGGTCTGCTGAGTGACTGATGCTGCCCTCCTACCTCTCAGTCCAGAGTGGCCAGCCGTAGCCACCCTCTAATTGGGCATCTGGATGACAGAGGGAATCTTTCAAAGAAACATCTATCATGTCCTTCAGGAGCCAGAGAAGGCAGACGGTGCTGTCAAGATACCACTGGTGTTTGTCTTGACACACAGGTTTTACTATATTCTGACGGTGTAGGTGTAGCACACACATGCTGGTAGTGATGGAAAAAGCACTCAGATCTTTACTTACAGCCACAATATGAAACGTTTTTGTTGTTTAATATTTTTAGCAGAACTATCCTCTGAAACGTATCTTAATCTGCACAGGTGCAGCCAAAGCTTTGTACCTGTCCAACCTGACAGCAGTGCAGAGATATTCACTCCAACTTTGCTTTGCTTCATTGGTGAGTTTTGTGGCTTCTTGTTTATTATGGGGGCTGGGTGGAGCAGAGTGGACTGATTTTGTGCAAAGGTTTTACCTACAGAGGCATTTTAGAATAATGCATACATGCTTAATTACAATTATGAATACATGAATATGTCCATAATTTTATGAATAAAATTATTATTAAAGATTAAAGAGCTCATTTCTGTCAAGATCCTACCCCAGCTCTTTTAATTTTGCCCAAAGCCACGTTCTCCATCCACCCACCAGATTCCCCTGCAACCCAGAGCCTCAGCTGACATCCAGTCCGAACCTCTGTCAGCCGCCCAACGAAATAGTCAGTTTGCCTGCTTTATATTCCATTCGCAGGCTGCTTTCCGGCTGTCCAATTCCACCTGTTGTGTTTTCACTGTTGTGTTGTCTCCTGCTGCTCCGGTCTTCTGCCTTTGGTCCTGCAGCTACACTCCTGGACCCTGTAAACTAAACACTCTCCAGTACTCTTCAATCTGTTCTTGTTCCTGCTCCTGGGTTATTTCTTTCTGAACCAGTCTCCCTGACTGTCCACATACCACGTGACAAAACGTATTGATCGATTAAACTTTAATAATCATAACAAGTAGTTTATATTTTCAGCTGCAAAAGTATTCTACATACTTTTAATGATGTTCCTCAAGTAATGCTTCAGTTTGCCGTTGCCACACTATAATCTCTTGCTGTATTTTTATCCAGGGCTTTTTTATTTGCTGTAAAAGGAGCAAAGAGCATTTGAGGAAACTCTCCTCACAGTAATCTGGTGTTCCGATACCACTTAGTCATCTCTGAGACGTCGGTTGATGATGAGCATTTCAAAACACTTGAACCGTGTGACACATGCTCCGCTGTTTTCCAGGAAAACCAACTTGACAGCTTGACAGAATCACTCCAACAGCTAAGGAGGCAGGATGGATGCTCTTAACCTCTCAAAGCTTTTATAGGCATCTCAAGCAGTTACGCACACACACACCCACTCGCATACAGAGTTGTACACTGACATTAACACAAGACACACTGCAGAGGGAAGTTTTCCCAAAATGTTTCAATGCTTCTGTTGGAGGTATACAAACACACAAAGTGACGTTTCATTTATGTCCTTTAACCTTTATCTCCTTTAACCTTTAACCTTTTATGGTCGTTCCTGAAAGGATTGCAACAGCAACGCTAAGTGTTTTCTATTTGCTGTACTGAGGTCTCTTGAACACCTCAGCATTAACTAATTTTATTTGGAACTATTTGCTAGCTATTGTACCGATAGAGGTAAGCGAGAAAGTGTTTTTTATCATTTGGGTGAACCAGCTCCACAAATGAAGTGAATTATTTCAACAGCTGCTGCTAGTGTCCATGATGACAAAAGTTTGAAAATGCTCTTACTTCTCATCATTTTAGTCTTTGTGCCTTGGAATATGGCAGCTCACACCTGCCCCGTGAAGAGAAATCAACGCTGCAGGATTTTTCACCCACAGGGAACCCAACTGTTTATGTCGCTCTGTGTGAAATATACTGTACTGTGTGTGCTTCCTCCTGCTTTATGCGATACACACAGCATATCGGACATGCACCTTAGCCTGTGAATCCCCCTGAGAGCCAATCACTCTGAAGCCTTTCACATTTACGGATAATGCAAGCGTCATGAAGATGGAACTGCAGCGTGAAGAAGTCGTCTGCGAGATATGAGCTCTGAGACGGTCCAAACTGGGCTATCCATCTCCGGCCTGAAACTGGTGATTCTGAGGGGAAATCATGTGTTGTTCCGGTGCTGCAACTTTCCTCATCCGATCTGTCTTCCCTCTCCACACATTGTTAGCTTCAAAGAACTTCTGCACCCCATTAGCCAGAAATCACTTAAAAGGGTTATTTCAAATTGCAAAAGCTTTTGACTTTCTTTGTTTCAAACAAGGAACAAAAGCAGGACTTTGAAGATGGCACACTGTGTGGGATTTCTGCGCAGAGCTCTCTATGGAGAAAGCAAAGCAATCTCATGCAAAGTAAGCGGTTATTGGCCTGTTGCAAGAGCATGAAAAGAACATCAATTGCTGCAATTCTCTAACACGACTCATAGAAGTATAGAACAAATGTACCTCCTCTGCAGACAGGAAAGCCATTATAGCTGCACATGCATTACATGATTTTCTCAGTACATTTCATCACCAAGTTTCAAAGACCTGCTGAACACTGCATAAACTCTAATGGTCTGGTCCAACATGATCCATTGTTTATTAAATACATTCATTTATTTGTTCCCTTTGGGGAGCAACATTATACATTATTGGTCAATAATGAGCTTCACAGTTGCCTTCACTGCTTGACAATATTGCAGGTGTTTTAATAATTCCTTCTCGGCCACTGATTTATTGCACTGAAACATTTCCAAAAGCAGAAAAAAAAAGCCAGCAGCTCTGAGGTAAAAGCCAACATCAGCACCGATGGTTGGTCGATGTTTTAAATGCATCATTTTTAACATCTCAGGGGAAATAGTTGGTTTATTTTCATGACTTAATGACTCATTGGAATAAAACTTAAAGATATTTAACTTAATTTCTGATTGAAATTTAATATAAATATTCTCCAGCCTACATATTTGGAATTAATGTACACTTGTATTTAATGCAAGCTTATTGTTAATGCTGTGACATCACAATATGTTCTGAGTCTATTTTGATTATTCTAGCAATAGCAAACAAATACTGCACACGGACACGTAGGCCTCATGCTGAGTCCTGCTCTGGTGTTCTCCTGCAAAATAATCCAGAAGGAGAAAAACAGAATATTTGACAGAATCCTGCAAATATTTGATGACCACGGCTTTTTAATGATGTGCAAACCACACATGAAAACTTCACCTTTTACACATTTGCATGATTTGAAAATAATATGGAGCCAAAGTTTAACATCTGAATGGGTTGTGAAGTTAATATAGAAATGGTTCCATCTAGTGGACAAAATTATTAGATCTTAAGCTTCACTATTACTGGGGAAAAACAAAACACAAAAAAGGCAAAGTAAGCAAGACAAATACAAATTTAAATTAAAGTTGTGTTTATTATAAATAGTGAACATAGTGATTATACAAATACATTAAGTGGAAATATTTAAATAATGTGTACATTTTTTAAAAAGTGCTTTTTTTGAATCGTGCTCTTGTGCAAATCAACATCTTGTGTCTTTTCTTAGAGTTCCTGCAGAGAAAAATCATACAAAACGTTAAATTTGAATAATGTGACAATTATAGCACCCCTTTAAACAGTATTGTGGATTAAATTACAACAAGGCTGCAATTATGCAACAGGAGTGTCAACATTCATCCATCTTTCTCATCATCATCATTCATCATGACTCCTTCAGGTCAACATGTAGAAGTCAGTAAACCAAAGTTTCACACCCAGACAAACAGGAAAGTATTAAACTAAAGCTAAAGTGAAATAAAAGCACCAAGGTGAAAAAAAAGCCTCAAAAGGTCAGAAACTGTACACAGAAGAATTTGATAGTTTAATATATGCAACAACCATGCAAATACCAAAATGGGATGTAGAAAAGAAAAGCCTCTAGAGTCAAAACATTTATGCTGACATTTCTGTGATAATAGAAATAAGAGACTGAAACAATATATTAACTTATTTCCATTGTTATACATCGTGTCACTTTCTGTGTCTAATACTATTTGTTGAGTAGGTGCTGATCCAAACCTGATCCTGCATTTGACGGCTCACTCTGTCTGTGCTGATTTTTTGAGTACAGTACAGTGAAAGTCAAAAGCAAACCTTGTGACTGTGGTTGTGCTTTCTTGTGTTTGTTCTGTGCTCTGGCTTCAACGTTGGAGCCATCATGGTTGGGTACCACCAATTTCCATGACTTCTCTGTTGGATGGGAAACTGTATCATAAAAGAGACTAGTTACCAAGGCTGGATTACCAACTGGGCCCCAAAATGTTGGCTCTCTCATTTGGGTCTTCATTGTACTGTAATAAGTCACTATCCTCTGAACTATGTTAAATATTGACTGATCAACAGCAAAAAAAAACAAACAAGGATGTTGATGCTGTGGTTTAGTGCCTGGGGGGTGATCTGGGAACACTAGGCGCTTAATGTAAGCATGTATGTTACAAGACACCATTATTTTTCTTAAAAATCAAAACATATTTTCTTACCAGTTTGCCACCTGTGTGTCAGGTAAATCTGATCCATGTTCCTCCATTTGTCATGAAACGAAGCTGGTACGACACAGTTTTCATCCATTTCTCGAATGGCGTTGCCGTGTGGACAGCGTTGCGGCCTCTCCTGTGCAAAAGGCTGACGTTGTTGCTCATTACACATACAGTTCTTTTCCCTAAGTTTTGGGTACACTGTTGCAGGGCACCTCTCCAGGTTCTGCTTGGAGGCTAGAGGCCTTTTGAGGTCTGTAAGCTTCCTCGGATCGTCAGCTGTCCTCCATTTTTGCCCCAGGCGACATGAACTGTTCTCAGAAGACTCTCCTTCAGTGTCACGTCCATGATGAGGAGCACAAACATCAGGATTAGAACCCTTTCGCATCAGGCGCCTCTTGCCGTGAGATTTACAGGTTTCACAAGTTGGTAAGAGCACATCGTTCCCCTGTTGAAAGGGAGCAGCTTTTCTTTTCAGGCTTCGGCCATCAAGTCCTGGACTGACAGATGTGCAGATCCTGTGTTTTGCCAGACATCTGGAGCAAAGTCGTTCCATCTTTGACACATAAGGGGAGAATGTGTTCTCGTTGAAATTTCTGCTGAGGCAACATTCATGGTCAGAGAGGCTTCGCTGATCCACCTTGCCTTTAGGTTTGTACCTCTCTTTTGATTTAGGAGCAGTAGGTTGTTTTTTGTACTCTAGGTCTAGTTTTCTTCTTCGACTAGGCACATCTAAAGTGTGGTTGGTCAGAGGTTTGCTCTCCTTCTTGGGTGGTGGGGGCATCTTGCTACAATAGTAGACATTATCAAAGTCAGCCAGCCAGTTTGTTGAGGGAAGGTACGCAGGCAAGGACTCAAAAGAAGTGTCCTGGTCATCCAGCATATTTGTTTCTTGTCTATGTTGGTTTCTATCTCCCTTAAGAGGGGAATTAGCCAACAAGAGCAAATTATGTGCAAGATCTACCTCTGTGGTGTGTGCTTTGTTTGTAATAGGAGCTTTATCTGCGACATCCATCACACAGCACAAAGCTTTAGACACAATCTCTTTCCCAGGACTTTCCACAGTGGTGACCATATCCTCCAGTTCAATTGTGGAGACAACCTCCTGTGTATAAGCATCTTTGTTTACAGTCAGCACATCTGCAGAGGGAACTACAGCCATTTCATCGTGAGAGTCTGGGAGGCTGTTCTGCTTTAGTGATTGAGGAGAGGAAACCAAAGATTCTTCCACTGACCAAACAGTGGACTCCAACTTCCGCAGCTCATCCAAGTACTTCGGGTCAAAGGGCAGGTGAACGACTTTAAAGTCAAAGTTCTTGGAAGTTATTCTTAGATCCTTCTCATTCCTGGTCTCCTCAAAATCACCATTTATTGGCATGTTGGATGTGACAGTCAGAGGACTAGTTTGGTTGCCACACTCCTCCAGAGCTGGGATCTTCTCACCAGTGCTGGATGACCCATCAAACTGGATCTCAGGACAAACTTGTGCCTGCTTTGACTCGTCTGAAGAAAGGCCCAGTGCCTCATCCTGCACCACATGACCCTGGAGAATGGAGCTACACTGGACAACATCTCGGGAAAATGTGTGGGACATCTCTGCAGTCTCGTGAGAATGCAGAAGCTGCAGTCCCACTGGTGTCGTGCAGCACTCAATCCTCAGCTCCTCAGTCTGAATCACAAAGCCGCCATTTTGTGGTGTTGTAGATGAGGGCACCGTGTCCTTGAGCTCCAGAGAGTGATCCTCCTTCTGCACAGCCAAGACTGGTGAAAGTGACTGACTAATAGGGATGCTGGAGGGATCACTGCTACGGACTGGGAGGACACCAGACGCTTCAACATCACTGGAAACCGGGGTACTGGTCCTCTGGGTGGAAGAGAGTGGCTCTGTTTGAACCTCAGAGCTGGTCATTTCTCTACTGGGGCCGTTGTGCTGATAGCGGAACCTGCGGGAGTGATAGGCCATGGTTTGGTAATACTGGGGGTTGAGCATACGTCTGTAGTCCATCAGATGGAGATTGGTATGGGGTACAACAAAGCCAGGTGTTTCTAGGCAAGGATTTGCCTGATAGTGTGGCATCACTGGCATGCCATAACCTTTAACAACAAATACTAAAAATTAATGAATAGGAAAATGTCACGACACGCATTTCAAAGAACTAAGTACTCTTGAATCACAGCAACTTAGAGTTCTACTAGCCAATCCAATCCTAACAGTTTTTTAAAGATTTCTGTTGGGTTTGGGAAATGTTGGCCCATATTTGATTCATCCCGAAGTGCTTAGCTAAAAGTGCTATTTACTGTTAACTGTGTGCTTCAAGTTTTTGAAAACGCTTCACCTTTCACCCTAAAGAACTGCAAAAGTCTCTGATAAGAGGTAAAACTTCTTTAAGAAGTAAAGAAGTTCATTTTATTTATTTTTTCCCGATGTAATTTATCTAAAAAGAAAATGTATCTCTTTCAGATGTTGGTGTCCATGTGCCAGGTGCTGTTAAGAAGATACAAAATGCTGCTCAGGTGGAAGGGAAATTATAGCACAGGAAATCAAATACCAGATAATTTACAACAAAATTAAGAGCCTACAGACATACTAGCAGATATGCAATGCCTTAATTAGGCACAGCAGTGCATTGAGCTGTATGCCAACATTAGCATGCTAACATGCTGACAATGACCATGCAAAAATGCTACTGCATAGCATGTCATCTTAGTTAAGCATGTTATCATGCTACCATTTGCTCATCCCCAGTATCTATAGCCTACTGAAGGCCATGGCAACTTATCCAATACCATTCCAAACAAGTATTGGATATTGGAAGTTATTAAAATTCATCATCTGGGATCCACAAATTTCTTTAACAATTATATTTTAAATTGCACAACGCAACCTGGGCGATGAGTACATAACCTATTGAACATAATGAGTCATTTATTGGTTATTGTGTGAAACTGACACCAAGTGAAAATACAAACAAAATATAATTACGTTTAGTGAAAACATTTCTGCCACTGTACCTGGAAGCATTTCATCACATTAACTGATCTATATATAACACAAAAGCTGTTCCACAGAGGACAAGGAGACTTACCTAAACCAGGGTAGCCATAAAATGGGTTGTAGGACACAGGCATGGGCATGGGTACAGGCCACTGCAGACTCTGCATGGGCAGATATGGCTGTGATGGCTGTATGTAGAAGAAAGGTTTGTGGTGGTGCTGCTGGTGCTGTTCCTCAGAGGCTCTTGAAGCTGGCCCTGGAGCTGGTTGATTGGGCCCCTGGGCTTGCTGAGGTCCATGTGGTGGACCCAGACCGTAAGAGTGTTTCAAAGTAGACGTAGCTGCCTCCATATCTGACAAAGACAAAAGAAGCAAGTTGAAATAATTGTTTGCTGATTCTTTGGTTGCATAAACAACACATAACTTCAGTGTACTGTAGTAGAAAAACAGGCACTGAACAAGCCTACCTACGAGCAAAAAGACAATTGCTAACAAACCAACAAAGCTTTTCTAGCATGACTTAAACTGGAAATCAAAGGTGTGGACTCACATATAGCTTTGCTAGACAAATGCTGCCGATTGGCTAGATTTTGGTACCAGGTGACACAGGTCTAATTAAAGCCAATAAAAATTGTTAGTTTTCCACTGACTCCCTCCCACTGGGGGCCTATTTTAAACCTATTTGCTGTGACATGAAACTCAAAGGAGGTGGAACGTTGAATGGCTTCAATTACCACAACAGGCCTGCAGCTTGTTGTTATCACCGGCTTGATGAGAGAACAGGACACAAAGGTTATGGCACTGAAACAAAGCTCAGCTTGCCCTTTTGAGAACCTTAATTTATTCTTTTTCTCGTTGGTCATGTCATCTGCGGAGCTAAAATGCAAAGCGCACACGTCTTCTGCTGATAATCTAGAAAACCGCTTGTGTGGTTGCCTGAAGCCGTATTAGTACACAGACAGTATCGTCTATGAAGAATAACATAGCAATGTGTTATTCTTTTGAATAACTTTGATTCTGAAAGGTGTTCTGGTTGGTGCATTTTCAGACAATCCAGAAATAAAGTGCACATTTATTTCCTTCATCTGCATTTGTCTTGTTTTGTCTAACCAACAGTAGAGTTTTAAGATGTAATATTTTAATGATATTGACTGATCAGTAAATCTACATATTTGAGTGACTGGAATAAAGAGCCACCTTATTAAAATTATATATCATTTATTTGAAATAAATTTAATCAATATACATTAGTAATTCATTATTTCGAAAGGCCAGGGTCTATTCATGTTCATTAGTAAATGTATTTTGATCTTCAATCCTACATCTTCTGCCATATTTATAGACCTACCTTAAACAAAATATGTAATATGTATGAAAATGAAATGTGAGAAACCTCATGACTTCAGTCACTGCAGTTAAATATCAACTAAACATCAGAACAAACATGTAATTTCATAATCTGCCATCATATCAGTTGTTATAACATCTGTATCAAATAATTAAACACAAAGCTTAAATAATGACTTTTATTGGACTGGCCCCAAACAGTGGCACACCATCTGCAACAGTCTTTCAGCCCATTTACCCGTTTGTGAAATTCATTATTGATGAATAGTGTAAGGCAGTGACACCACATAAATTTCATACTTTTTTTTTTTTTTTTTTTTACTTTTAGTTAACAAAAAGAGGATTCCTGTGCAGTGCATTTCACCTAGTGCTATAAGTATTTTTAAATTATCCTGGAACATTTACACCTCCATGGGGACCTATAAGATAAAAAAAAAAAAAGAAGAGAGAAATAGTTTACTCTTTGCAGACTGTACTGCTGCATATGAAATAGTCATTGAGAAATAACAAAGCTGTTGAAGAATATTGTTAGTGATTAATAGCGAAAAAGGCTTAATCTCATGCTGTGATCTAAACTTTCACCTACAGTTCAACACACTTTGCTCAAAATTTAATCCTGGGACGTTATCGTCTTGGTTCTCTCATTGTAGAGCCTTAAAGATGCAAAACAGTTAGAGAGAACAGAGTTATAAAAGTCAGGGTTCCCAGATTTATAGATTATTATAATAAACTATGTATATTCACCTCTCTCCCAGTGTAATGGTGGCGGCTCGCCGTCGTCGTCATTTTCTTCATCTCTTGGTCTGTGGTACATCACTTTCCGCTGAGAACTCATCTCTGTCGAATAAAGTTGATCAAATCATCGAGAGCTTAACAATAAAGATAACTGACACTGATATAGTCTATAAAATCTCTTCACATCTCAGCTGTGACTACACAATAACAAAGTCTCAGAGACTCTCTGGAGTCACGTCTTTTGTTTTGGGGTTTGTCCCATTTTAAACAGTAAATTAAGAAACATGCTGAACTAATTGTGTGCTGCAAGACATTCAGAACAGTGTATTTAATGCACTTTTTTATAATAAAAGTATGTATATAAAAAATAATAAGGGATGCAAAGAGCAAAATACAGTGAAAACCGCACTCACTTGCCTGCAAAATTGGTGTTCTTTCTGCTCAAGCTGTTTGGCCAAATTTCAGACACTTTTTTGCTAATTACAGCTGCAAAATGGCACCAAGAGGTTTGTGTTTGATTTATCAGCTGCAGAGTTTCCAATTTCATTTTTGGCAGATCAGTCTTTTTACCTTGTTGTTGCAGGGGAGCTGCCTGTCTCCGTCGGGGAATCGCATCACATTCTCCCCACCTGCCTTGGTCTGCAGCAGCCAGATCTTCTCTGCAGAGTCCATCTATGACACATGTGAAACACTCGTGTGAAAATATTTCAACTAAGGATGTCAAAAGAAAAAGAAAAGGACTTACCCTGACACGTTCTACAGTGTAGCTCCCCAACAGCCATGTCTCGAATCTCACCATCAGCTGGCTCCTGCTTACAAAAGTCATGACCTTCTTCCTGGTCAACTAGATCTGAGGGATCTTTGTATTGACCTCTTTTATACCAAGATTTAGTTGCATGTCTCACTGGGACAGAGTGAGGTTTCCTGGGTGCAGGATGTTTCCTCACGATCACTCGGACAGGCTGCTCACACCCTCTGCCATACCTGCTCTCCTCCTCAGAGTCTCCAGCTTCTTCTCTGTAAATCTTGGAGCTGTGGACTTTGCTCCTGCTCGTCCCCTTTGACAGGCTTTTCCCGCAGCAGGTGCACACAACCCTCTTGGAACCTGGCAGCCACACTTCTTCTACTTCCTCAGCCGCTTGAGGAGTATCACCCGCGACCTCTGCGAGCCTCCTGCCCGTGTAGACGTGTTTCGGGAAGAGATCTACGTCCTCCAGGTCCGTGGAGAACATCTCATCTCTGGAGGAAAGCTCATCCAGAGATGGACTAAGGACACTCATCCGCTCATGAGTGGTCTGCATGGAGAGGTAGTTGTAGCAGTAGGGACCTGCAGGAGAGGAGAGGCTGCCAGCTCCAGGTGTCAGAACGCTGTCAAAAGGCAGCTTGAGGATCTGATAGCTCGGGTTGGATTTGGACTCATTTAAAGACCCTGTTTGAGGTTCTGTCTTTGAGAGCTTGTCGCTGCTCTTACTAAACGAAAAGGAAGGTGCCAGCGGTGGTGTTTGCTTCAGGAGCTCTTCAGCATCACCTCTGGGAACCAGCTGATCGGTCACTAAGCTATCTGACTGGATACCTGTGACAACCTCTTTCTCCAGAGGGAGGTGTTTGTCTCCCGCTGCCTGCTTGAGCTCAGAACAGTCTTCATGAACTGAGGAGCAGTCGAGGGGCAATTCCTCGTCCAGTCCTCCTGACCAACATTCCTGAGAGTTCAGGGCATCTAAGCTCCGCTGGCTGGTCTCACCATCATACTCTGCTGTGATTGAGTTAACGAAGGTCACGGCTGCAGAGTCTAAGTGACTCTCATCAGGTGCTGCACACTGCTCTTCACTTTTCTTCTCGTCTTCTGGACAAAACATCCCAGAGGACTGCGAGGCAACACCAGAGTCAAGTTCTCTCTCAGCTCCCTGCAGCTCACTGGCTCGAATTTTATCCAGGCACTCGATGAGCTTTGTTATGGCATCGCTGGGGTCGGTTTGAACCTCTGAACAGGCCATTTCTCTGCGCCCCTGAGGCTGCAAGTGATGCTGCTGGCGTGGCCCATCACTCCAGGTGGGAGGAGGGAAGCGAGGCTCAAACATTCGCCTGTAATCCATTGGATATATGGGGGCGTGCGGGAAAACAAAGCCAGGATACTGCATGTACTGGTAAGGGTGCATGCAGGGACGGCCAAAGTTAAAACCTAGAGAAACAACAGAGCACAGCAAGATTTCAGGCAACCAATACTGGTTTGTGGAAACAAATCACTGGTAAATAGGTGATACCTCCAGGCAAACCATAGTGACTGTATGGGTTGTTCATTTGCCAGTGCTGGTACAGGTAGTAAGGCTGAGATGGAGGCTGGACATAGAAAAAAGGTCTGGGATGATGAGTTCTCTGTTGTCCACTCCCAAATGCATGTGGCTGTTTGCCTCCATCTGCAGGAAGCAGCAGGGGAAATATCAGACAGGTGTTTATCTAATTATTATCTTAGTTAAATCACTTTTCAATTATTGTTTAGAATAATGATACAAGTGCTAAGTCGTCACAGCTCAGATGTTAGTTAAACTAGTAAGAAACACATTAGCTACCGTCCATTTTCACTTTCGCGCTCCTGTTCAACCTGTCAGAAATAAAACACCGCAGCAGTGGGATGGAGACAGACTTATTAACATCCCCCAGCTTCTGGAAACTAAAGTCAAACTTTCTTTTTTAAACGAGTAGAAGTAAAGACGCTTCACTCTCGGATCCACACGACGTCCTACTAACAAAAACCGAAGCGTGTGCGCTAATTACTCAAATAGGAAAAACCTGGTGCTTCAGGACTGTGGCCTTTACTGACAAGTGGACAACACGGTTCCGCACCGGCAGAAATAAATGTTGCACTATTCCTCTTACTATTATTATTGTTGTTGTTATTATATATATTTTTTATTTATCAGCTATTGGTGAATTTGATAGACTGTTGAACTCCACCAACTCCACGAAGATTTTAATATTTAATACACAGCCCAGTAGCACAGGTTAGATGTGGTTGCAGTTCTACCGTGTCACCGTCTGCCCAGCAGAGGTCGCTCTTTCTCTCTCCACCACTACAGGTCGCTAAGTTCGGGCGCATGCCCAGTTTCCTCATATGGCCTCTGGTCTTCGAGGCGCTTATGATGTGCTGAAAGGTTGCCCGCTGCTCAGCGCTTCTTTACACTGTTTAATGTCTATATTTGGCTTTGGGAGCTTACTTGGCACTTTCACCTGACGAGAAACCCATTTGTGACGGTTCGGTGTGTGGAGTCCGCCAGCAGTTACTGTAAGAAAGCATGGATTTTGTTTATTGAGGCTAAAATGAGGCTCAGTCAGGTAGCTAGCTTACGTATGTTTAGCTAGCTGTGCTAGCCTGGCTAGTTCGCTGTCCGTCTACTACTACGAGCAGCACGACCGCTCCATAATTTGCTAGCTGCGTGGGTTTGTAGCTATCATGTCCCTTCTGGAACAGTTTCACAATTGAGGTGATTGTGTCAAATGCTTCACTTTTTAATAAGAAGCAAGTGTGCATCAGCAGACATGCTAACTCGTTAGCTAACCCCGGAATTGTGCAGCGAAGAGAAGCTAAACTTGCTAACTTGCCCACGAGTGGCAGCAGTTAAAGATAAAGTGTTAAGATCGAAGCTAGCTGATTATTTGATGTATTATATAGTTGTTTTGAAATAAGGATGGCCACGTCGTTGAACGTGTGCTTTGAAACATAATGAAAAGGTTAGTTGGCTCAGCTAACCTCGGTGAGATGTGTGTTTTGCCACAGGGCCTGCGTCTCTGTTACTTTGTCATGTTTCAGAGGGGAGACGAGGTTTGTTTTGGACATGAGGGTTAACAATTACGTGCCAACGTTGCCAACCAGAATCAGGCTGAATATATGAAGAAACTCGTCCAGTTTTAGCCGTTATCTTCAGCACAGCCTGCTAGTTAACAGGTGTATGACGATAAACTGTCGAAATGGACTCGTGTGTTTGGTGGATGGCTGACTAATGATTTAAGCATGAAGGTGATGTATGTAAATACTCTAAAAGTAAGTGAAGATGAGTCTAATGACTGATGCTCGGTGTCAGCTAACGTTAGCATTAGCTAGCTAGGTCTAAATCTGTTAGCAAACAACACCCCTGATGTCATCTGTAGCATGGGCAACATATCATAACGCTGCTCATCCTTGTCATGTCACTACTTTGAAATCTGAGCCGCTTAGCTCCGCTGTGCTAAATGATAACTAACTAGTTGCTCACACTAGTTAAATAGTGTTCACGGAAACTGGCGATGGTATAAATCTCACGGTGACAGCTGTCGCAGGGCGTGTTGAGGCGAGAAGATGACACCAGATTAGGGGTCGTGTCCGGTCCGGTCGGATCAGATTCAGTGCGGTGTGAAGATGGTTGTAAAATCAATCGACATAAATATTCAGCTGAGGGGACGATGTGGGCTGAGCTGCTCGAAGGCGGTGATAGTGGATGCCATGTTAACCAACAAAAAGCCCAGTTCGTTTAATTTGGGAGCAGTTTAGCGAATCTCTTTTTGCATGTGCATGATTTAAACATTATATTTTCCTCTTTAGCGTTTACTATCTGACACACATTGCTGCAGGACTCTACCTAAAAGCAGTTGTCGTATCTCATTTACTACGTATTACCTTCCTCCACCATAAAACCTTGTTACCCAGCAAAGAGAATTTTTATTAATAGAAATGTTCTCACAAGCACGTTTTCTGGTCAGAAGAGTCCATCCTATGCACTGCAGATAAAAAATAGTTTGCAATAGTTTGCCTTTACGTAACACATTTACACCTTTCCTTTTTTTATTAATGTGTGTCCTCTCTTATAAATAACCATATGAATATAACAAAATATATTTGTATCGGCTTGTATAATGATAGGGGATACACTGATATATATTTGATTCCATTTTCCCATACTTAAAGGTGCTGCTACAGGGGTTTCTGTGTTTTCTGACACCTTGGAGAGTAACCTGGAACTCAAATCACTGACCCAGCGGTTTACAGATCACTACTCTATCAGCTGAACCACTGCCACCACAGTGGTCATTGTCAGTCCAACTGTCTGGCTGTCAGTATCTACAGTAGATGCTAAGAATCAAAATAGAGTGTAGGGAAATGTGGCGGCAGGTAACCTACAAAATGTCTGCTTAAAGAAAAATAAAGGAGTAAAGAGCAGATGTAGTAGGAGTTATTATTTTTCTGTACTGCCACAGCAGTTTCCATGGATTCTAGACTCATCAATGCTCGTTTTGTTGTTCGTCCCTGTCTTTCAGACCCAGCACTGATGTAGCAGTGATGCGACAGCAGTCGCGCTCTCTCTCTACCTCCGGTCCCCAGTGCTGCACTGCATGACCTCAGACAACAGATAAATCCACAAGGGGGAAACTACCCTTTCCTCACCCAGGACCCCTTTCTTCTGGATTCCTCTGACACTTGCTCACCTCAACCCCACAACCTTCTCATCTTTCCAGTCATCTTTAGCATAAGGAGCACCAAAAATTTTACACATAAGCCTTGAACACCTCCACTTGGGCGAGTGGAGGTGTTCCCCCACTACCCACATCTGTCTTGAAGAATTATATTTTTTTTCTCCTGGTTGTCTTGAGTCCGGTTCTGCCGGCTGTGTGACTTTTCAAAACTGGGGCGAGATTCATGGGATGCAACCATGTCGGATCTCAGTGAGCGCAGGCCGGTCAATACGGACTACGCTGTCTCCCTTCTGGAGCAGCTCAAGTTCTTTTACGAACAGAAATTACTGACTGACGTTGTACTGCTGGTGGAGGACACGGAGTTCCCATGTCACAAGATGGTCCTGGCCACATGTAGCTCCTATTTCAGGTGAGTGCGCCACACTGCTGTCGGCCTCGTACTGCCGATATGGGATTATTCACTTTGTATGTTGGGCATTTCTGTTTCTCTCAACCCTTAGGGTGGTATTGATCATTTTTTTGTGTTTTTTAATAAATAATGCACCATACAGAATTGTTTTTAGTGCATAAAGACAGGTTTCTCCCCAAAGTGTTATTTTAATAAGGTTTAGGTTCACTGTCACTATGTAGCGTGGTTCTGTATGTGCTTGCCTCCTACAGTTACAATGAATAATGCATCACATTGTACAGCAAGTGTTATCCAGTCTATATGTGCAGGATGAAAAACAAGGAGATGGTGTTTCTGTAAAAGCAGGGACGTGGGTCACTCTGCTCCAGTTATTCCGCCTCTGATATATTTCTGCATGGAAAAAATGATGCAATCGTTAACCTGTAGTACCACAGATGTATCCCTCAAGGCCCTGGGGAGGCCTCATTTGTACGCACAACATTGCATAATGAAGTGTGCGCACTGCAGCGAATATGACAGAACAGCAGCCCCGGCTCTGGGAAGAGTCCATCTGTACATGACAGGAGCTCATGCAGCATTTGAACGCGCTGTATACCTCTGTCTTACCACTCCCTCCCTCTTCTTTCCTTGCACACTCACACAAGCATTCCAAGAAAAAAGTCCCACCAACTTCATGCCTCCGTCACCCCCACCCCTCCCAAATTGTGCCTAGTTTCTCACGCACTCGTTTTCTGGCGAAAACATGCAAAACATTTCCCCTCCAGGGTTTAGAGGTGTCGCAGCACTTCCTCTTAACTGCTATTCCTTTCCTATTGCTCTGTCTGCCGCCTCCTCTCCTTGCACGCATTGCTTTAGGGGAGAAGGGGGGGACTCTGGAGAGAGCTTGTTTGGAGGGGAAAGTCTGGTCACGTAGGTCTTGGTGAGAGATGGAGAGAAAAGGGGAAGAAAGAGGAAGAAGAGGGAGGGGGTGCAGGGGTATGCCTGCAGGGTTGCGTAATGCAGCCTGGCAGGTTTAGCCCCTGCTGTGATCAGCACACAGACACACACCCCAAACCTCCTGTTCAAGAGAGTAGAGCTGTGTTTGCGGCCAACTTACTGTTGAAAGTAGAAAAACTATTATTTTTATCTATTATGTAATCAGTCATGTTTAATTTAATCAATTATAAAATCTATAGAATGTTGCAGAATTAAAAAAAAGCCTTATCTAAAGAACAACGCAGGCTGAAATTGATTATTATCTTGACCAGTCATTAATTGTTTATGGAAACTCAGTGACTAATGATAATTAAATGTCCATCGCAAGTTCTATGTCTACAAACATCCTGTTTGGTCAGATCAACAGTTCAAAACCCCAAATATATTCAGTTTACCTATAAAACAATAGAAATCACAAATATATCATTTGAGTAGCTGAATCACAAAAGGATTAATTAATGACCTAACTTGTTGTTGTGTCTCACCTGGAAAAAATAATTTTCACAAATTTTGTCTGACCCCTTGTCCAAAACCTAAACCCAATCATATAAAAGAAAGAAAAACAGTAACCCACACATGTGAGGAGCTGGACATAGGAAAAATAATAGAAAAAAAGCAACGTTACTTGATGAATTAGGAGTAAAAATTAAACCAATAAATTATTTATACATAGAACCATACACAAAAACCTTCTACAATGGCAGTGAAAAGATTGAGTGCTCACTAATAATTTGTTTATAGTAGACATTAGTTATTCAGCTTGTACATAGTAATAGATTTTTACAAGAGTGTTCAAAAACACCAGTTTGTTTTCTCAGCAAAAACAGATGGTTGTGATGGACACCAAATAGTAAAATCTATTAAAAACAAACAATTAAAGCAATATTGCCCACATTGTGCTTTTAATATGTGACAAACATCTCTGCAGCAGTGAGAGTTAAAACCAAAGGCATCTTCAGAATAAAATCATATGACTGGCTCAAGCCGCTAACACATTCACGGTTGCATGAAATGTGACAAACTGTTGTAGTAAAAGAGGTTAAAGAGGCTCCGAGTCATGGCGAGAGCTTAAGAATGACAACATGGGAGTGTAGGCGGGCTGCGGAGGCTGCTGCGGCAACGTGTGCACAGAGAGCCCATCAGTCAGCTGCTCAGTGTCACTTTTTGTCATTCAGTATTTGAAAAACTGGGTAGGTAGACAAGCTAATAAATGCACCACAAGTGCAAAGTATCAAGAATGTAGTAACATTGCTTCAAATAAGCAAGTGGTTTTCAGTGTTATAGTGTTATATGCTAAGATATGCATGTTTGGACAAAAACAAATGAAAATATTGACTGAATACTGAGCCTGACAAATAATAATAATAATAATAATTTGTTCATCCATCTATTCTTTTTCTGCTGATTATCTGGGGTTTGGTCGTATTGGCATCAGGTTCAGCAAGGTAGTCCAGACTTCTCTCTACCCATCCATGTTTTCTAGCTTCTCCAGGGACTTCCTAAGATTTCCCCAGGCCAGATGACATATATAATCCCTCCGGTGTATTCTGCATCTTCCCTGTGCTCTCCTACCAGTATAGCTCCAGTGGGTGGCCTCCATCCCAATCAAATGGTCAAACCATCTCAGCTGGCATCTTTTGACACGAAGGAACAGTGACTCTCCTTCACCTCTGAACTCAGAGCCATATCTCTAAGGCCAGTCACCCTAACTAATTTCAGCTGCTTGTGTTCGTGATCTCATTCTCAGATAGGTGATAGGTTATAACGTAGATCAACTGGTAAGCTGCAGATCCCACGCACTATTTTACCCCCATTTGTTAACTCTGAGATAGTTTAACTCCTTTGGCTGGGGCAAAGACTCACTCCCAATCCAAAGAGAGCTACCACCATTTTCGAGCAGAGAACCGTGACCTCACACTAAATCATTAATAATGTGAAAACAATGGCAAAGACAGAGTTCGGAGTTAAGTTTTAATATCATTTGGTTTCTTGTTCCACTTTGAAAGTAACTTAGATTCCGAACTCACAATAAATTTGTGAAGCCTTGACGGGCCTCCTTAATTACTGTCTTTGGAGACCAAACAGTGAATCTAGGAATTGACAGGCATGTTAATCTAGGTGGCTTTTAAAATGAAAGGATTTCATTGAGGAAGTATTGCAGTATTACAACGTCTGGTTTTGTATCAGTACACAGATGTGTTTAGTAACATTCAGTCTACATGGTGTTGGCTTTCAAATGACATGACCACAGTGGGGAATTAACTCCAGCAACAGCGGTTACATGTACCCAGGCTATGGCTGCTAACTTTGTTTTTCCTTCCAGTTTGGACATTTGCCAGCTGTCATTAGGGGGCTCTGTTTATTTAGTAGAAAAACTTTGGATAGTAAAACAGTGAACAAGACTGAACCATCAGTTGCTTTACTTGCTATGGGTTTATCTACAACTGTGGCATTTTTTCTCTAATTGAGGAAGTTGACATAAACTCTGGATACTTTCAGAATAAATAGGGGAAATCAGTCCATGAATTGAAAGAACATGATTGAGTAAAAATCCAGACAAATATTGACCCAGCTGTAAAATGTTTAGTGGAACTCATAAGGACGTGGATCTTTTTTTATCTGCTGCTTAGTTATGATACTTAAAATGTATTTATTAATGTATTCCAA
Source organism: Ctenopoma multispine (assembly GCA_034779795.1). Classification (NCBI taxonomy): domain Eukaryota; kingdom Metazoa; phylum Chordata; class Actinopteri; order Anabantiformes; family Anabantidae; genus Ctenopoma; species Ctenopoma multispine. Next base: position 13,684,899 of record JAUYWH010000012.1, on the reverse strand, counting down.
AAGAACTATTAGGAGACCAGCTTTGTGAGCTTTAGATTTACTGATTTTTAATATAAATATAGGCTGTGTTTGCTTTAGTCCTGCACAGAAATATATCTGAAGGGATGTTGCCACTATCGTGGATCAGGTTTCACCAGCAAATGCTGGTTTGGATTCGCCAAGTACAGTAGAAATCTGACCTGGTTCATGTCACAACACAGTTACCATAATGACACATGAGGTGAAGCAGCTGATAAAATCTCTTATCTTCGTGGACACATTAGTGAACCGTGTGAGAGCTCGTTCCGTAGCTCCTGCTGACCCTGTGTTGTCACCCGTTGTTGCAGGGCAATGTTCATGAGTGGCCTCAGTGAGAGCAAACAGACCCACGTCCACCTGAGGAACGTGGACCCAGCCACATTGCAGATCATCATCACCTACGCCTACACGGGAAACCTGTCCATCACTGACAGCACGGTGGAGCCGCTCTACGAGACCGCCTGCTTCTTACAGGTGACTGTAAACACTTAAAGAGAAAGTCAAGGTTATCCTAAAATGAGTGCATGTTTTCAAGAAAAGACCAAAAACAATGGTGGACTGTGCCCGCTAATATAAGTATTATTTTTCTGTAGCCTGAAAGTATTCAGACCCCTTACCCGTGGAATATTCCGCTTGTTTCAAGTGTTCTTTTGATGCAAAGGGAAATTTACCTGACTGACTTATGACTGTGTCCTGTACAGGTAGAAGACGTCTTGTTGCAGTGCAAAGATTACCTGGTGAAGAAGATAAACGCTGAGAACTGTGTCCGCATGCTGAGCATCGGCGACCTGTTCAGCTGTAGTGAGTTAAAGCAGAGCGCCAAGCGTATGGTTGAGCACAAGTTCCCCATGGTGTACCGACAGGAGGCCTTCCTCCAGCTCTCCCACGAGCTGTTGATAGATGTCCTGAGTAGTGACAACCTCAACGTGGAGAAGGAGGAGACGGTGCGCGAGGCGGCCATGTTATGGTTGGAGTATAACATGGAGGCGCGCTCGCAGCACCTGTCCTCTGTGCTCAGTCAGATCCGCATCGACGCGCTGTCAGAGGTGACACAGCGTGCCTGGTTCCAGGGCCTGCCACCTAATGACAAGTCGGTGGTGGTGCAGGGCCTCTACAAGTCCATGCCCAAGTTCTTCAAGCCTCGGTTAGGCATGACAAAGGAGGAGATGCTGATCTTCATGGAGGCCATGTCAGAAATGCAGGGGGAAGGCTATGTAATGTCCGGGTCTTTGCCTACTACAGTGGTGTGTTACAGTCCACAGGCAGAGAAAGTGTACAAGCTCTGCAACCCCCCAGGAGACCTGCAGAAGGTGGGAACCCTCGTCACTCCAGACAACGATGTGTTCATCGCTGGCGGACAGATCCCTCTGAAAAACTCCATCACCAACCACGGAAAGAGTGGCAAGTTACAGGCAGTCTTCCGCTCAGTTGATAGCTTTTTCTGGTTTGACGCCCAGCAGAATGCTTGGGTACCTAAAACCCCCATGTTGTGTGCCCGAATCAAGCCGTCGCTGGTCTACTGCGAAGGCTACATCTATGCAATCGGAGGCGATAATGTTGGAGGAGAGCTGAACAAGCGCACGGTGGAGCGCTATGACTGCGAGAAGGATGAGTGGACCATGATGAGCCCTCTCCCATTTGCCTGGAACTGGAGCACCTCAGTGGTGGCACACAACTGCATCTACGTGATGACCCATGACCTGATGTACTGCTACTTCCCACGAGCCGACACCTGGGTGGAGATGGCCATGCGCAAAACCAGCCGCTGTTTTGCCTCTGCAGCTGCCTTCGGTGACTTCATTTTCTACATCGGTGGCCTCCATGTGGTCAGCAACTCCGGCATCCGTCTGCCAACCAGCACCATTGATGGCTCCTCCGTCACTGTGGAGATCTATGATGTCAACAAAAATGAGTGGCGCCTGGGCGCCAACATCCCTGCCAAGCGATACTCGGACCCATGCGTGCGGGCAGTGGTGCTGTTGAACTCTCTCTGCATTTTCATGCGTGAAACCCACATGAACGAGCGTGCAAAGTATGCCATCTATCAGTATGACGTGGAGCTGGACCGCTGGTACCTGCGGCAGCCTGTGTCTGAACGAGTGCTCTGGGATCTGGGTAAGGACTTTCGATGTGCGGTGGGGAAGCTGTATCCCTCCTGCCTGGAGGAGTCCCCATGGAAACCCCCAACCTACCTCTTCTGCCCCGACGGAGTGGAGGAGTTTGAGGTGGACGGGGAGCTGGTGACCCTACCTCACGTATAGCTCTGTCTCCCCTTCCCTACTTCGCTGACTGAACCAGCAATCTGTAATGCTGAGGGATGAACATGAAGGGGGGGCTCATCAGATCTCTGAGAAATTAAAGGGTTTGACATTAGCTGTGTTGTGGAGGGATCTCTGGACTTTGGAGGCTTGCATTTACTACAGCTGTTGCTGATGAACAGTGCAGCCTAAAACAAGCTTGGAGCGAAAAGATGCCTCAAAAATATTAGTAATCTGAAAATTTCTGTGTTTTGGTTTATTATTTTCTTTTGTCAGTTGTGACATCTGTTAGATATTATTACAAGTCTGTCATACTGTTTCTACAATGTGATAATCTGAACAACAACTGATTTTGTGATGATGATGATGCACTTAACTGGTAAACTTTCTCGGAATGACAATGGCAACTGTACCAAAATCCCCCAGCCCCACCCTCCAGTCGTGGCTTCTCCCTCTTACCTCCTCTCCTCTTTTTCTCTTCTTTCACCACTGGTAAAGGAATAGTCTGTGGAAAATCTGTGTTTGGACTAGCACACACTCTTGTTCTGTTGGCTTAAAAATTGAGCTCTGGAAAGTTTCTGGATTCATTGCTTTTAGCTTTTAAACGTGACTAAATTACGTTTAAATTACATTTCTTTGGATTTTGGACTCTGATATTCCTTAAGATTATAAATCTACTTTTAAAACTTAATTAATTAATGAATAGATAGAAATGTAGGGAATGATGTTCATCTCAAGATCTCGGAGCTCTAGCTGAGATGTTTTGATTGCTTTTCTTGGTTGACCAATAATCCAAAACAGAGAAAAGATGCAAATACTCACATTTCAGGAGACCATGTTAAGCTTTTTTGTGGCTGGTTTAGTATAAGAAATTGGCAAAAAACATTTCAAGCAAATACAGACAGACACACTCTGACTCCAGCGTGTCAGATGTGAGAATTTAGGGTTTTTTTGCTGAATAGTTTATGCTTTGGACTGTTCAAACATTCACACAGACTCTGCTAACTTTATATAGCTTTCTATAGTGATTATTCTGCAGGTCTGCTTTCACTATAAATTGATTTTGTTCATTTTCACTACTACTTGTTTCTTGGTCTCCATTGGATGTGACGGGGACTCTTATAAGTTTATGTATCAGCCTACACAAAATAATGAAATACAAGCTTGTCAGAGCCACTTTTAAAGCCAGCAGAGGCAAGTATTTGATGTTCGGAAACACAGGGTTTTAGGGTGGAGTATTCCTTTAAAAACAAGATCCATCTGTTTCTTGAATTAGCCCTGCAGACAAGAAGAACAAGGGCTGTGGTTGAGTGGGCAGGGGAGTCTGACGATGGGCAAAGGTGGAGAGGGTTTAAAAGAGGGTGACTGCAGGTCCGGTCACCTATCACCTCTCCTCCCTCATTGCTCGCTCCTCCAGCCTGACTCCTCTACAGCACTTCTATGACCTGTCAGTCTGTTTGCACATAGGTCTTCCACTCAACCAGCAGTTTACACCTCACTTTATCCATCGTCACATGGTCATGATATGTTTTTCTTTCCATGAGGGTCTGCAAACTCCACTCTCAGTACAACCATAGGTTTCGGGCTCATCATTTTTTTTTCCAAGCTGCTGAAATAATTATATATATATATACATATATATGTGTGTGTGTGTATATATATATATATATACGTATATATATGTGTGTGTGTATGTATATATATATATATATATATATATATATATATATATATACGTGTATATAATATATATAAAATTAAATATATATTTTTCATATGTTAAAAAGATAGCTGTTATAGTGTGGAGAAAATAACCAGGTCTATTTTGTATTAGTGTCTTTTTTTAATTTAATATCAGACATTACTGTAGTGTGATTGTGGGTAGATGTCCATTTTCCTATCAGATTAAATTTAACTGAATGAATATCGAGGATTCTTGCTGCTGATTGGTTGTGAGAGGAGAGGGCTGGCCCAGGGCTGTTGCTATGGAAATCGTCCCGGCAACCACTAGCAGTAGTGGAGGGGGGGGCGGGTTAGGGAGGGAAGGGAAGGGGCCTTCCTCCTACCTTAAAAACATGAGCACAGGTGCTTCATGACAAACCTTACTAGCATGTTTGGCTGCATCATATTCCTTTGGCACTGTATTTTGAATGAACGTTAATTTATTAAAAAATATACCAAAAACGTTCCTGAAACTGACTCCCTGTTTGGTTTGTCTGGACTGAAATGTGGTGTGGTATTAAGCCCCATGGGGAAAGTCTTGTGGACAGGCAGCTACATTCAAGGTCCTGCCCAGGGGGCACTTTGAGATGTGGCAAAACTGGGAGTTGAACCACTAACTCTGCGGTCCTTGAACAACAACTTAACCAACTGAAGAGCTGCCTAGGGGGTGTAACAATTTTAAAAAAGACACCACAACACAAACGTCTAGGGAAAACCAGCTCACACTGCGTTCGAGGACAGAACTAGTGTAGGCCATTGATGTTGTGAGGTGTTTCAGGGACACTACAGAGTGTAGGTCATTTGTGTTTCAAAACCTCCCAACCCCCAAAAAGCCAAAACAAAAACCAACGTATGTTTGAATATTGAACACTTGGAAATGACTGGTATCAATCAACTTATCTGTAGCACTGATTATCCAAAACTTTATAAATTAACACAAGTTGGTTTGCAGAGCAGGAATATGTGGCGGAAGGAGTCAAGAGTCTGTAAAATACATAAACACTTAAATGGAATGAGTGTAAAACCCAAACATTTGATTGGTCAAAAGGGCCAATCAGATTCTCAAATTGGCAAAGGTGCTCACAAGCCAAAAGTAAAAAATATTAAACCAACTCAAAGAAATTAAAACCAGTTTATAAACCAGTGATAAAAACATTCCTGATCCTGTGTGTTCTAGCTTCACTGGGTGTGAATTCCTGTTTGTCTTGGACTAAGCTTTCCCTGAGGTCGCAGAGTTCCTGTGTCGCGGTGATGGTGTTGAACTGTTGTGCGTTTTGTCTGCTGACATGCTGCCACAACGACAAGAAGCGAAAAATAATCGTTCCACTTAGATAAAAGTCTGCAGTTTTTAATTATGTTTTAATACAGCAATATAATATAGAATCACTTTCTTCTCAAATACATTAAAAGGATCTGTCAAGAAAATATGAGAATTTGGATTCACAATACATTCATATCTTATAAATAAGAAAAATATATCAGTAGAAACAGAAAGAAAATGTAAGTTGATATTTTCTTGAAGCGAATCCAGAAATCATAAACAAATTTTAAAAAATGTTTAAAGGCATAAAAAAAACGCAACAAACAAAAAAACGAGCAAACATTAAAAACATTTTAAAAACAGGAGCGTGACGCTCATTACAGCTGTAAAACGGGACTGGACAGAGCATGCTCACTGGACCACTTTTAGCTCAACAGTTGTTGAATATTTAGAGGAAAGTGGAGGGAAAAGGTCCTGTAAGCACCTCAAAATTACAGTTATACGACATATGGATTCACATGAACAGAACAGCTGAATGCACACAGTGGTCTGTAGATATGGACTTGTTCCAGTGTCGTCGTGATAAAACATGGATATTAAAGAGATAACAAGTTCATACACAACAAATAAATAAGTTATCTGACTATCTTCAGATTTCCTAAATATAATTATCCCAATATACTGACAGCAAAGTACAAAAAGGCCTGGGTGGTGGTTCCTTCACAGTAAAGGTTGTAGGAAGGAAGATTTTATTATGTTTATCAGGGCACAAAATCAAGCACTGGGTTTACAGGGACTGATGTAGCAACACTGTGGTTATGTGGGTAACAGCATTCAGATTTAGTCGTAGTGTTCTGCATTGCTTGTGCGAGGACTAGTGAAGTCCAGCGGCTAGAATGATCTCGGTCGAATAATGAGCAGTCGATGGACAAAAAATGATAAACTATTTTCAGTCAGCAAGACAAATGGCAAACATTCTGTTTCTTGCTTCTTAAAATGTGACAGTTTGCTGATCTTGTCCAATTTAAACAGCCCTAAATGTAATAAAAGTATTCTGAAGATGTCCCTGACTGTATGTACTGAATACTAACACTATGGTATAACACTACACTTAAAATATATAATTAATAATGACAAGTTGTATTTTTTATCAAATAATACCTCACACAGAATTTTAAATGCTGTTTCAGAGACAACCACAGTGTTTAGCCAGATGCTTCATGACATATATGTCTGACTAAATTTAAAAATGAAACCATTCAACTCTGCAGATGTGCCCAAGCTTTTTCTCTTCTGTTAAACCCAACACTCCCAATGTCAAAAAGAATCAACCTCAGGGGCAAATTCTAGAAATACACAGCAAAGAGTGAACACCACAAACCCAGCGTCTTTAGTGTCTCACAGGAAAGCAACCAGCAATAAAATGTGAGGAACAGGTGGTCAGACAAGATGCAGCCTGCAAAAATATCTGGGTTTAATCAAAAACACTGGTCTCTGCCTCACAGTGGATATGGACTGTACAGTGAGTCTAACTACAGTGCTGTCATCTTGTCCAGATTGGCATCCCGCTAACGTGATGCTGGGAACCTTTAATCAGCGATGTGACTGTCAGCTTTCATGGTTCAGACTTTGAACTCCCATTTGATTTTGGAGAGGATGACCATTTCCTGCTCACACCCTTCATTAAATCAGCTCTCACTCAAGAGTCAGTCACTAGGGGTTCTTCAGGACATCGGCGGTCACGGTTTGACCTCAGTGGCGGGCTCAGGACAGGCTGGGGGGGTTACAGCTGCAGGCTGGGCCAGTGTGGAGAACCAGGAGGACATGGCTGACTTGGCAGTGGTCAACGCTCCACCGACTGACTGACCTGAGAGCAGAGACGGGGAGATTTTATTCATAAAGCTGGTGCTTCAAGACATTTTCTAATTAGTTGTTACTCCAGGTGAAACAATATGTGGGAGATCTGGTTTATCTGGTGTAAGATAAACAAGATTTTGAAGTATTTTCTGAACGGCTTCAGATCGCCTTCTCTCCAGTGTTTCTTACCCACGGCCTTCCCCGTCTGAACCATGCTGCGACTGGTGGTGATCATTGCATTGCCGATCTTCTTCCCTCGCTCGCTGTTCTGTACTGAGCTGCAGTGGACAAGCAGAGAAAACACAAGGTTCACAAACAAGAACTCATGCCCTGCCCTCATCTCGTCGTCCCCGGTCTTTCTCCCCTTCAATAAGCTACACCAGTCACATGGTGGCGTATCTGATGATCAGAACTGACCTGCGAGCGGAAACGAGTGGCCTGCGTTTCTCAACAAATGGGACGGCTAAATGCGGCCCCACCTGGCTTTATCTAAACAGCAGCATGGTGCGATTCCAACACGCAGCCTTTCACACGGATCCCCGCTGACCTGACATTCAGCAGGAATCTCACTGCTGCATCATCTGGGCAAACAGCAGTTGTTAAAAAGATGGTGTGGATACATGTCAGCAGCTGCGGAGCCAATTATTTCTTCTGAAAATAAACTCACCATGCCACCGTGTTTTTGTTATAAAGTCTTTAATGAGCCATATATTGATTATAAATTTGGGGGAAATCTCTTGATTTATATTGTTGTTAGACATCGAACTGTCACTACACTACATTTGATTATTCTAAATGGCACAGTAAGACCCTATAAAACAAGAACAGCCCCCACGCAGCTTCTGCTGATCTCCAGTTTGACAGCCACCCTGATCGATTCTTTTACAGAATAAATGCTGTGACTTTTAGTCACACTCAAACTATACTGTTACGCGATGGATCATGATGTAATATTTGATTTATTCGGAAAGCGACCTCTCAGGATGCGAGTACTTGCGACATCCAGCACAAACAGTGCAAACGCAGTTCATCTCGAACGAGCTGCTGTCATTCCTTCACACCACAGACAGATTCAGTGTTTATCTGACTACAGCATCAACATGACACCACTCCGCGCAGGACGAGCCCAGCTGAGCGTGAACTGGCAGCGCGTCTCCGAGTCAGACGGCCGCCCTGCTGCGCCGGCATTCATGGGACACCGAGTGGATCCTGCAAACAAGCTGCGGTTGCTAGGCGCTTGTTGCTAGGATCAATAACCTGGCTGCATATCCTGCTGGAATCTGTCCTCGCTGTGCCAACTTCCCTTTGTCTTGATTTTCAAAGTAAGAGACCTGCTGTTGAGCACTCCCAGGAATGCTGAGAGGCGTGGTTGGTCTTTTTGTTGCTCCACTTAAAGAAACCATGTGAAATTTGTATTTATTCCATGTGAATGAAAATAGATTTTATTTCAACAATGTTTGATACGCCAAAGCCGGTTGTTTTGAAAGTCTACACATTTTGACTTTAAGAAGATGGAGCTTTAAATAATTAATTAAAAAACATATTAGCATGATATAGGTCTGATTGTATCTTGTCATTACTGACATTTTATGTTGTAATTCTAAAGGAATATGAATAAAACATAAAGTGCAGATCTAATATCTAATATAGGTTTTAATATGCACCGTTTCGTTAACATTCAAAGAGCAAATTAATGTCATTTAAAGTTTGTTTATGTCCATAATTTCTGAAACATAAGTTTTTGTATTCTCATTTTCTTGGTCCTGGTCATTTTCTGTTTGCTCTTTGTTAACTTGTTTACCGACTCCTAAACAACTTGGTGATGTTGGACACGGCTTCACCCGGAACTGGAATCCAAAGGAGGACAAAGGGTCACACTTCACTCCCAGACGACGACAACACAGAGACTGTCCAACAACGATAGCTGAAGCACAGTACTGGCACACTGCCCAGAGAAAATCAGGACGACAAAAAACAACAACAACTGCTACTCAAGATCTCAATTACATTGAAATTGGTATAAACTAAAATGAGTTATAAATACACTCTGTGCGTGTTTAGCACTAATGTAGAACTGTTCAGATAGAATCTGGGTGGAATAATGGAAACACTGTGGTTCAAGTGGTAAAATGATATTTAGTCTTTTTTCAGATGCCACCCAGCGTCACAGTGGCTTCTAACATCCTTTCGTAACAGAAAGCAGCACTTTCCCTTAGTTACTGTGGACACTATTAGCTCAGAGAGGAGCCCAGCGGACACAGCGACTCCCCATCTCGCTGGCTGACTCAAATAAACAGCTCCTTGTGAAGCGGTGGTGGGCTGACAATAAAGAAAGATCCTCTAACAGTGTGTCTGCCTGCAGCCGCGCAGCTCGTCATGTGACATCTCTGCCACCGGCTGCTCTTTGTCCAACACTGATGACATAGAAACATGAAAAAGATTGGCCCCCAGTGCTTCCACAGCACACACGCAACACAGCATACTCACAAGAAAGTCAAGCGTGGGGTTTTTCTTTTAAACTGCGAGTATAAATAGAGGGGAGGTGGCGGGGGCAGCAGCAGCGGGAGGTGAACGTGACGAGCTGAGCAGAGTGGAGTGCAACCGTCCCACTAGCCCCAGTTTCCCTAAATCCTCCAGCCTCCAGTTACAAAACAGCTCCACGTTCACTGATGAAGTAAAACGCAAAGTATTCTGCTGGGGTCAGGAAAATGTCAGATGGAGAGACATCCGCTTTTTTTATTTAAATGTGAATCTAAAAACATTCACATTCACTCCCCCAGGAGTATCACACTCAGCAGATCTGCCCCCCCCCCATGTTGTCTCCATGAAGACACCCTGGACTGTGTGTGTGCACGGCTGAGACATTTATCTGAAGCGTAACACTAGTGTCACCTTTCATCCACACTTCCTGGAACGAAACCGGAGCCGCGGCCGAAGTCGTCTCCAGCTCCGTTTTTGAGAATGAAACTCGTTCACGATTTATGACTTCGGCCGATATGAGACGCCTGCTGGCCCCATAAAATAAAAAACCCACACCCCCCACCCCGCTGACCACAGAGCTGCTAAATGCGTCCACAAACACACGTGAACTAACACACTGCCCGAGGAGCTCAGTTCATAAGACATTTATCAGAGTGATCACGTTTGCAAATGTAGTTTCTAAACTTTTTTTAAATTACGTAGGTGTTCACCGGTTTGTGCACAAGCCAGGTGACTGAGGGTCGTGTGTCACACAATATACAGGAGCTTTCTGATGTTTGACGTAGCGCCTCAGTTTTGGTGGAATGAACTGTGTGACTTGCCCTCCTGTCCCACACTGGAAGCATGAGGGGATGAAACGATACGTGTAATTTAAGCAGAGGAATGAAATAAGACTCACTGCGAGAGCCGTAGTTTCACGTCAGTAACACTGTACTGGCCCTGGAACGGGTGTCTGCGGCAGAGGAAAAACAGGAGTGAGTGAAATGTGCTGAGAGACTTTATCTAAAAGCACATCGCCCCTCCTGTCCACCTACCCCGGGGTTATAGTGGTCATGGCAGGGTGCTTGTTGCTGTACCACACCCGGAAGTTGTGTGTGATCTTCCACGCTGTGATGAAAGGTGCACCGTAATCAGCCAGCAGCCGCTCGTTATCTGGACAACAGGAGACAGAAGACGATTAACCGTATCGTCGTTAGGTGTGCATGACGTAAGGATCACAGCTCAGACCTCGGGCAGGTTGTGGGTTCACTCCATCTTTGGTCCTTCCATCCAAACATCACTCAACATCACTCATTTTATTAATGAATCACCTTTAGTTTGTATTAATGTGAACTAGAATAACAGAAAACTGGATGTAGTGCAAATGTGTGATGTCTTAAATGACATGAAACTAAACTGTTTGGAATAGTTACGGATGAACATCGTTAGAATGAAACTGTACTTAAACAAGACTTAGAAAATAAGATCAAATGTATTTAAAGTCTTATGACAGATTTTTTTTTATATCCTGCAGATTAGTGAATTAATTAATGAAGAAGTGAGTAAAATAACCAGCTGAAAACATTCCAGTAAAAACAGACTAAAGGAATAAAACATAAGCTGAGCAGGTGAAGGACCGACCCTCTTGTAATGCAGAGGACAGTAACGAGTGGAGGTACAGGGTGAACTGGGCTCTGATCCACTCGTCTCCACCCTCCCAGCCCGTCCCATCCAGGAAGACGTCATCGCGGTTCTCCGTCACGTGTTTGACCAGGTAGTCTGCGAAACGTAGGTCCGCCGTCGTCAGGTTCAGGATCTTCCGGAGCTCTGGGTCGTGGATCTGGACGCGAGCTTCTTCCACCTACGACACCGAAGACATCAAACAGTCTGAGGTCAAACTGCAGTGCGGCGCTCGTCTGCCGGTACGTTTAAACTGAACGTGCCGCGCTCACCTCGACGATAGAGTCGCTGAGGTGCCGCTGCTGGCGGAACAGGATGTTGGTCGCCCCGGCAACAAAGCCTCGCACCGTCACGTCTGACAGGAGGTGATGCTGCTGCAGGGCCATGTAGGGCAGACACAGGTAACCCTGGCAACAACACAGGGCGAACAATCACTTAGTTTAATTTGAATTGATATGAATTAAAGTACTAAACACTTTAATTATTGTTAGGTTCTGCAAACAGTTGATTTATATTTTTGATTATTTTGTTCAATATAAGATCAACACATATGGTGAAAATACGATTTAGTTGTTTCTCTTGTTACCTTAGTGAAGATGGCGAGGGGCAGGCCATATTGATCCTCCTCCAGACCAGACACCAGCCCCTGGATGACCCCTCCCTGGCTGCTGGCAGCTTGTGGCTGCACTGTGATTGGTGGTCCTGGTTTGGAGTCAAACGTGTCTGGGAACTTTGAGCCTGTCTCTCCCTCAGGTCTCTCTTGAGAGCCACCCTCCTCTAATACACTGGGGTCCAGAGTCTCCCAGTCACTCTCTGAAGACTCTGGAGAGGTACGAGAGGGGGGTTTGAGGAGGTGGTTGTCTCCCTCAGTACTGTTCCCAGAGGACAGAGACTCGGCAGCGGGCTGGCCAGTATCTTCCCCCCCCAGCTCTAAGTTAGTGTTGGCGATGTCAGTGATGGACACAGAGACAAACTCCTCAGCTCCGGAGACGCTCTCCACCAAACTCACCTCCTCTGACACACTGCTCTTAGGCCTGTAGTGGGAGGAGTCCACCAGTCCATGCTCAATCATACCTGCACAAATCAGATCAAAGAATAATGTCAGGACTGACGTGTGATAGTTTTTTATCTTGTTTTTTATTTCAGCCTCTATAAAATCCTTAACACCAGACTGTAAAGCAGGTTTAAGTCTATTTCACTGCTGAACACAGATGTTAAGTTACTGTAGAAGTTCTTTAAACGTGCAGTGACTGTTTGTGGCCACTTGAGGGCAACAGACAGCAGCTGTGAACATTTTTGCATACAGCAAACATCACACTCATGGTGTTGGTGGTCAAGGCGTCATGACTTCATCATGTCTGTTCTGAGTCCGGTCATGATTTGTGATTCATTAACAGTATATTGACTTTTTTCTTTTGTTTTGTTTTCCACTTTATCACCTACACCCACGTGTACGCTCCATCCTTACAAAGGCAGAGTCACTGACCTGGAAACAGTGACAAAACGGTCATCAGAGCTCCCACTAGTCTGTTGACTGGAGACACGTAGAACAGGACCTGCAAAGATAAAGCACAAACACTTTGTGGTACATACGTACAATTACTAAGAAGAAGAAGTGTTTCAGTTTGTAGTTTTACCTTCTTCTCCAGCAGAATGAGCTTGAAGAGGATAAGAACCTGTGAAAACAAAGATATTTACTAATTATCGATGCTATGCAAGTCTTGTTTTTTTGCTGTTTTTTTGTCGTTGTTGTTTTCTACCTTGTGTCGAAAGTGCAGTATCAGATCTCTTGGTGATAACCCTGAGGAGGTAATACAGACAGAGTATCAACACATTTACCAACAACTGCAATCACAAAGACACAGGTCTGATAATGCACAACAATAAAACAACAACGAGGATCTGAATTAACAAAGCATGTAGGAGGCAGGCTGTGATAGAGACGCATGAAATAAAGGTTTTATCTACCTAAATAAACCTGTGATCCGTCCAGAGCTGAACCCCTCAGAGAGCTGTTCATGTGGTCGTACAGTTCCTGCAGCGTCAGAGGAGACAGGAGGTGAATCGACAGACGTTTAACATCAACAAACACGTTTCTGTCAGGAGAAATTCTCACCTTCAGAATAGAAATCTGTGAAAAGTCCTTTTCCTCGAAGTAGGCATGCGTGATGAGCTGCAGCTTTGCTTGAAGCAGGCCGTAGAGAGGCTGTAAATCGAATCAGCAGCAGGACACGTGAGTGCGTCTATGTCTGAGCCACTTCCAATACGACCCACAAAAACCTCACACAAGCTGATTTCTAATCGCTACGGGAGAAGCAACAATCAATCACGACTCCTGCTTCTCCAGAACAACGCGTGCTGCCTTAGCTCATCATGAAATGGATGATACAAAGCAAAGGGGTTTTGCTTCCTTGTAGTTGAACAAGGTGTAAAATAGATGTTTGCACGTGCACACGTCTTGTTTTTTTCATTCCACAGGGATTTGAGTTTCATTCAGACCAAAAAGAAACGTTTTTAATATGAAGAGACGTAATTAAGTAATGAAATCTCCGGTCGGAATCATAACCATGTCCTTCTTGTGTTTGTCTTGTCTGTTGTCTTACGGTAAATAGAAGAAAACAAACAATGAAAAACATTGATTATAGAAGATATATTACATCAGCATAAAATGTTATTTATAGCATTTAAAGTTGACATCAGAATACGTGGACACATGAAGACAGTTTACGTCATATGAGAAGATTTTGGCTTCAGAGCTTCGGTGGATTTTTTTCTGAACATAGAGGAGAAAAAAAAAAATATCTCCGCCACATTTTCCTTCTATTCTCTGCATTTCTACACGATGAGAGCGAAGTCACAGCCCAGTTTTGATTTCATTAGTTTCAACTTATTCTGTTATGTTTCAGGACAACAGCATCATCTGCTGGTGACTCACCACTCGACTGAGGACGCAGACGCTCTTCTGAACCGTCTCCCTCGTGACGTCAGCCTGTCGGACCTTCAGGGCCTGAAGAGGGATTCAAAAGAAAATACAAATGAAACTGAAACCACTGTCACGCTTCACTATCTGGAACAAGAACTTCTATATATGTCATACATTAAGAGAAAGTGATGTAGTCTGACCTTTGCTTCTATTTGGCGATAACACGACACCCCGTACACACACTTCATGTCTCCACTGAGCGGCGGCAGGTGAAAATACACAGTGTCTGCAATAAAAAAAGCCACATAAATAAGCTGTGGAGCGTCGTGCATGTTTCTTACACAGTATGAGTCACGTTAGAAGATCCTGTGCCTTGTGCACTGAACTGCATTTCACCTCCACCGTTATTCACTTATCTGTTGTTTAATCCTTTTACCTTTGATTTTCACATATTTCCTACAGCTGAACTTTTCACAGCCATTTCATTACTCACCGCAAATCCATCCAAATACACCTCCCTTTTTTCTACATAACACAGTACATGTAGTTATATATCCCATGTCACATACAGTAGCTGTTGTTCACATATTGTTCACACACTTTTTATTCAATTTTATTAGATGGCTGTATGTATATGTGTGTATGTAGGTGCACATAAGGCTGTTGGACACTGGTAGTTAACCCTCCTTAAACACCAGGTGTGGTCAAAACATTGGTTATTAAATTAATTATGTAAACTTACTGCGAAAGCCATCGTTATTATTTTTTTATGCAATACAATGCTGACAAACACCTACGTAGGTTCTGCTGTGTATTCGCCAGGTTACTCTTCTAGAGGAACCACAGTTGTGAAGCGACGTTTATGTGACTGGATGAACCGTAAACATCAGTTGATTTTCAGTCAGAGGTCAAACTAAGCCGTTGTTTAAGTCTACAAATGAAACATGCACATGGATTCAAAGACGTGACGTGAGATGCTGAACATCAAATACATGTTACAGTTCCTCTTTATAGTTCCCCCTTCCTCCCATCCCTCTCTGTTCTGATTGGCTGCCTTGTGGAATCTTCCTGTGGGACTATGCCCAGTTCGAAGCTCAAAGTCACAGCCATGACAATTTTGTTGTTTTACAAATGGCCGGTTACAAACACGACACTTGACAGAAACCAATGGAGCATTTTGGAGAAGCTCTTGAGAACAAAGAATTGGTCAGACTGAAATCTGAGCGCTTCACCACCAGACATCATGCAAACACACGTTCACCTCATTTGTACGTCACAACAGTATATATGCAAGATGATATAAAGTCATAGACCTTCTTAATGAGGGAAACAACTGTCAGTCTTTACTCCATCTGAGGAGGAGACGAGGAGCGTTTTATAATGCGGTGAAGGTTTCCTCTGGATGAGACGACAGCAGAGACTGTGGATGTCAGAGATTAACAAGAGGCAGACGAGGAGGCAGAAGTCCAGGCTTCAGCAGCCACGGGGTATCTGGACAGAGGCCACAGCTGCACTACATTAACTCGCATTAACAACCACCCCAGCAGAGAAGAACACAGCTTTCAAATCTCTACTTTACATTTTCTATTTCCTTAATCTCCAACAAAAAAGGTTCTGCACAAGCTGCTTCTAAGGTAAAAGAATGTCTGGTTAAGAGAACTGAAAATGAAACTAAAACCAGCCGGCTTTGGGTCTGGGCTTTTGGCTTTAGTCCAGTGGTTCCCGAGATAAATCTTAGATCAAATATTTATGTTCTACACAAAGACGTTGATCTTCTGGTGTCATAGCGTAGTTAAACCTCCACCTCAACCAGCTACAAGCGTAAAACGCTTTATGATCGATGTACTTCTACTTTCTGCTGAGAACACTTTTGTTCATTCACATCACATTTTAAATGGCGGACTTTTACGTGTAATAGAGTATTTTAACATTGGTGTACTGACACTTTTACTAGAGGAAAGTACTTCTTTCAAACACTCTTATACTATTCTTGCACCATGAATTCCCTGAGCAGAGAGGACAGTGTGCGTGACCAGGAAATGTGAGACTCTCCTGTCCCACTACAACAACATCGCTGACGGGTGGAGTTTAAGTTGAAAGTGTCGATGTGAACTTTGTCTCCGTTCCTGCTGTTTGTCTTTGCAGGACGGTCACATGACAGCAGCCACAACACACTCGCTCCTCTCTGTTTAACTGCCTGCTTCCTGATTCACCTACTATCACAAAAACACAAAAGAAAATGGAAATTCTCTAAAATCTCTTTGAATTGTTTCCTCTGACTGTGAACATTAAACAATGACAAGGCCGCAAATATATGTCATTTTCTCAATTAAATAGTCACTGATATGGTCTGAGATTGTTGGTAACTAGCAAAAAAGGTTTCCAAACATCTAAGCCAAGCTAAAAGCTAACTAGTTAATCTCGTTGGACTACACAGTCTGTTCCTCACACTGCTGCAATCAGGCACATTTCACATCAATGACTCAGACGTCTCATTGCTTGGGAACACGACTGAACCCTGTGCAAACATCATGATCAGGGTATAAATATTCTAATTTTAAGAACAGACTCAGACTTGAGCAAGTCAAACAAACATCTGCACCTCTTCATCAGGTTTCCTCATGTGTGATGCTCATAACTCAAGAATTAATGAAGCGGAAATGTTTGTTTTTGTTGCACAAACACGATTCAGTCACTCTGGAGTCATTTGATGTCTCGTAAAACTGCGCAGGAACACATTTTTATTCTGCATCCACAAACCAAACACTAATGTTGTGATATCTGAATAATAGGACAACAATGGTGTCGACAGAGGAGCTGAGGCCAGTAAACTCAGCTATGTTCACTTAAAAGACACGAAAATACTGCAGGCAAGAGAGGTAAGAAAAGAGAGAGGTGAGCTAGGAGGACAGGAGGGAGAGGAAAGGGTGCAGACATTTTTTATTGCAGCCTCCAGTGAACTTTAACTGTCACAAGCTGCCAGTTCATTAAGAGACATGACGGGAACGTGATCTCAGCGTAAACACTGCACTGTCGATGGGACATACCTTCCTGGTAGTTGTGCGCCCCGTCAGGCAGAGCCAGGAAAGGGAGGTACTTCCACTCTTCGGGCAGCAGGTTACTGTCGTGACCCTCGTCTGGCATCAGTGGTGGGTAGGAGAATTCAACCTGCGAGCACAAGCACGGTTAGATCTACAAAAACGACAAGTTTCCTGTTTCTCCCGCCTCTTGGATTTTGTTCCTGAAACCTGAATGTGGATGACGAGCTTATGGACAACGGCAGTGAAACCAAACAAAATGAACCCGGAGGATTCGCAGTCAGTTCTGTGTCTGTATATCTGAGTAAATTAGACTTTGGGGATTTACGCTGCGACTCTGTCAGACGTTATACGTTGCAGTTTTGTCCTCCATTCCTGATCCCCTCTCTCATTTCCATTTGATCGTCAAGTAGTTTATTTGCTACTTGTCTCATTATTTCCCTGCTGAGTCTCATTAAGAGTTCTCTGAAGATGACATCCACGCCGACACTGTCACGCTCACACAGAGCCCGGCCTCCTGCCAGCAGTGACAGTTAAGAAGCTCCTACTCAGGATTAATCTGAAACCTGCTGGTCCTGAACGCCACACATACACCCAACAGTTCACTCCCTCAGGACGAGGTGCTCGTCCTGACTCTGCAGAGCGATGCTCTTTATAACAACACCTTCCTGCCAGAGAAACATACGGACAGCAGGTGAATAAAAGGATCAAAGGAGGAGACGAGTAGCGAGCGCGGGAGACGATGGATGGATTAAAGAGCCAGAAATCCAATCTTCTGATACCCAGCAGGAGATCACTGACCCCCTATCAGATAACCTCCACCCCCAGAGGCAGCAGGCGACTGAAACAAGGAGTGTGCACTGTCTGCTTTGTTGCAGCTTCAGCCTCACTTTTACACCAAAAAATGCTTTTTTTATTGTCTCCGGCCTCAAAGGGCAGCTGCTTCCGAGGCCCCTCTGTCTTTCACAAACAGATGGGGAGCAGCAACGACAACAAGGGGTCGTGTGTAGTGTTGGCTGCCAGCTCGGCCTGTAAATTTAATACATTCTCAAGACGAGAGCCAATAATTAGAAGAAGCATTAGAGCCACTTGTGCTGAATGCCTCGTGTGCACTCTCACTAATGAGCAGGTACTAAACGCCGCCTTTGTCATGCAGGAGTCAGAAATGTGAGCGAGCGACGTTACTCTTTGCAGAACAGGTTTGCAAAGGCAACAAAACCTAAAGCAACATGTGTGTGTGTGACTGGGTTTCTGCTTAATCTAGTTTAAAAGAGAAGAAAGAAATTGTGATTGTTTGGTTCAGTCTGTGTCTCTGCAGGTAAAGACAGAAAATATGATCAAAGGTTTTAGAAGCTGCGATTTCTGAGTAGAAACATATTACTGAAAATAAACAGCCTATTAATGAAACAATCATTTTGACAATCAAATAATTATTAAACAAATGATATTTAAGGCCAATAAGCTGCTTTTTCTTTGTCCCGATTTACTGAATAAACTGAATATTAACGGGTTTTAAGCTACTTAAACATCTCTCTAAGCTCTATGGAAATAACAATAAAGTTGCAGCAACAGTAACGTTGCCCAACAATAATTACACTAGTTTAACAACGTGTGATTGTTTCCATTAAGTACTTGCAGATTTCATTTAGTAATTAATTATTCTAAAGAATGTCAGACAGTGACAGTGGCATTTTCATTCAACTAGTTCACCTCAATATAAAAACACTGCAGTAGCGTAAAGGACACCGGGTACTTATCAAAGTATCATAGTAACAGAAGTGATTGACTGTTAGCTCATGTTAAGAATGAAAACATGTACATGCTGGGCCATGTTTCCTCCATCCCCTCTTCTTTACACAAAAAACAGAACACACAACAACACACACATGAGCTCGCTCAAAATATCCTCCTACTCTTGTAACCAGGAACTAAATAAAACGCCTGAGAACGTTTGTATTGTTTGTACACTGAGCTGTGCACAAAGACAGACGGTGAATAAAGACGCAGCAAAGATCAAACTGCAGCCTGCAGTGAAAACACTGGACTGGAAATGTGCGCAAGCTGGCAGCACAGCACATGTTATATAACCCTGTGAGCCCAAAGTAAACAGCTGATGTGAAGTGCAGCCTGTCTTCAGTGCATGTCAGCCTGGGAACAGTCCTCATCCAAAGAACCCTGCACGGTTATTTATGTACGAACGGAGTTTTAAACACACGGTAAATGAGCTGGACAACAATCCTCCCGCTCTGAGGTCAAACTTTACAGTAATACAGCAGAAATGATGTCTTCATTTCCATTTAGCAGTTAGCTACATTAGCTCGGAGCAGGGGTTCACGCACCTGACAGCCTTTCTTATGGTGAAATCCAACCACCACGATATGCAGCACCGGCCCTTTAGCTTCGTCTCTGCCGTGAGACTCCATTACCCCCAGTTTATTTAAGCTGTCCTGTGTTGTAGTCGGATGTAAACAGTAAGTGAAGCCGATGTTTCCCTGCTAAATCGACGCCGTCCGCAGCAGACAGACAGGCGGACAGCAGTGCAACACAACCTCGGTGAAAGATGAGTTTCTCTTCCGCTTCGTCCCGCAGAGAGCCAGCGTCCAGAGCGAGAGGGTTCACCGCAGCGCACTTCCGCCTTCGTTTAGCTACTGCGAAACTTCTTCTAACATCGCTAATAACTAAAATCCATCCTTGAAGCAGAGCTCGCTTGAATGTGAAAACGTACATCGCTTCATTTCTGGCAGCTGTTTTTTTAACGATCTAATATCGTTGTTTAGTTGATGTTTACATTTGTGATAGCTTTAAACGACCGGCGTCTCAGGATTGAGTCATGGCAGCTGGACTTCTTTCTTCCAAGTAGAGACGTTTCGTTCTGCATCCACAGAACTTTATCAAT
>JAUYWH010000012.1:13594104-13659987 GCA_034779795.1 Ctenopoma multispine | reverse complement strand
TACTTGGAAGAAAGAAGTCCAGTTGCCATGACTCAATCTTCAGACAACTTTACCTGGATGACTGAGAATCTTCACACAAATAAACTACCAGCATTTCCCATGATGCCTAGAGGTTCGCAGGCTTAAACGTCACCCGAAGAGGCGAGTCCATGAGCGTGTAGAGGGGGTGATCGGCAAATCTGTTAACTAAAAATAAAGACAACAGGACACAGAGGAGCGGACACTGTTACTGTTTTTAAGACAAAATAAGAGCTAAAAGATTTTTAAAATAAAGACTTTTAATTGAGCTTTGGTGAGTTTGACACGTATGGACGAGACCACGTCATGATGACGCAAGTGTCCGCGCTTTGTCTTTTAATTTCCTGGGAGTTGTAGTTTTTTACGTGCTACATTTAAACCACTTTAAATTAATCAGAATCAAAAAACCAATTCGACATCTCATAGTCAGAGCTGCAGCTGTTTGTGATATGTCCTAAAATATATATAGAAAAATTAATAGCTACAAAAAATATTAAAGGTAAATTTTTATAGTTAAAATCGTTTTCAAAGCTGCAGATCTACAGTTTACGTGTATTACAACAATTACAATAACATGTAATACTAATGAAGATATTCCTATAGCCTATATACGACATATGTGGCTCTTTTCATTACATTAATGAGTCAGAGACCAAGTTCCAGTATGAACTAAATAAAAGTATTTATTTGGAAAAGAGAAGTTATGTGAATATGAGTCAGACAAGTGTTTCTTTACTTCCTCAAGGAGATGTCTTCAACTGACTATTTGACTACTAATCATCTGGAAAAATACTCATGGACATCATTATGAACAGAATATTAACACTTAATAAGTACTTAACTAAAATTACAACTAGAAAACAATTTAATAACATTACAGGCGTTCTATAGAGAGTCAATCTCATGAATACATTTCCCCTTGGGGTCAATAATGTATATCTTCTCTTATTTATGCTGGTTTCCATTTACCAGTACATAAATATCACTCCATCTGTCCAAAAGAGCCCCACTTCTCTGTCTAATGTTGGTTTGCTGTTGTTTATGAATGAGAGTCAGAACTATAAAAATCCATATGAATATAAAGTTTGCATTTACATGAAGTGGGAACTTTTTTGATTTTTATTTTATGCTCAGCATTAATTTCAGGATATGGGAGCAAGTGAACAATTAGAAATAGATATTTTTTTGTAAAGATGACAGAGTTTTTCTTGCTGAGCAGTTTGCTGAGCAGTTTGGGTTAAAGAAGAGAATTTGGGGATGTGGCCTACAGAACTGTTTAAGGAAACAGTCCTGTCTTGGAACAGGAGACTACGTCTGGGCCAATAAGAACAAGAAGCCTGCAGGTCCAATGTTTGACATTAGATGTCTGCAGCAGTCCTAAACAGAGCCGTGTGCTGACCATGCACTACTTAATAGATAATGTGCTTCAGGCAAATGTTCTAACTGCTTGCTGGACGCGAACATGACCAATCTTTAAGGAGGTGTAGAGCCATCTGCTGGCTGACATGAGATCCTGTTGACTTTTAAAGTTAATGTGACATTTACAGGAGGTCATACTGCCGGTTAACTCTTAACTTTAAAATCATCTCAACACAAGGAGCTTTTGATCATATCATAGAATTCTCTTAGACCGTGGAGTTTGGCCAAACTGAGACAGGAACACAGGATTAATTGTGTCTAGTTATCATATTGATAGACTTTGAAGACTGATCCTGACCCACAGTGTTATTGAATCCCTTAATTTCTGCGGTTGTTTTTCTCTTCTTCCTTTATGTTTATTTACTTTGGTAAATACATAATAAACAATGACATTTCGAGGAAAAACTGACTAGCGAGGAAACTAATTTAATTTCCAATGGCCTTGAAGGCAGCATGATGACGTCTAGCGTTCAGCCAATGGCTGTTTGGAAGGGGCGGGACGTAATAAACCCTGCGACCCTCACCCATGCTGTTTGTGCCCACCACCAATGACTCTCATTCATTTCATCTGACCGGCTCGGTCCAAGGAATGTGTGTGTGTGTGTGTTGTAAACAAACTAACGCTCTTCATCATGCAGTAACGTCCATAGCTGCCAAGATAAGAGTCTTCTAGCACACGATGAGTCGCTGTCACCTCCGCTTGTGTCCCACCTGTGCTGTCAGCCGGGCAGTAGGCAGGTGGAGGAGGCAGCGTCTCTTTATTGAAACGCTACCGAGGTGACGGGGTTTGTTGGCACGAGACTGAAAGACAACAAATGAAGCACTGTGTCCCCACGTGTCCATAAAATAAGCCGAATACAGAGCCAACTGTAAATAGATTTTCGACTTAATTTGTGATCTCTTTAATGAAACGTTTAGGATCCGCGACATAAATGTAATAGCTAACGTGCGACACCGACACCAGTGAAAGATTATATATATTATACATTAGCTGCCAGACAGTCTATTTTGATTTTTATTCCGTTGACATATGAGAACAAAGGGAACCTGTCCACATGTCCCCGTTCCAGGGCCCCCGCCGCATCTCTTAATCTCATTGGCTAGTACTCTGATATCCATCGACCAATCGCATTCTATCACACTGAGAAATCCTAACCTCGGCTACTGTGATTGGCCCAAACGTTTGGCGCCTCTTGAATCTGCTGTAGCCGTAGTGGGCGGTGAGTGTGAGACGGTGAACACTGAGAACCGAAGCTGTGCTGAGGCGGAAACATTGAAATAAGACAGATTGTTTGTCGGCAGGGTGAAAGTAAACGGCGTTAAACCCATTTACAAGGACGATATATTGTATACTAAAATCAGACTTAACGTGAGGAAACTGTTGATTGTTCTGTTAGCCGACTCTGGGTGCGCAAAGCCGGTGTCGCGCAAAGTGAATCGCTCCCTCCTCCGGAGCTAACTGCTAGCTAGCCTCTGAGCTAACGTTACAGCTAGCCGGAACACGGAGCCAGCTAATCCGCAACACAAAGGACGACTTTGCCCGTGCTTGTTAAATCTATCTAGACTTCACTGAATGAGGACTGAGCCTCCTGTGCAGGTAAGAGAAGCTGTCAGTGTCGGTGTTTTTATTTCCAGCCGTGTTCAGATGACCCGGGTGTTCTTAATGTTTTGCGGATGGCTCAATCTTTGTTAAGTAACGTTAACCAACTGTTAGCTAGCTCACCGGTGTGTCGTGCCGAATTGTGTATCGCTGTCACAACTGGTTCCCCTCAAAGAAACCAACTTTTTAGCCTAATTGTTGTAGGCTAAAAAGTATTCTATCTGTGACAGAATAGGTTTCAGACAGAGCCACCTTCCCTTACATTTTTACGGCGGTGGAACTGTTGTGTGTGATACGAAACACAAAACTTGGCACGACATCGGAAAGCTATCGTTAGCTTGAAGCTTACTTGGTTGTTTGTGGCTAGCTCTCCCAGTGGCTGTCAAAATGTAGTTTGTTACGGTTTTAGTTTATGTTTTTTACCATTTCCTTGGCCGTTGTTGTTCAGTTTACCAACTGCTTATCAGTCAGTAGTTAGAGGACGATTTGCTGAAGTACTGTACTTATGTACAACTTTCAGACACTAGAACTTTATTTTCCGTATTTATACTCAACTACATTTCATAAGGAAATACTGCACTTACACTACATTTAGCCGATAGCTGCAGTTCTTGTTGATGTTTCGGATTGTATCAATACAAATTCTAATCAACTAATAAAGTATAATTTGTTATTATACATTTATATACTGCCCACCTTTATCAGCCGAGAAAGAAAAGTAAGACTGAAAAATTGAGACAATATAGGCTGTAATGTCAGTTCATATGTTTGTTTGTTTTTGCTAGATACAGCAATAATTGAATATCAGTTATGTAGAGAGAAGTGTCACATTCACGTATGTGTACTCCCATGACTAGAATAGTGGGCAGCAATTGATGAGTTGGTTACCCTTTTAAATGTCATAAGTAGAACTGCAACAAATGATTATTTTCATTATTGTTTAGTCTGTTATCATTAAAAACAAAAGGGAAAATTATAGGACTCTTTTTAGATCACTTGTTATGTATGATTAAAAAGTGTGATGGGAGATCATTGATCTTGAAAAGTGACATTATTATGTAAGTGACATTATTATTATGTTATTATAACACTCGGGTCGCTTGAGTTTTTTACATCATTGTTACCGCAAAAACTAAAAGCTCAGCCTGAGAATTACCATGTGCACCTTTGTTTACCTGCCTTATTCAACCACCTGACTCACACAGTAAACAAAGAAGTATGGTTGTCTGAAGTATTGACACTCAGTAAGGTCTCATGTCAAACAGCCAGTCTAGTCACTGAAGTGTATATCTCATTGTTCTCACTGTCAGAAATAATACATAAAACATACGTATTGTCAGCAAGGCATATTTGATTTGTACTTGAGGAATGTACTGAAACTCTCCACTTTTTCTTTTTCCCATAATTGTAATCTCACTGCAGTCTGTGGTTTGAAGATAAATTTTGGCAAAATATGTCATTTCTGTTCTGTTACAATCCTGACGCAAACCTAACCAGCATGTCTCCATGACATCCGTCTGACATGTCTAACTGAAAGTGTGAGGTTTGAGTCAGACCGGTCAGGCTGGTAGGCAGCGACTCACGCTGACTGCCGGGGTGGCAGATGGGTGTTGTAGCTACACATGGACAAGCAAATGTTGCAGTTAATGTGGAAAGTTGTGAAAGAACAAAGGAGTGAAGGCATGGATTTCCTGTTCAGCTTCCTCCTAATGAACAGCAGTTTTGACAAAGAGGTTTGGAAATTTTAATCACCTGCATTTGAACCATCTTTTTTGTTGACAGTTGATCACAGAAGTGAGAAATTAATAGAAGCTGTTCCATGTTGTTGGTAACCATCTGTTTTGTTTTGTTTTTTTTAGCCAGTCTGGCTCCATATATCTGGTTCACAGCCCACGTTGTGGATTTTAATTTTTCCTCTGCGGTTTAAACAGAAAGTTAAGGAAACTGAAATGACAGTTTAGACTAATTATTGTCTAATGACACCGTATGCTCTGGAGCTCCTGATATATGGCTTACCTGCTTGGAGATCCCAATTCATACAGATATTTTCTGAGAAACATTTCTTATATTTTCTTGACCGTTAGCTGCTATATAGTTATTAATTAATATGGAATTTCCACGAAAGGCCCTGTCAGTTGATATAGTATGTGTAAAAAGTGTACATTTCTACAGGTAAGCATTATCTTGACTTGAGTTTGACTGTAAAATCTGCCATGGTAAGTCAGTCCTGAGAAAGAGGGTCGCACAATGTGGGGTACGATATGATTCACAAGACGTTGCAACAACTGATACTTCTTCTGAAAGCATGACTGTACTTGTTTTCTATGGTACTGAAGGTACTGAAAGCACCTTAGTAGCCGTCATAGGTCCTGAAGAATCAGATGTTTTCTGGTGCTGACAGGGCCAACATAATAACCCTGTAAGTTTAGTCTCAAGTTAAACATGAACATAATGTCGACAACCTGTGCGAAGGTGCGGGTGCTGCAACAGATCCGCTGTGACATGTAGGGCACTCAAAGGTGCCATCAAGACATTATGAGTATGAATGCTGTGATCTAGTAAAAGCTGGTATGAAAGCAATGTCTCAGAGCTTTTACAACAAAAGAAGGAAACCTTCTTCCACTTCAAACCTGGCTAACATTAGCTTGTTTAGGCTAATGAGCTGACGGCTAATAACATTAACTGGGTGTTGCTCATGCTGTGTGTGCAGCCTCTGTGGTTTTCTTTGTGCAACACCTGATAATTGAGGTCTCCTGATTCTTTCAGTTTCGGGTTTACACCTAGGGTATTGCTTATTTTCATTCTCTACTTCATATTTCAGGCAATCCGACACTGCAGTACAAATGCTATGCCACCACAAAATAGTTTCTGTTCAAATACATAGTTTATTTCTTTGCTGTGGTATTGTGTATTGTTGAATTTCAGTGGTACAGCCTGCCAGATGTTCTGGTACTGTGATATCCTGCAGTCATTTTGTCTTCATAAAACAAGATGGAATGCAAACATTAATAAACAAAACAATATGATGGTTTCATCATATTGTAATATGATAATAAGATGTTATGGTAAATTTAAACATCTTGTTAGCTCTTAATTATAAACAGATGTTTTTTCTGTGGGTCTTTTAAAACACTTGAGTGACACAGATGGGTAACTTCCATCAGACATTTTAAATGTCAGTGAAGATGACTTCATCGTACAGCTGTTGCCCCCCTGCCTGTTCTCTGCTCATTTTAACTAGGGATGGTAGGTAGAAAGTTGTTCCCAGCATTGTTCCCAGCCTTTTAGAGTCAGCTTGTCCTTGAGGACGAAACAGGCTTAACATCTGTGAGTGAAAACTATCAAAGCAAAAGTCTCAAATAAGGAAGCAGTGAATACATGAGAAGCTAGTTGGTCTGAAGCTAATCAAAAACTGGCCTGTTGATGAATCGTGGTGTTGCAGCAACATCAATTCTCCTCCTGTTTCTTTGCAGGTTGATCATGGTGTTGACAGGGAAACGCTCGGAGAAGGGTCCTGCCTGCTGGAAGAGGAGGGTGAAGTCCGAGTACATGAGGCTTCGGCAGCTCAAGCGCTTCAGGCGGGCCGATGAAGTCAAGGTTGGTGCACACAGAACTTCACAAACACTGTGGAAATCTTGGGAAAGTCAGTTAAAGCACTGGTGTGGAGGACCAACACTCAGTTATAGCATTCAGTAAATAATGATGTAAGTTATCTGAATAAGTTGTGTACTACTAGTTGTTAAAATTTACTTCTTAACAGCTTGTTTTGATGACGTGGTCTTTCAGAAAAGATCGTGAAAATGGCAAATAGGTTTTCAGCTGATAGTCCGTGTGTGAGCGCAGATTAATGAAATAGCACTTATATCGTTGGACTTTTGACAGATTTTATTAAAGGTTTTATTCTTAACCTCAGATCAAAACTACTTATAGCTGTTGCAACTGAAATGTGGTGACTTGACAGTAAAAATCTATACAGAGCTCTGCTACTAGTAGTCTGTAATTATGACATGTAGGGACATTTGTCACACATATTTTTAACTCGGTCAAAGCCACTTATGACACACTGACTAGATTTAAGACTCTTGTCCATATAGAAGTACATGAAATAGTATTTTTCTAAATGGAGAAGAGGTCTTTTTTTATTTTAGTTATCATGGCAGTAAAATAATGTTTTTATCACTTTGAGCACCGCTGTCAAAACTGTGTTTTTGCAGTGAATAAACAAAAATTTACTCATTGTCAAATGATGGTACACTTAAAATGTGATAGTTACATGTCTCTGAACTCTTACAGAGCATGTTCAACACCAACCGTCAGAAGATAATGGAGCGAACTGACATTTTGAACCAGGAGTGGAAGACCAGGCGGATCCAGCCAGTCCACATCATGACATCTGTCAGCTCCTTAAGAGGCACCCGGGAGGTCAGCTGGTTAACAGCATCCTCAGTACGCAGACACGTAGAAAAGGTGCAGAGAACGTTTTCTGACTGTGCCTTTCCTCTGCAGTGCACCGTGGACAGTGGCTTCTCAGAGTTTCCCAGACAGGTCATCCCTCTGAAGACTCTTAACGCCGTGGCCTCTGTTCCCGTCATGTACTCCTGGTCACCGCTGCAGCAGAACTTCATGGTGTGTGTTTGAACTTTGAACTTATTCATGTAGTAGAAAACATACGGTAAATTTAGCTTTTCAATATTTTAGATGAATAATCAGTGGTGGTTTTGTTTTAAAGGTGGAAGATGAGACTGTGCTGCATAACATCCCCTACATGGGAGATGAGATCCTGGACCAGGATGGGACCTTCATAGAAGAGCTCATCAAGAACTATGATGGTAAAGTCCACGGAGACAGAGGTGAGTACACCCAGTTTATTGAGCAAACAATGTGATACATGGGGTAAATACATCTGTCGTTGAAGAGAGGAACTCATACTTTTGCTGCTCTAAACATTTGGCGAATCCTGTGTTTCGCAGAGTGCGGCTTCATAAACGATGAGATCTTTGTGGAGTTGGTCAACGCTCTGGCACAGTACAGCGAAAACGAGGATGATGAGGAAGAGGAAGAACAAGACTTTAAGGTTGACAAGATGGACACGTGTGATGGCAAGGAGCATGCAGAGGATCCCCGTAAGGACGGACTCATTAACAATGAGAGTAAGTCGGCTACTGAGATACCAGAGACCTTTGTGTGGCATGCAGCTGTTTGTGCTGTTCTCTTTTGATCAAGTGTAAACAGGCAGGTAGCTCTGACACTGAGCATTTGAAAGGGTTACTGCAGTTAATATATTTTGTTTTTGACACTAAAAACCTTCCTTATTTAAAAAAAAAGCAAAGTAAGGAGAGGGACCAGGTAACATGTATAAAGTAATACTTTATTTAGTGTAATTATATCATTTAGTGGGGAAGGTTTTAGACACAGCTCTGTCAGATCAATCTGACCAAACCAAAGATTTTACTTCTTTAAAAACATCGTGGTAAAATAGTAAAACGTTTAAGTGACCGACACTGGCTGGTGGTTCGTGTTTTGTGCCCTAATGGGGTGCGTGTGTGTCGCCTTCAGGCCGAACCAGCAACGACGGCACCAAGAAGTTTCCCTCTGACAAGATTTTTGAAGCCATCTCCTCCATGTTCCCAGACAAGGGCTCTACAGAGGAGCTCAAAGAGAAGTCAGTGGGTTTGTCTGTATAGTGTAAATAGCTATGTTATATGTTATATTATTGGAGCAAAAACATGGTATAGCCTCGTTTAACAAACTGAAAAATGCAATTTTGACATGGAAAATTAATAGAAACCCTGGTGTGTGCATTAGTATCTCATTGAGGTCTCAGCTTATGACAGACTGCTGTAGCTTTGTTTTCCCTGTGTGTATACTTCAGGTACAAGGAGTTGACGGAGCACCAGCTACCCGGCGCGTTGCCACCTGAATGCACGCCAAACATCGACGGTCCCAACGCTCGCTCAGTGCAGCGGGAGCAGAGCCTCCACTCCTTCCACACTCTGTTCTGCAGACGTTGCTTCAAATACGACTGCTTCCTCCACCGTTAGTAGACACACGTGCACTCGTGTTAATGTTTGTTAAAGAGTAGGGATGAGCTGTTTTGGAGTTGTATCTGCCAAATGTGACTGTTTAGCTACTGCTACAGTAGAATTCAGTTGTTTTCATTTTTGAAAGTTATTTAACCCAGTATCGCTTAATATTTATCAATATTTACCACAAGTTATCTTTCTTTCTTTAGCTTTCCATGCAACCCCAAACACTTACAAGCGCAAGAACTTGGAGATCCTGGAGGACAGTAAACCCTGCGGCATCGACTGCTACATGTACCTGATACAGGTGAGTCAAATAATTTCGGAGTCATTCATGTATTATCAACATGTGCTCTTCTTACTCGTGCATTTACACTGGGATTTCTCAGGATGGGATTGTGAGGGAGTACCCTGCAGGCATGGTTGCAGAGCGGGCAAAAACACCCTCCAAGCGAACGGTGGGCCGTCGCCGCGGACGACTGCCCAACAGCAACAGCAACAGCCGACCTAGCACCCCCACCGTTTCCTCGGAAACCAAAGACACAGACAGCGATCGCGAGGGGAGCAAAGAAGATGAGAGAGACAACGAGGAAGACAAGAAGGACGAGAACACCAGCAGCTCGGGTATGTTCTGAAGTAGGATCTTCAAGTGTCACAGGTCCAGGAAAGATACAGTGCTGTGAAAAGTATTTGCCCCTTCCTGATATCATTTTAATGTTACAAAAAGATAACCAGAGTAAATACAAAATGCATTTTTTAAGTGATGATTTAAATTATTATGGGAAAAAATCTGTCTGGTCCTATGTGGGTGGGGGGAAAGTGAAGTTTCTGTAGTAGAAATGGCTCCAGTGATGAAATGTTGTGTGTACAGAGGGTAACTCGCGGTGCCAAACTCCTGTGAAGATGAAGCTGAACAGTGAGGCTGAAGCGGTGGACTGGAGCGGAGCTGAAGCTTCTTTGTTCAGGGTTCTTATTGGGACATATTACGACAACTTCTGTGCCATCGCACGGCTCATTGGCACCAAGACCTGCAGACAGGTGAG
This sequence comes from Ctenopoma multispine, assembly GCA_034779795.1. Taxonomy (NCBI): domain Eukaryota; kingdom Metazoa; phylum Chordata; class Actinopteri; order Anabantiformes; family Anabantidae; genus Ctenopoma; species Ctenopoma multispine. The sequence goes on along the minus strand of JAUYWH010000012.1, from coordinate 13,649,884 downwards.
CCCTAAGTCACGTTCTGTTTGTTTCATTTTGTTAGTCACCTGCCAAACGGACTCATATTTAAAAAAAGGTTTCTCTTAAAACTAAAAATGTAAGGATAGGTTCAAAATGTTGTCTTGGCAAACCTTCTGCAGGTCTACGAGTTCAGGGTCAAGGAGTCGAGCATCATTGCTCGGGCTCCCGCTGAAGACGAGGACACACCACCTAGAAAGAAGAAGAGGAAACACAGACTGTGGGCCACTCACTGCAGGAAGATCCAGCTGAAGAAAGGTCAGAGGTCACTTCAGCACTGACATTTACCCCTGATGGTAACAGTTATGTGAAAGATAAGTTTATTAATGTGGTACATACAGCCAGAGTCCATTCGCTCACTGTGATGGAGTTTTGTATGACAGACTACTGTCTGGAATCAAATGCTTATTCCAAAACGCATTACAAACACTGTCAGTAAATTGGACAGAGAGGGTTTCAAACTAGTTATGACAACTTAAGGCCCAACATACACACTGCCGGCTTGAAAATATCAGTGCAACAACTCTGAATTGTAGAACTCTGGTGCCAAAACTTCAAACGGTTTTACATTTTCCCATTATCATCTACTTTTCACTGTCAACAAAAAAACAGAAAATATACAGATGTATGAGTCGAGAAAGCGTAGCTAATGTTAGCATGATGATAATCTTGTGTATATACAGTACAGTTGCAGGATATGGTTAGATTACTGATTGTACCTGTACAGGAGCCATTTTGCAACTTTGGGCATTAAAAAGCTCCTGTGCAGAGAGATTGTGGGTGTCAGACTTACAGTTCAAGCACCACCAAAGTCATGAATATTCATCTTCTGCAGATCATTCATTAGACAGAGTCTCTTGGGGCCGCCCAGTAGCTGGTAACTCTGAACCAGACTAAACGAGTAACTATGAAAGGAATGCATACTGTCAGAGTACCTCAAAACTGAAAATGAGCCATGCTGTGTTATGTCTCGCACATGTGGCCGAGTGGTTTGGAGTCAAGTTTAGTTGCGTCATTATACACCCAAATTGTTGGTTGGTGTTTTTTTTTTTTTTTTTTTTTTCCTTAGTTCTAAAGTGTGGATACAGTGAGGAAACACGTGCAGTGAGAGAACAAGACTCTGATGTGACTTAACTACCAAACAAAACAATAATAATTTAGTGTTTCTGACTGGACATACAGAGAAATAATCGCTCCTCTACAGGAAAACGACCCGTCTGACTTCTGTGTCTCCTCTTTCCTCTGACAGACGGCTCATCCAATCACGTGTATAACTACCAGCCATGTGACCACCCGCGGCAGCCCTGTGACTCCTCCTGCCCATGCGTCACTGCTCAAAACTTTTGTGAGAAGTTCTGCCAGTGCAGCTCCGAGTGTAAGAACCTGCAATTGCACAACTTTTAACACGTAACCTTTAAAAATACATTCACTGTTTAGTTTTTTCTTTGTGTAATATTAAATGCTTACATCTGTTTCTGCAGCTGAATGACGAGCTCTTCATTGTCTAATCCATTTTTCCACTGCTGCTGCATGTCCCGCTTTGCGTCGATGCAGGTCAGAACCGTTTCCCAGGTTGTCGGTGCAAAGCCCAATGCAACACCAAGCAGTGTCCCTGCTACTTAGCGGTGCGGGAGTGTGACCCTGACCTCTGCTTGACCTGCGGCGCTGCAGACCACTGGGACAGCAAGAACGTGTCCTGCAAGAACTGCTCCATCCAGAGAGGAGCCAAGAAGGTAAATGTCTGTTACCAGGATGTTTGTTTTAATACAAGTGTGGGTAAAATGTTTTTACATCATCTCCTTTTTTTTTGTCTTTCAGCACCTGCTGCTGGCCCCGTCAGACGTGGCGGGTTGGGGCATCTTCATCAAAGAACCGGTCCAGAAAAACGAGTTCATCTCTGAGTACTGTGGAGAGGTACATTGCAGTGTCTGTGTGCAAATCTGTGATAAAGGCTGAGGTAGTACGTTTCAGTACTATTCAGTACCTCTTCTGAAGTATGAAATGTTAGTGTGAGCGTGTGGGAGTGAATGTCTAACTCGATTGACGTCTGTCTTTGCAGATTATCTCTCAGGATGAAGCAGACCGCAGAGGCAAAGTCTATGACAAATACATGTGCAGCTTCTTGTTCAATCTCAACAATGGTAAACACGCAAACAACAGGGTTACACGTAGTCACTTATTTATCAGGAAGTTTCATTGAGATAAAGATCTCTTCTGCAAGTGAGCGTTTGTTTGTGAAGAACAAAGCCTGGTAGAGTTTTACAAAGTAGAACATGAAGTTACTCACAGCCATATGTGTGGAAGGGGGGTCATCCACAACTAACCTCTGTTCTTCTCAGACTTTGTTGTTGATGCCACAAGGAAAGGAAATAAGATCCGCTTTGCCAACCATTCTGTCAACCCTAACTGCTATGCAAAAGGTAAGAAGAGGAAAACACAGCATGCACAAGCTTAATGTTTCACGTCTCTGTGCAAACTGACCCGTGTGTCCTCTGTAGTCATGATGGTGAACGGGGATCACAGGATAGGGATCTTTGCCAAGAGAGCCATCCAGACCGGGGAGGAACTGTTCTTCGACTACAGGTCGGTATCAACGAGGGTTTAGGAGGAATGATGCTCGACATTTTTGCATTTTAAATAGCAGAAGTGCACATTTTCACCTGCTCTCATTAAACTGACTTTATCTGTGTGTGTTTCAGGTACAGCCAGGCGGACGCTCTGAAGTACGTCGGGATCGAACGGGAGATGGAGATCCCCTGATTGTGACTTCTACCTCCTGTGGATCGACAACACAAAGGCCTTACACTCAAACACACGTTTTTTTGGGGGGTATCTATCAATATCAGGAAAACTGGGAATATTTGAAAAATAATTTTGTTGCTGTTTTTTTTTTTTTTTTTTTTTTTTCCACTTTGGTTTTTTTTTCTTTTTTTTTTGCTTTTTGTCAACAAATCTTCCTCTTCTGTCGGTCTAGAGGTTTGGATTCATAAATCTTCCCTCAGATGAAGGTGCAGAACAACTACAAATGACTCTTTTTACTTTTTGATTCTTCTACAGTTTAGTGTTTTACAGTGACAGGAGACAAACTAACGACTTTGTCTGTTTTAAATTCAACCTTCAGGGACCAAAATCCTCCACCAGCCGCTTTCACACAACTGACTGGACTCTTGTTTGTCCCGTGTGCCACATGTGGGTCAATTATCATGTTGTGTTATTTGTTTTATACGGCGTGAACTCGCCACACACTCCTCAGAATGCAGGATCACTGTCTGTAAAACGAGGGAGGGGCGACAATCACAGAGCAGCGTCACACCAGGTTCAACGGTGGTGCAACTTAACTTTCAGTGCTGGTGGTGAAAACATCAACAGTCTCTGTGTTTAGTCAGACAGCAACGATTCATTTCTACTTTTCTGTGTCATGTTGTTTGTCTAATGTTGCTGTCATCAGTGTTTTACAGACCAAAAAACAATTGATTAACTCAACAGCAGCATATTTAATGTTTTAAAAATCGTTTAGCTCAACAAGCGCTCACATTTAAACTGTTAATTATAATTACAGTTTCTAGTACAGTATGCTGATTATAGGACATTAAATATAAAGTCAGCTACTCTGAACATCTTCACATTTCCAAATATCAAAAATGTTCTGTTATTTAAATGAATGAGTTTAGCTCAGTGCTTTCACCACAGTTTCTGATTTCCAAAGTTGGACCAGGAGACTTGATTTGTAAGTTTCCTACTGCAGAGCAAAACCAGACTGGAATGAATCCATGTGCTCCTGTTGTATCAAATTAATTTCTTAATATTTGGAATCGAAAACCTCTGGATAGGAGGTAAATGAGGCTGCATTCACACAGACTCGGAGCCTCTGAATGAATCGTATAACGTATTTGCTGTATTTCTTACCTGGAGTTGAACAATCCTGTCTGTGTATTACAAACCCACGGTGCTGTCCTTCGGCGTCTAAAGAGCTTTAATCTCATAAATCACCCCGACCTTCGCCGCTCCCTGTGTTGTTTTGCCTTTTTTTACAGTATTGTCTGTGTGAACGCAGCTTTAGAAGTTGACCATTACTGCGGCTGAACTCCATCAGCGTCATGATTTGTTACTTTCTCGTTCAAATTAAGATCAAACCTAGAATAAAAGCATCACAACCTGTTGAGTTGAGAACCTGTTACCGGAGCTGGTCGTGACTCTGCTTTGTGACGCTGCCCCTGCTTCTGGTGCTAACACGAAAGGGTCTGTTATCAGAGAGCCAGCACCTCTTCCCTGTGAAACAGAAACTCTACAGCAGCCAGCAGACGGACACTTCAGGTGTTTGTGTGGCTGCCGTTAAGATTCCTCTCCTCACAGAGTAGGGCTGCCTTCTTTTGTTTTCTTTTTTAACCAAACTCAACCAAAACCACACTGACACTTCATTCATGTTCTCCTGTTTCTCCTCGTGTCTCTCATGAGTTTTCCCAGCGAACCTCTGCAGCACTGTGCTCTTCTCAGACAGACTCAAGCCACTTTGTTTTTCAACAGCTGTTCTCCCACCTTGGTTCAGATGAAGATTATAACATTTCCTATCATCTTATTTTTAAACCAAGAGCAACGTCCAAACCTTCGGCTTCAGTCATTCAATACATTTTCACCTAAAACTGTTAAGAATCAAGGTTTTATAAGGTTTTAATTATTAGTTTATATACGCATATGGAAAAAAATCCATAATTGAAGTGGCTGATTATCTTCCTGATTTATTGTTACCTATAAAGTGTCCGTGTTAAAAAACGTCTTCAGATATGTTTTACTCCAACAAAGTTAAAAAAACAAAATATTCAGTTTAATATTCATCAGCTTCTCACAGTTGAGAGGCTACAACCAAAAACTAAAACAAAAAACATGAACGGAGATTATAAGTCATGCGTCTGTAGCGTTCAGTGAGAAGACAAATGTTCTTTTCATGTATCATTTACCAAAATATTCTCACGTCCAACTAAAACAAATTTTATCTGTTTAAACAGCCACAACAACAGAAACATGTAAAAGCATCAGCACTGTGAGTTTACTGTAGGATGAGGAGTTTGGACGATTAACAGTTTGATTCCAGCGTCTATTTCTACTCTGAACTATCAGAGTATCTGTAAAATCACTGTGGATTGTAGCACGTCAGGGATTGCTGTGCAGCTACAGTTGGTAACCCACTGTGACTTCATGCCATTTAAAAATGCCGTTCACTGCTCCTGTGATTTAAAACAAATCTTTCCTTGTTCTTGAGCTTTTGACTGAATAACGTGTGCTGCAGACGTAGTAAATAGCTTAATCTCTAAAGTGATTATTTCAAGTTTCTGACATGACTTTAGCACCGTATGTCGCTTCGTTCTGAATCCAAATTCTGCTCACGCAAAGTGCACTACTTCTTTAGTTTCTTAATTGTTAGATAATTGTGAAAAATCACATTACTGTAGTCTGGACAAACCACTTTAAAGCTTAGTAGCACTTAGCGTTCCCAATTGTAACTCTGCATTACAATCTGATTTAACTAAACACGTTTATAAAGTGTAGACTGAGTGTTGCTTTGGCTGCAGGACCTGTTATTGGTGATGCAGCTCTGTCTGAAGCTTCCGATAGTTTAGACTTAACACAGAAAAACAAACGCAATGACAAAACTGCAAAATGAGAATCAACTTGCAACAACTCTGATAAACCATCATTTAATTATAATTAAATGATGGTTTATCAGAGTTGTTGATTTTCCTTTGTTAAATGGTGAAAAACACGTAATAATCTTTTTAGAAGATTTATTATACTGTATCACCATGATCTTCAGAAAATGTCCGAATGTCATTGTCAAAATGTGATAAATTAGCCTTCATTTGACTCTTTGAGTAATAAAAGCTGCTGAACTGAACCGTGAAGGCTGAAGTTTGAGTAGAGCACAGTGCGAGGCTGAGGAAACTCTGTGAAACGGTGTCCACATTGTCCCGCTTTCTGCTGTGCCTTCAGTCCTCAACAGGTTTCTCAACAAGTGTCTGTTTCTTCACTTTCTGCATGATGAAGTTTTAAATAAAATAAAAAATAAAAATAACACGGGGATCCTCTGACACGTCTTCGTTAGTGGACCTCAGGTCGCTGTACTCATCCTCCTCGTGATGTCCCGTCAGTAGGACATAGTCTTCACCACGCTCAGAGCATTCCTCCTGCTGAAGCCTTACGATAACGTACCAACAATCACGCTTTGACTCTCTTTATCTATTTTGATGTGAATTCTGGTGCTTGCAAAGACGCTACAGGCTCCCAGCCTGGTGTCTGAGTAACTTGAAGCAATACCAGCTTTTTCTTTTTCCTTTTGCCTGCTCTTATTTTCCTGTTGAGATGTTCTTTATCTTCACCTGTAATTTATTACAAATGTCAGAGACAGAGGGGCTTGTTGTGCTGTTGTGTTTGTCTGTAGTTGATGGATGAGAATCTTCAGGGGCTCTCAAACCTGTTGCTTCACTTGTATGTGTGTGGAGGGGGAGGGGGGTTCCTACACGTCTGGAAATGTCTGGAACATCAACATTTCCAGGTCAGGGAAAGTTTGGAAGGGAGTTATTTTAAATTTAATGCATGAAAATGTAAAATAAAAAAAAATCGGTTCTGACTATAATTAACAAATTGTGAATATTTCAAACTGAGATGTGTAGGAATCCTTCATTCTTTTTAAGATCACAAACCTTTAGGTCTGATTCCCATATTTCTGATGTCCTCACTCTGGATTCATTCCATTTGTGGTGTAAAAACCAGTGATTTTTAACTCCTCACAAACCCACAGCTGCAGGTTGTAACGATTAACTGAGTCTGAAATGTGGAGATTATTTACAGAGTCATTCTGAGAGGTTTAGGTGGTAAAGAAACCAACTGTTATCACACTCAGAAAAATGTTTCTAGAAACATGGAAAGAATTATTTCAATGTGCTTGTAAAAGCGGTAAATAGATTTTGAGTTATGCTGAACTGTCTGCGTTAACTTCTCTCTCCTTGTCAAACCAGGACCACTTTTTCCTCCGATGACACAGGTGCTCATTTTTTAATGTTTACAGGGGTTTTGTTGTTTCAAAGTGTTGCAGATTAAAATATTATAAATGGTTACATTTTGGGGTTTTTAATTTATCAACTTTTGGTTCTACAAATGCTTCTTAATGTTTTAACAGTTATGAGCCAAAGTATGATGTTACCTAGAAGTATTTTAGTACATTGCTGCCATAGATCAATGTAAATAAAATTAAATGTGATTTAAATCATAACTAGGTCATATTTCCTGTTGAAGTCTAGTTAGATACTCGTCAATTTCTTTTTACAGTATTGTTTGTTTTATACAATTATAGACTAATCAAATCTGCCCTTTCTCTAAAATCTTTAAGAAAGGTCGTTTCGATGCAGCTTTGTGACCACCTGTGCAGGAACGATCTGCATCATAGTACAGAATTTGTTACCAATGATCTTTTAGCTTCTGACTGGATGTCTCTCCACACTCATCTAGTTAGATTGTAACATTTTATTGTACAGACTGGAACATGTCATTGAGATGAAAGAAACAGCACTAAGCTGGTTTAAATCTTTTCATAGTTCCCAATTTGTTCATGTTAATAATGAAACTTCCATGCACACACAAGTTGGATACTGTGTCCCACAGGGTTCTGTTCTTGGTCCTATTGTCCTTTCATTATACATGACTCCTCTCCTGTGGAACCAGCTCCCAATCCAGGTGCCTAGTGCTGCTCAAGTGGGACTGTTAGGTTTTCTACATTCTGTTTATATATTTAGATAATGTATAAGGTCTTAAACATTACACTTTAAGTGCCTTGAGATGACTTATGTTGTGACTGAAGTGTTAAAACACACTGACTACGCTTGTATGACAAATGTCTTTGATTGAAGAATTATTACAGTATGTTACAATACTCTCAGGACGCAAACCACTTAATTTATTGATCTCTGGCTGCTTAAGGCTTCAAGTAAACTGAAGTAAATGAACTGTACCATAGAAAGAGGAACTGACCTCTGAGGTGTGAACAGAGTCTCAGGGGAGACGAGGGTTAGAGAAATCTTTCCTTGTTTTTATTTATCACACATTTAGAAAATGAACCACACTATACAAATGTCCACCGTTCGGTAATGAAACAGGCCACCTGCATGAACCTAACCGACCTCAAACCAAAACTGAGACAACTTCAGCAGACGAGGAAGTGTCTCGGCTGTTCTAAAACTCTCCACCTTGACCTCCACCACCGGTTCAGTCGCAGACTTAACTTTTGGGGCCAGCGGTGATTTTCGTGTCGTCATACGGTGGACTGCGTCGCTGCCCAGTGACTCGACTTTTAACTGTTACCTTTTTAATCTTTTTGTGGTCACTGTGGTGCAGGTAGGCAGTAGCATGCAGAAACCTTTGGATGCGGCTCTCCTCTGATTGGCTAATTCATTACATTTGCGCTATGTAAAGAAGGGAGCAGGTTTTTCCTCTTGGAGTCTGTGGTTGTTATTTACAATATGACAGCAGGGACGGGACAGGCGAGCACGTACACGGAGCTTCCAGTCTCGTTTGTTCCTTCATTGCTGAAGGGAGAGCAGAAAGTCCAAACCCTCCTCCCCCCTCAGGTTTGGTTGTAATATCAGGGCGGTCACGTGGTCGGCGACACACTTACAACATGTCCGGCGCTCAGAGGGATCCACACTTTATTACTGAGACATAAAATAAAAAAAATAACATAAAATAAAACTGAGGAGAGCCGGCAGGGGGGCGGCGTTCAGGCCAGGTAGCTGTACGTGTCCTTCTCACCATCCACTCGCTCTAGGTACTCTTTCTCTATCAGGATGTCGATGCATTTCTGTCCACCAGAGGGAGACAAAACGACAAAAATCACATCAGTATTGTTACAGATTCAGCTTCCATCAAATCCCATAAAAAGACCAAAACCAACTGAGATCAGAGATTGTTGGTTTTGGTTGGTTTGGGTTTTTCATGAGACTAAAAAGTAAGTTGAGTAGGAGTGTGTGTGCGTGTGCGTTACCTTGATGACGGGGACTCTGGGTTTGAATCGGGACGACAGCTGGTTCAGGACTTCAGCGAGGAGCTGCTGGTGCTTCAGGACCTTCCTCATCTTCATGATCCTCACTATAGCAGCCTGCAAACATACATTCACATGATTCGTCAGAAGCTGATCTAACGCAGCAGACTAACCTGTGGCGAAGGTGTGAATGTTCACCTGGATCAGGAGCTTTCGATCTTCCTCTATATTCTTGTGAGTCGTCTCCTGCTCCTGTTTCTGCTCCGTCTTCATTGGGACGTTGATGTTCACTCTCAGTTTCTTACTACAAAGAGGGAAAAAAATGATGTTGCAGTGAAAATACGACTCAAAGTTCTTCAAAAGTTTCCGGGATTTTTCTTTGAATAAAAGCAAAAAAAAATAGAAGTCGTTTCTCACTTCTTGTATCCGAGGAAAAGTTTAATGACGGTGTCGGGTTTGAAGTCCACCTCGTCCACGTTGGCGTTCTCGTCCTCTAACACCTGATGGACACACAAATCTTAGGTTTAACTTCAGACCTGCATCGGTCCTCTAATGTCAGGAAGTGCTCTGTGCACGTCTTTTATGATAAAGTGAAGTACTGATGTAAAGACGGCACAGTTCAGTCCGTTTTAAAATAATTAAGAATATATTTTAATGCAGTTATATCTCAGTGTTCTGCAAGTTTAAAAATCACCATCAAACAGATGATGTGACTTGAAACTTCGAGAGAAACATTAGAAACACTTGTGTAATGTTAAAGACCAGCTGCACCTACTCAGTTATCACACATTTATCTGGTGCCATCTACTGGTTACTTTTGGTACTTCAATATATCTGCTGATAATGACACTTGCTCTTAACAGTATTTAAAACACCATATTACTATGTCTTCAGGACTTGTGTGTGAACCAAATAAACACTTGAGCTGTTGACAAGAAGCAGGAAGTGATGGCCGACGGGATCAGAAACACTGAAGTTTGTGTTTTACTCACCAGCAGCTTTGACTTTAACAGGATTTGCAGAACTTGAACCAGAATGTCCTGAAAATAAAGGAACCAGTAATGAAACACCACACTAAGTGAAGATAAGATTCAGCTACAACCTGTAACTCTGTGTAAAAGTTGTGAGACTTACAGTTTTGATCTGTGTGCTGTCAGTGAGCTGCTGCACCGTGTAGCTGTCCTCTGTGTTGTACTGCAGCAGGATGGCCATCTGGAAGGTGGAGGCCTGCAGGGTGTACCTGTAAACAACAACAGCAGGTTCAGCTCAACCCAGTATGAGTCTGTCAGTGTGTCGACTGGTCTGCAGGTCCAGGATCCAGTGGCACAGGATCAGATTTATAAAACCTGCTTTAATCAGTGTTTTGATGTTTTCTTACATTAAACGTAGCTGAACGCAAAAAAAAAAAAAAAAAAAAAAAAAGGTAATTTTTTTTTCTTTTGACTTTGCTTTCTGGTGGGGGCTGGGGCCTCTAAGAACACAGATAACCTACACGCAGCACAGTGGCACAGCAGCTGACACACCGGCAATGCTACTCCTGCTTCAACGTTACTCTCGTAGCGTAATTTGGAAAAAGTCAAGTGACAGACTTACAACAAGAAACATCTGATTTCCAGATGACAGAACCGCAGCACAAGACTGTGGACACACACATTAAGCAACAGGAGGCCCTAGAGTTTATATTATCCAACTATACATCAGACTCTCCTGCACAGCGCCCTCTAGCTGTGGTCTTGCACACTGAAAACAAACAGCACCTGTTCTTGAAGCAGTTGGTGACCAGCTCCCCTTTGGACAGGTGATACAGCCAAGTCAGCTTCCTGCCGCTGTGTCTGCTCGCGTAAAACGCCGTGAAGCGCTGGTAGCTTCGCTCCAGCTGCACAGAGAGAGAAAGAAAAAGACACGGTTCAGAGGAGTGATTTCTCAGTAGGTTAGGTAACAGGACATTTGGAACAAAAACATTTAACAGAAGGGAAATAAGTTATTGTGCTGATGGGACAACTGTTGTAATACGCTGACAGCTCAGTTTGAAATGTGGAGGCAATAGATTTATGACTGTAGTTTAGGCTTCCGAAGAAACAAACTTGCCTGGAAAGGTTTTTAATATCGACTTTACAAAGTTACTTGATATTGAGCTGTATAAATAAAAACTGATGGAAAGATCTGAACCAAAACACATCTGCAAAAACGTTTTTTGTTTGTTTTTTACCTCAGAAGGCAGAGCAAAGGTGCAGGACTGCTGGAAAGGCCACGACCCAGAGCTCAGAACCTGGATACTGAAATCCACTGCAAAACACACAAATTCACTTCATCATGTGGGTTCTGTGCTTTCTTTCTCTGAAACGTCCCACAGCGTGACAGCAGAGTAACATTTTCTCATTAAGGATCAGCGTGTGTGTGAGTGTGCGCGCGCGCGCGCGCGTTTACTTACAGTCCAGAGGCTCCGAGTTGCTCAGATGTTTTTTAAACTGTTCGTTCAGGTCTTTGCTGACTCCAATGTCCTGGAACATTCGCTGTAGCTTGGACGTGTACTCAAACCCACACGCTTGCTGCACAGGAACAAAAACAAATCAGATTCAGCCCGGATGAAGAAACGCACACATGTCGGAGGTGCTGCCGCTTGTGAACCGGACCTTGAGTTTGGAGATCATGCTGGCTTCTGCGTCGTCGCTGGCGCTGTTCTGATGAACCAGACGTTTGGCTAACATCTTGGCATAAAACTTCTGGAAAACGTCTTTATCTTCGATGTATTTGAACACAACCATCTACAGGAGAATGCACAGAAATGTAGTCAGTGTGCTGCTAATACTTTCAGTCATTTGTAGATCCAGTATTATCTGCCACCTGTCGGCACTGAACACTAATCTACACGTCTATGCTGCACATTTGATGTTTGTTTGTTTAGAAATACAACTGAAACAAAACAGATAAGACAATAGTTGTGTTCAGTATGTAAGTATGTAGAGTTTCAGTGCATTAATCAAATCAAAACACACTTTTCTTTACTGCAAAGCTGGAAGTAACTCACCACTTGATTGAGAGTGTCCTCCAGCTCTGCCTCCTCTGGGTTTTTGGAGCTGAAGAAGAAAAAAAGAGCAAAGTTAGGATTTTATTGGCTGATAGAACAAAAACACAAACGTCAGTCTGAACACCTTTATCCTGAATTAGACCAATATGTAATAAGCCCTATATTCTGAGGTAGCTCAGTAAGCCCACAGTTCTCACCTCTTCTTGAGTAAAGAATCACAGTATCTGGCCAGCAGCTCGGGAGACTTGCTGGACGACTGAGCCATCCTGGTGACGGCGTTGTTGTTTATGAACCGACCGCACGCCTGGTAAAACACACACACAAAACTGATGTAAGAAACGATCCAGACACACGCTTTAATTCTGTCAGTTTTACTTCTCACAGTGATGACCGACCTTGTCCAGTGCTGCCACAAAGCCGGCGTCGTTGTTGAAGGCAGACATGACCAAGGCGTTGTACTTCTTGTGGACATCCAGGGTGGTCTGAACGTACACTTTAGGGTCCTGGAAAAAGACACAAACACATTTTACACCTTATAGAACAACTTGCAGCCTTTTCTGACTTTAGCAGATTACTGTACTTCAGCCAGTTAAAGATGTAACAGCACTGTGCTGGTATCTTTGTGCCGGTCCGTTCCTTACTGTTGAAAACAAACTATCTATAAAATACTGAGAGTTGTTTTCGCAGGTGAACAAGTGGTCCGTACATTGAGCGCGGCCTCTCCACACTTCTCGATGGCGGCCAGGCCCTGGTTGTGGATGTGAGTCTCTAGAAGTTTCTTCAGCTCCCCGAGGCCGTCTGTGATCCGCGACACCAGGTTGTACATACGTCCCAGGTCTAAAACGAGGTCAATAGAAGAGAGAGACAACTGTGTTACCAGCTGGGATGAGAATTTTAAAGTCTCAGGAAGAAGTAAAATTTGGTGCCCTAAGAATCCCAACAACAGCTCTGCAGATTCTGAGGAAGGAGGTGCTGCTTGTAAAAGTCAGAGTGACTTACACACCAACTTCACACAAAACCTACTTTGGGCCTTCTGTGTTGGAAGTGGTTGAACAATGTGATACTGAATTGTGCTTTTCGTCTGTGGCCGGGCTTTGTTGGGAGGGGCAGAAAGGAAGCTTGATGACACACCGGAGCGACTGAACTAATGTAAACAAGTGAAAACTCTGCTTCTGCATCACTAATGGCTAAAAAGCTCCAGCCTTAAAACCCTTCAGCATGTCATGTTACCTACCTGGTGTGTTAACTTTTTAATATTGTCGGCTCAACAGAAAAGACGAGTCTATGTACGAGAATTCTGGTGGCAAAGATGTAATAATGTTAAGTACAGCGTAACATAAAACATTACCTTCATTCTTGTCGGCATCCAGGAGGTTCTGAAACTCTGTGTGGAAGATCTCCAGGTGTTTCTCTATGAGGACCTGCTCACACTTCCTGGCCAACTCATCCTGGGTGGATTCATGAAGGTAAACCTGCACACGCCGCTGCTCCTCCAGCAGACGAGCCTCCGCCTGGGGAAAAACAAAATGATTAAAGTACAAACAAATATGCAGCCTTTTTATTTTTTTGTCTTGTCTCAACATTTGCTGTTTCACATTCATACCTTCTTCATGTACTCTGTGACGGGGTTCTGCTGCAGGAACTCTGTGCTTTCGCGTGTGTAGAAACGTTCTGTGTCAGTCAGGAACTGACATTCAAAGTACTCTTTGTAGACGGACAGCGTAGGGCCTTTGGCGAAGGCGTCCTCTTCGTTCAGACCCAGCTCAACTGGAGGAGGAGACACGAGCAGCTTTTAATGTGAGGAGTTACCAGAATTATATCTTTATTTGTTCATATTTTCCTTTAAAAAGAAGTTATTTTATAAGGAAGTAATATTTTTATATTTCTACTGTCGACTTTACCCATTATTACTCTAAAAAAACATCCACATCTTGCATACTTATGGACCTACCATAGGACTGGACCACTCCGCTGATCAGTCTGGTGTTTATAGTCTCACCATTCCTCTCTCTCTCTATCAGCTTCAGCACAGCGTTTGTAACCTGTTAAAAAAAAAAAAGAAAGTTTAGTTCTTGTCAAAAGCAACACAACACTGATTATTGATGACTGTTCGCATGTCACAGACCTGTTTGTTGAGGGGTCGGAACAAACACTCCCTCCAGGTCACAAGTGCCAGCTGGGAGGAAACAGCAGTGAAGGAGAGCAAAGATAAATTAAATGAGCTTAACATGCATCTTACAGTGCAGTCCAGCCACAGCCAAAGGCTGAGAAATGTTCATCAGTAAAAAGATAAAAACTTCTGGGAAGTAACTCATTAGCTAATGAACAAACACTGAGCTCAGCTAACATTTGTTAAGAGAAGTCACGCAGTTTGGTTCTTTCTAAACAGAACTCTCAGTTTAGATCAAAGTGCATCTTTAGTATTGACTCAATATCTACTGTGACCAGCATCACCCACAAACATCTCTTCAGAGGCCCGTGCAGATGTTAGACTTACAGAATATATCTCATATATGCCCTTGCGTCCCTCATCACACTCTCGTCTGACCCAGTGGCGGTTGAGGTAGGCACAGATCCCGTTGAGGACCTTACTAGAGAAACGGTAGTCCTCCCACTGCTGGGTGTAAAACTTCAACACACACTCATCCATTAGATCCTCGCCGTCCTGCAGGAAAAAAAAAAAAGAAGCAGAGGAGGAAGAAGAGGACGTAAACTTTAAGTAAAGAAGTGTAACAGTGTGTAGAAGTAATAAAAGCAACATAAATTATACAAAACGAGTTGTCTGGAGTGCGTGAACTCACCTTCAGCAGGCTGGTCAAATAGTTCTTCAGGAACTCTTTCAGTCGCTTGTAGAGCTCCAGACCTACAAACTGGGCCCCTCCTGGAGTGGTGGACTTTTTGGAGGGCTTGGCTGGAGGCCCAGAGCCCCTGCCCTGGTTGGACTGGTGAACGCTGGTACAATAGTTATATACATGTCTGAGGGAAAAGGGTTAAGGAGTAAACACTGACAAGCGGAACTGTACATCACGTTTTCACACAAGCCTCAAACTCAAATTCAGCTAAAACATGTTTTGTATGATGTTCTTATTATGAAATGCTGTGTTCATTTTATGTCAGATGTAATGAGACGCACACCTTCCAAAAAGTTCCACTTCTGTCTCATCGGTCCAAACGATATAAATTAGTTTGATTATCTGAATCATTGTGACAAATATGCAATAAACAACAAAACAAACACAAAACAGGAAAGGGGGGAAATACTTTTTCACAGCACTGTCACTCACACACCTGAGCTTGTATGCAGTATAAATTAGTGCCGTCCTTTCTGCCTGAATTCCTGTTATCAGGCCTGCTGAATGCTCTGCTGTTGTATCTTCACTGCCTAAGCACACAGCTTTAAAACAGGTTTTGCTTTCTGAGAAGGAAGTAACAAGAGTGACAGCAAATATAACCACACGCGCAGTGAGGGCAGCTACTAACTACAGGACTGGAATAATACTGGTAAACACCTTTTTTTTCCTGGACCTGCCATTGTTAGGTAATCAACCATTAGTGGACATAACTGATGGTCTTGCAGATCAAATGAAAGGATCATGCAGACAGGGCAGGATAAAGTAAATAAGTAATTTAAAGTTCTTAAACACTGTATTTGTACAGAGAGATAATGGGGAATAAAACTACCAGTTACTTTAACTTAATGTGCCTGTAATTTTCTCAGACGTCTCAACCCATAAATTAATCGACAACTGATTCGATCCCTCAGGGATAGAGCTGTTCAAATCCACAGCATCAACCTTCCCTTAGTCTCACAGGATACGTGTAGAGTTCCATGTAGCGTGACTTGGCCATGCTTTGCCGTGTGTACACCTGCTGGATGCCAGCCCGCAGGTCGTCCCATATCTGGTCCAGGCCTATCTGTTTCAGTCCATGGGGGTTCTGGGTCCTGTTTGACGACATTGTAAAGCCCCTTTGTCCTCTTCTCCCTACAGAACAATTCCCTCCCTTTCCTGCTCCGGTGAGCGTTCTCCCCCCGGCTCCTCTCCTCGGTTGATTTCTGTCCTGACTTGCGCTGCTCTCAGAGTGCGCAGTCCATCTGGCAGCGGTAGTAGCACTTGGGGAAGCTGGTTGTCAGTTGTGAGACGGGATGCAATCCCACTCTACACACGCCTGGGTGGCGCAGTCGTCCACTCATCCACCTAAAAGCTTCGGCACTTCTCCTCAGATGACCTGGAAAGGAAAAAAAACAAAAACTAGACAAAAGCCTGTGCTCCTCAGCATTCACTTCAAACAACCGTGCGAAAAATCTGTCGGAGGAGCTTCAGTTTCTTCAGTACTGTGTTGGTAGTTAGCCAGGTAGGTTATATTGGTTTATCTGCTGACACCTGGCTCTGATCCCTGCAGACACGGTGCTGACCAGACCCTGACATCACTCAGCTAATGACAGATTAGTCCACTTCAACGGCTCCAGCCCGGTGGAGACAAGCTGGTTTACAGTCATGTCTCCGTTGCCTTTTGTCTGCACCATTTTCTTCTTGGACACTGTAAATGCCCCCCCCTAGCCCACACAGAGAGAGACTAAGACAACAGCATCTACTTATTAACACTTTATAAATCGACAAGGAGAATAGGTAAGCTGAAGCTGATCCCCCAGAACTTGTAAGAAGGGAGAACCAGAATTACGTGGTCATTCCTGAGTAAATGCAGCCTAAAAGAACCAGAGACTGAAAGGAGGGTGTAAGAGCAGAAACTGCTGTGTATATGTAGGCAGTGCTGCTATATTTAGAAAGACCAGGCATGCAGCGCTGTCCGTTTCTGGCCGTTCGCAGGCATTACGTCCAGAGACTCTGGACGTGACCCAAGTGCAATAGTCTCTCACTGGAAGAGGGGAGGAAGCTGAGCACCCTGCTCTGTTTACTTCCTGTCCCTGTTGACAAATCAAGGCCAGTGCCAGTGGACAGTGAATGTAGAGTCGATGCCCGAGCAGCTCCAGTTGGGCAATGCTAAATTTGTTACTGGTTGTTAAGCTGTGGTTAAAAAATAAATTAAAAAAAACACGTTTGTGGCAGGTTGCTCCTTGCACCAAACTAGACATTTATGTGGCATCAACAGAAAAATGAATACTGTAAGAATTTAATTACACTGCACAGACAACTGAATATAACTTATACCAGAACCACAACTACAAATACTTGTAGTGCTTGAGAAGATGCTGTAGGAGGGTGAAAAGTGCTGTTGTCAATTTTGCTTCATTATCTTTGTTAAGTCCACATCTTGAAGATCTTAAGTGAACACCCGCTAAAGACAAAAGGTAATTTTACACATCTGAGCTAGATTGACTAATAATTGTCAATACAGTAATCAAATAATTGTTTCAGCGTTCTGCTTTCTACCAAACTAAACCGGCACTTCTTCCAAAACACAAGCACAAAGTCACCGTTCTTTAGACTGAATGTGAGGACCAACAGCAAATAAATAAAAAAAATTGTTGAAGATGCTAAATAAAGAAATATCTATACAGCTAAACAAATTACCTAAACGATTATTAGAGTAGTTAATCCAGCTGCTCTGTAATAGTCAATGCAATGACAAATTGGAAAGAGCATAGTAGTATATTTTCTGTAAATTATGAAACATGTTCCTGTTTAGATGTGTATTTTTCCTGTATTACACTTTATTATCCTGTATAATGTCTTCTAAAGGATTAATTAAGTATCTGTCTACCTATCTATACATAGGTCGAGAACACTTCGATTCAATTAGATATTTTAACTGAGTAAACTCCAGAATAAAATCCAAATCAGACAGTCTAATAATTGATTGTCTCAGCAGCAGAAATATTTTCCTGACAGTAACAAAGTGAGCAACCTGCAAAACTATTACCTGAACACTACAGAAAAAAAATCATGCAATTATGACAAAACTCTCAGGTAACACCGTATTTTTTTAAAATCACATGTAGCAGTTCCTTTTCCAGTTCTGGTTCTCGGATGAACACAACAGACTGCCATGATAAAGAAGAGGAAGCGTAGGGGAAGATGAAAAGCCGCGACACAGCAGTAAGCTCCAGGCTTTGATTAGGTCTTCATCAGTCACTGAAATCTGTCACCCTCTCCACGTCCAGTCATCCCTTCCCCCGCTGCCACAGACTGACCACAGCACTGCAGCTGCAATCTGCAGCCACAGACTGTCGTGACTAAACACACTAAACTACACTTATGGTTCACCTGTTTCAACAATCGGGATTTGGAAAAAATCCCAAATGTTTTGACGTAAGAAAATCTTCTTTTGCTGGACACATGAACACAACTAGTGGCTCTCTGATAGGTCACTCTGGGTTTGTATTTTTAGGCCATATTGTGGGTGAAACGTTTTATTCATTTTCAGGTGAATAAACAACATTTTACAGTCAAATATTTTCGCCAGTGTTTTAACTTCGCTACAAGAAAACCAGCAAAAAAATATAAATAACACTGTTGGTTGAATAAAGATGAGAAGCGCATGTCTGTGTGCAGCTGTCCTTCAACTCATCCACTTTGCATTTATTAGGGATTCATTGCATATGATAAACAGCTGGTTGTCCTAATGCTCCAGTAAAGAGCCATTAAACCACTGCATTTACCCATTAGCGCATTAAAAAAAGCAACGGTCAAACAGTAAACAAACATGACACAGGCTGTTGCTGAAACACTGCGTTTGTATTAGTTTCACGTATTAAATTTAAGAAGGTGATGCTCCTGATTGCTCCATAAAGAGCTGATGCTTTGTCTGCAGTCGCACGGTTCACACATCTCATGATTTATTCACCATGTCCGTTTCATTGCTCTGTGACATTTTGTTTATTTTTCTAAATCTGCAGCATTTTTTCCACAACTGGACAATGCACAAAAAAACATATGAGACTTAAACAGACTTACTGATTTGTTATTTGTTTTCACATAATTTATGTCAGTGATGCATTAAACTAGTTCACATCTCAGAAATATCACATCTCTTGGATTTGGTATTTAAAGGTCAAGGAACATTTAAAGTAGGTCATTTACAAAAAGGAAGCAGTCCACTTGCTAAGAAACTTATCTCTTCAGAGCAGATTCACTGAGAGGCCACCTCTCCGTACAGCAACGCCCTGATCATATTCACACCTGGAGGCCGCTCAGTAAAACCACAGTCTAGTCTGCTGGACACTGACTGGGTCTCCCTTGCTCAAGGGCACCCACCAAACTACCAAGCAGTGGTTCGCGCAGAATCAGGATGTTTGTTAGAGTGTTCACTAGAACACGGCCTGTCTGAGCTGAGCCCACACGGCCCGGCCCAGACTCTAGACCTGTTATGGCCTCCTAGCGGATCCTCGCTCAATTCAGGAACACAGCCCTACCTAACTGAGGTGCTCCGGCAGTTGCCATGGCAACAGGGGCAGACAATGCATCCGAGTAGCCATTTGACTACAGAAGGCAGAGTGTTCAGCCTCACCGTCTCTTGTGCCTCTATTCAGCAGTGGTTAAAAAAAAACAAAAGGTGCCCTTCAAAGCAAACACTGGGATTCGATTTCAGTTTCTCACAACAGAAGATATAAGAAGTATGTGCCACAACTGTATCTAACTTCTAATCAGTTCAGCAGCTACATCCTCACGAGTCAGACAGTGTCGACAGCTTCTTGAGTGGCAACAGTTTCTAAAACGTTTGTTGTGAAACAGGAAACCGGTGCCTGGACATCAATACAACACTTCTTCACACGTGGAGGGAAGGCAGGGCAGCTCAAAGGTCACAACGTTTTTGGGGGTTGTTTGGGTGTGGGGGGGCAGGGACACCTAACCTATATGCATCTGATCCACAGCAGCTACACAGCCAACAACTACAGCAGTAGGCCTGTTTGTTTATGAGGGTGTCACTTAGCCAGGAGAACCAAACTAACTCAAACAATCTTAAGTTATGAAAAGCACATTTTCTGTGCAATTTGGTCAAACGTTTAACAAAAAAAATTAACAATCCCAGAGGGTTTTTTAACCAAACATTGTGACTGACAGTGACCACAAAAGGTTTTTATTCATTATAATTAATGTTACACAGCAAACTTAACTTTAAAATTAATAGATATAATAAATATAAATAAAATAAACATATTAAAGCATATACACAAAGTACAGTACTTAAAACTTGCAAAATGAAAATGCATTAATTTACATTATCTTAAAATGGCTCTCAAAAATCAGTTCTTATCCTGGTGTCTACAGCAGTATGATGAGAAAAGTTGGTTTTCACATCAGGACTATTAGGTGATGATTGGTTATGAGTCAGAGCACAGTCGCAGATGACCTGAGCCAAATCACAGCCTGGATTCAGCTGATCCCCACGCCCCCACAATAAGTCTTTAGGTCGGCAGGTGTTACCACAACTCATGAACCAGAGAGTGTCTGTGCCTGAGAGTTGAGTGTGCGAGAGATTTGCTGAACGGGAAGGATGCAGGATGGTGGAGAGCGAGACAGAGAGGAAGAAAGAGAGGAAGAGCAAAAACTCAGCCTGGTAAATCCGATTACCCTGGTCACTGTGTGTCTTGGCCAGACTCAACAACCTAATACCCCACATTTAAAACACAAACAATACAAACCACAGCAGAAACACAGACGTAAGAGCCATTATGTTCACCAACTGCAGAATCAGGAACAGGAACTTCCATCACCAGATTTTAGCAATTCCTTAAATTTCAGTTTCAGTGACAAGAAATAAAAACATCACAATCAAGTGTGAGTCATGAGGAGTGATAAAGCTTGCGCTGAATCACAGCGACAAGCTCCTTTTCAACACTGACATGATTGTAAAGCCTGTGTTTGTGTGCGGATGCAAACTGATCATATAAGCAGCGAGGGAGGACATTTCATAAGTGTAAGCAGCTTTAGATTTCTGTTGCTCGTCTCCATGGCCAAGCAGAGACTCTCAGCCCCTTTAGATCGACTTCACGATCACTGCCCCCGGCACCATCACTTCACAGCACCTTGCACACAGACCAGAATGGGTCAGACAAGGTAAAGGAGGCGGCAGACACCCGTAATCGTGGCTGACATAACATCAAACTGTTTCTTCTGCAGAAGCAAAGTTAACCTACTGGATGTTTTGAACCAAATATCAACAAGCGCACTGTTTCAAATGACAACAACTACAACTAGTTATTCTCAGCACTGATTGTTTATTTTAAAAATGCCTCTTGTTGTATCCCAGTCACATTTTAAAAGTATTGCTTTACCCGTGTAACCTCTCAAAGTTACACTCAAAATCTCAAAGACATTCAGCCACCAGTCATATTTTATAGGAAGGAGCATTAAAGCAGCACCTTTGACAAGCTAATCATTGCAGCTTTAGCTACAGCCAACAATTACAGTACTCTTATTTATGCATCTGTCAACAACTTTCTAGATTGATTGTTTGGTTTTTAAAACATCAGAGCCCAAGCCGACTTATTTTTAAACCTTTTGTTTTTGTTTAACCAGATAAAACCCATATAAATTCAACTTAACAAATTTTCACATATTATAGGTTGAAACAACTATGTATTTTGGGCTAAATTAACTTTATTTCGAGTGACTGGTCGGTTCACTTTTTCAGCTTTAATAAAAAAAATATTGCCAAATATTAATGCAGACCAACTTCAGTTGTACATGCCAGCTAAAAAAAATCAGTCCACTAAACTCAGCATGTGTGTCCTCAAACTGAGGAGAAGACTTTTGTTGTCTTTTTTATTTGTCATCTCCGAACTACAAATATGTGAGGATGGAGAAACACGCAGCTTTTTTAATCACAGTAAATATATAAACTTAGAATTTTATATCATACTACTGTACATTCAAACATATTTCCAACACACAGATCATCCCACTATAACAAGTTAATTCAGTGGGGGTGGGGGGGGATGGGGGGGTGACGTGTCTAAACAAGATCAATTAAAACTCATCACTCAATATAAAACCCTGAAGCAAACTGCAGCCTCTTCTTAGAAAGATAGGACTTGGCGCTAAATCAAAAGTCAAGGGTTGCAAGCTAGCAAAAAGGACGTAATCCACCTTTAGTCACAATGAAGATTCTTAGTGGATTAAAAAATATATGTAAATACATAAACTTAGTAAAAAACTAACTCCTGAACGATGTCGACTAAAAAACCCCCCAATTTTTTCATGATTATCATAACAACCTCTGTGATCACTTTTAATAAACACAATTTTAAGACAACTAAGTAAGCATTTATTTTTAAGACATTCACAAGCTACAAAAATCCAACTACAAACCATACAATCTTAGGGAAACCTTCTCAAAACACAGCTCCCTTCTCTTAACACGGCTGGAGCGTGGGAATGCTATATCAACTTCAAATCAAAAAACTCTTTCCATAGGTTTTATGAGCCAACACTTATGTATGATGAAAGGTGATACTGAGTTTGTAAACTAAGAAACTCCACAACTGGTCCATATGATTTCCCAGAATTGTTTTTCTTTTAAAGTCAGTGAGCCACCAGCATTTTAATCCAACTGAGCAATCCTGATTATTCAGAGGGAACAAAACATAAGTAAGATCTTTACTCTTAGTAAAAAGTCATATCTCCAGACCTGGAAATAAATTACTGATGTTCAATGCGTATGCAAACCCTAAATTATCTTTAGAACAATCAATACTGGCAAGACGAGATTAAATATTGATATAAAACCATCCAATAGCTAAGAACTGTTGGTGAAAACATCCACTTTACACAAAACTAGAGATGATAACCTTATGAACAAGGAACTCCACAGATTATTCACAAACGCCCCTTCAGTATCACCACTATACACTTTTTAACGCAAAAAAGTAATTTTACATTTCCACCTGTGTGTAGCAAAGGAAAATTAAGGAGAAAGATCCTGATGATAAGTTACGTGTTAAATAGAAATAAAAGCTCGTCAGAAACCTGTCCCGCTTTAACAAACTCCTTAATGTCTCCAGGCCTGGGAATGAACAATTTCCCAGGTCTTCCAGGACTCCTGGAACCCTCTTTCAGGTTCAAATCACTATCCTTCACTCCAAAGAGGCCGAAGCAAGAGCTGTTCAATTTACATAAGCTACGTTAACGTCGGATAGGTTTAGGAGTTCTGTAGACAACTCAAAATTATCATGAAGCTATACATTACAGGCTTCTGAAAATACGTGTTGTAGTTTCTCTACGCTGAGCTGCGAATGGAGTCAGACACTGCTACGCAATACTGCCAGCTTCATTAGCTTCTCAGTCTCGATTAGCCAGTTAGCTTGTAAGTAGCTCGGCTGCCTGACGCTGGTTGGACAATCTTTAAAGCAACGCACAGCCTCAATTTAGATAATCTTTGTTATTAATCTTCATATAAAGGTGCTGTGGGGCAAATAGTTCGCATAAATGCCGTCTTCGTCGAGCTAACTGCAACGATCGGAACAGACCAACTGCTTGTGTAAAATGGCAGCCTAGCTTCTGAGGCTGCTCAATAATGAGTCAGGAAAACAGTCCGCTAGCCGTTTAGCATTAGCCAGCTAGCTCTGAGCTAGACGAAAAGAGCGCCACGAACATACGTCCACAACTCTTTAGACGTCTTCTTACCATTTTAAGGCCGTCGCTGCCACTGTATAATCGTCGTGAGTATGAATTCTCCGGCCCAAACGCTGTCTCCCGTGCCGTCTTTCGCGTCTCCCTGTGTGTGTGTGTGTTTGCTTGCCCGTTGCTAACTGCGACCGCTCGGCTTCGTTCGCACAAAGATCAGCTCAGTAGCCACCGAATCACGCCGCCTTTAGGCGCCGTCGGAAATATGGGCGCTACAGCAAAAAAAAAAAAATGCACACGAACAAGCAGATGAAGGAATCAGCATCATCAATAAATCAGTCAATTAATCAATTAGTAAACATAGTTGTGAGGAGTACACAGACTCAATATTCAAGTTAAAGTGCTTAAACAAACTCCATTAAAAGTAGCAATGATAATTCAGAAATGTTATAAAACTCCACTAAGAAACTGATTTATTTATTAGATTATTTATTTAGGCACCAGTCCAAAAGTATTTAAACACTTTGCAACCTGATAGTATACGTCTAGTACAAATTTGTTCCACACATGCTTCAGAAAATAATATTTCTGCACGTGGAAGTATAAAATGCTCAAGACCTTGAGTTTAATATATGTGCAAAAAAACAACATTATTTCTGAGCACTTAAATTGAAAAATGATCAACATTAATTCATTAACATTCTTTGTCTTTACATCCTCAGGAATTGATTCTTTAGTTAGTAGCAACAAAACAAAACAATAAACAAGGGGTTAAACATGAGAAAACATTTTAAAATGAGTATATAATTATTCTGAACTCAGTTAAAGTTTGCTGTAAACTTTATTACAGCACTTGAGTAATTTAATGTACTTTATTTATCATAGCTGCCAATCAATAAATCTTTATTTGTCTTTGTTAACCATCCCATCCTCACCTACAGTAACAGTGTTTCTCATTATCATGTTTGTGTTCTGTTCTCATACTCCCTAAATATTGCCCCTATTTGTTGACTTGTACTTTTTTGTCCTACAGTATGTGCATTGCTGTCATCTTCAGTATTTGGTGTAATAAGCTTTGGCTGTTTCCTGCTATAGTTAAAGGTTGATTTGCTATTTTCTTATGTGAAAAAATAAAATAAATGTGCAAACTTGATGTGACAAATCAGCGATTGTATTATACATGTCGAACATTTAAAGTAAGTCGGTACGCATGAGTTTCTTTATAAAATTGTATTATATGCTTACTGAAGTACCGCGCACCGATATGTCACAGCTTACGAGGATCCCCTGAATGCAGCATTGGCGTCACAGAATGGCGTCACAGAATGTTAAAAGGACTACAAACATGGCCGCGCTAAACGGCTTCTACAGACTTTGCTTTATCTGTCACGCATGCGCTGTTGGCTACTTAAGTCACCTAGTATGACATTTTAATTATGCAAACAGAAGCACGATGCTGATATTTAGTTTCGTGCCCTTTAATTTGTTTATGTGTGTGTTGTGCAACGACTGGCAGTGAAACAATAGAATTATTCTTATGAAAATAAAGATATTTGGCTGCAAAGGTCCCGAGGTTCAGCTGTGACCTTAGTTCAAGTCCTATTCCCTGACTGTAATAATGAGTTTTTCTTACAGTATTTTAATTTTGCAGGTGATAAAAAAAAGTCACGATTAACAGGATCTGCCGTGTGTTCATTATCACAGTCCCACCCTGTGCACCTTCACAGCCTCTGAAACAGGCAGAACACGACCTCTGTTGGTGGATGGCACGATGACAGAACCTTTTTCCTCTCTGGAGTTCAGTCATTACCATTTAAATTCTCAGTTATGTACCCAAACATTTTCCACCTGCTTTTTTTTTTATTTTATTTCCACATTAACTGAGTTTTATATCCACATTTACTGTCTTGTCTCTAAGTTTCATTTGCACACATATTCTGTGCATGATGCACACAGAGAAATAAAATGTTACTCTGTGTGGACCAGAGTGCCACGAGAACGACTGTAACTGTAGACTGAAACTAAAAACTGTGAATGTTCCTAATAAGATATAGAAAACAAAGGGTTAATAAAACAATCTTAGATAAGACAAGACTTGTACAAAGCTGAATCATTGTCTAATAACTATAAAAATATACTAAATACTGGACAACCACTGAAACTCGTCACTGCTTCCTCGTGTTTGGTTACAGTTGGATAAAATCTTTGTGACGGAAAGACACACATGCACATGTTCCTTTTTTTTTGCTGCTGTTTTGCTTCAGTACGGGTGAAAAGGTGATGACAACATACAGCAGACAGCGTCACGCAGGTCTTATATAACAGAGAAGAACAGCAGGGTGTGGGACTTGGCCACGCCTTAAAGTGAATACAAGAGTAAAATTCTGTTGACTTCTAATGGGCAATGTGACAGATATTCAACCTGCTCTGGATCCAGTTTGAGGAGCACATGGTGTTAGATGTCCTCCTGCCTCAATGTCTCAGAAGAAGTTCACACTCTAAATTGTACAAGTACTGTACAAAAACAATGTGTTTTAAACAATATAAATATTATTTATATATAGGTGAGTAATGTAAAATATTTACCTCTGAATTGCAGGATTACAAAATTAAAATACTCCAGTTTCCTTCACCAAGGAAACGGATGCAAAATCTTGTGCTCTGATGGTTTACGATGTTCAGTATATAACATTATTATATTATATTATCGTAATGAATAAATGTAAAAGGTTATTTCTGTGAGCTGCTTCAGATAAAATGTGGCTGCCAGATGAATGTAGTTACTTCAGGGAAAAATACTGCTTCCTACATGAGAGCAGTTATAAAACAACGACACAGGTTTCCAGTAGATTTTGTATTCAGACATGGGATTTGAACCGCGTGCTCTCTGTGGTGCAGGTACGGCGAGGTACGCTCAGCTTGTCAGGACAGGCGTTTGCTCCATCCCCTGCTTCTTCACCTGAAACAAGAATGAGGCAAATACAGGACATAAATCCCCTACACGTGAAGCGTGTGTGTGCATTTTTAAAGCTACGTTATTTAACATTTATCTACACACTATCTGATGGGTTTGGTGCCTCTGTTTCCATTCTATGCTACTTAAAAAAATGAAATGCCTTTAATTTAATTAATTTAATTTCTCCTCCACACTGTCATTATTTATTGTGGACATGAAGCTCTGCACACTACAAAAACTACGTGAGCTGGTTTTCTGAAGAACTTTGTTTAAAACACGTATCTGCGGCGTCTTGTAAAAGCTTATGAAGTAAATGTGATGTAAAACGTGAATGTAAACGAGCTGTATGTTATCAGACCGGCTTCTGCTTCCTCTTGGCTTGCATCATTTCCTGCTGCTGCTTCAACCGTACTTCCTCCAGACTCATACAACCACCTGTTAACACACACACACACACACATGTGCAGTGAGAGAAAACACATCACACAACATGTTGAACATCACACGTGTTCCTGTGCGTGCGTGTGCACCTCACCGACACTGCTGGGGTCAATGGAGACATAAGCCATCGCTCTGCTCAGCCTCAGCTCCTCTAAAGCAGCGAGCTCCGCCTCCGCCTCTGCTCAACCAACCAAACATCACACAGCAATGAAGACAACACGGACAACAAGGATGAACAGGAGACGTGTGCTCAGACGTGATCACTCACTTCTCTGGATCTCTCTTCTTTTCTTGGGATCCGGGGGAATGACAGTGAAAGCTTTGTGACTGAAACAGAGGAACACACACTCTGGTTTATTCTCTCTCAGTCAGCTGCTGCTCTTTACTGTTTACTGTCTGGTTTGTTATTATTTTTTATGAAGTTCCTTCTTCTTTTTTATGTGTTTTATGAGCCCATTCTCATCCAGATCTCAGATAACATGCTGAGCGAGTCAGTCATTACTTCATTTAGTAAAAATATACACATATACAGATGCATACATGTCTTACCACATACACACCCTGCCTGTTATGGATGATATGCATGTTACTGCACAATTTAAGCCATACATGATCCAATAAATATAATCTGGAGGAAAAAACTATTTGTTTTGTTATCAATGATAAAAAAAATATGAGAAATAAGACCCCAGTTCCCTCTGCTTCCTTTCTAACTCACAGCTCCACAATGAAGCAGTTTTTCAAGTAAAGACAAAATCAACGACAAACAGAGGTTTGACCTAAATCCTAATAAATAAATAATAATAATAAATAAATAAAAACTAAAAACATAAACATAACATCATTCATGACCTTTTGTGGCTTTCATACCGGCTGGTTAATCATTTTTGGAAGTGTGGGAGCCACTGTTCAGAACCTAAACTGAGGTTCAGACAGTGATTCTACACAACAAACAACATCCTTACAACATAACAAAAATGTAGGAATTAAAAGGTTTGACAAACGTATAAAAGATTTGCATGTGGTGGCTCCATGAAACTGTCCAACACATCGTTTGTTGTTTCTGGATGTTTGCACTCAGTTCACCTGCACGTCTGTCGTGACAGTGGGTGGTAAAGCGTGTGGAATTAATCCACTGCAACAGATGGACACAGACGGCAGCAGGGAGCCGGATACGGGACGACTGTACCTGCCTGTCAGAGCTAATGTTTCCACCTGGAAACACGGGCCTGCACACGCTCTGAGAAGGGCCCCTGGACGCACAAGGGCCCCACACAGGAGCAGGATCCACATTAAATTTCAGAATCCGTGACTGGCTGTTGTGCCATTTTATTATTATTATTATTTAATTTTTCCCATTATGCCGGTGGTGATGATCTTAATTATAAATCTTAGTTATAAATGAGAAACTTCTCTTTTGTTTGTTGCAGCAGTTTGTATTTCACTCTCACTTTTTTGTGCCACATAAAATGTTGGAAATATTTTTCCCCATCCTGTTATATCCACAGGGAGAGTTTCTGTTCTGCCATCTTAAAGATAAGTAATATTAAACATATTCTATTAAACGAACTTTGGCAAGAAAGCTTGTAATTTTTTTCCCAGCGTTTGTAAAAGATGAGCGCTGTCCCTCCTCCTGCAGATGGACGAGGAGACCAGTTTTTTACCTCCCAACCATCTCATAACCTCTGGATGAATGAAAACCATCTCTCACCTCTGACTTGCAAACTTGGCCTCAGCCCTGATGCTCCGTTGATCCCTCTGGACCGGACACACGGTCGCCTCCCGGCACTTTGCGTTGACAGCGGCATGTTTCACGGAGCCGGTCGACCTCCGGTGGTCCGGGTTTGTTTTGAGGAGGTTTTCAGTGAGCTTGGGGGCAGTAGAGTTGGATCTGCTTCTCCTCTCGCAGCTCGTTTTAGACGTTGACCCCTGCGCACCAGCGGTGGTCCTGTCACTGCAGTCCCGCTGGTGGCACCTCGGGCAGCTTGACGCGCGACTTTTACGCACAGCGGGCACTTTGAGCTCACTTTGTGCCGCTTTTACCTTCACCGGTTTGGTTTTCTCCAGCGTTTTTGTCGTCGCCTCCGCTGGTTTAGGCTTGACAACCTTCGTGGTCGGCATCTTTACTTCTCTTCATGTAGGAGACCCGTCATCCTTCCCCGGTGTCCTCGTCTCTTAAATATAAAATCGTAAATTTACTTTCCTGGTGATTCGGTTGCTATGGAGCTTGCGTCTTAGCGACTCCAGAGTGAAGTGAAACAGACTGAACTGACACTTCTGGTTCTGGCTTTCAAAATAAAAGCTCACTTTAGTTGAAACAGTAAGAAAATATTTAATTAGAAGTAATAGAGACACCCTGGATAACGTTAGAATGGAGATAATTACAGTAGTTTACAGGATGAAACGTGGGCTTATTCTAGGATCCGTGCGTAATTATTAGTCCTCATCAGTACATCTCTCACACAAAAAATAATTGGCAATAACGAAAGAAATAACTGCCAAATCCTCACTCGATCCATCTGCTCACATGACAACATGAGCTGGTTTTGACGTCTCCGACAGTGGTGAGACAGAATCTTTGAGTTTCGCACAGGTGGTACTAAGACTAATAGAAGCTGCTGAAGCATAAAATGGTTTTTATAACAGATCTTCTAGAATTCTTGAAGGAGGACGTGTTCCTTTCATAGATGCTGAATCTACTGCTGCATTTCAACTTAATGATTTGAGGAAATGGTCATTAGAGCAGTTCATTTGATTTCATGTGACGCTGACTTGTCTTGTCTTGAAGCTGAAACACCTCGTTTCTGGGTTAGTCCCCGGTGTCGGTGTTTAGTTTGGTGCAGCTGCAGATTAACGTCAGTGACGCAGCAGAGTATTTGTTGTCAGTAGGTGTCCGAGGCGCATGGAGCCAAGTCCACCCTGCAGACTCATCCGATTACTGACACGCAGCTCTGCACAGGTCACATGACCTGAACTGCAACATGACAGATTGATCTTTTTATTCTGAAGCTCTACGCATACACAAACATGAACTTAGTTTAGTTTAAGTGGTTGAAAGATGGAAAAATAAATATAATAAGTTTTATCAAATATTATCTTATGTTACATTTATATTTACTTTTATTTCATTAAAATGATTAAAAACATTTAAAGCAAACACAACACTGCATAATAAAACAGAAAAGAGGGAAACTACATTTAATGCTTTAAGATACAGGTGGAAGGAAGCTTCAACATAACTATGATAACAAAGTTAACTTCTGTGAACAACAGGTGTCTGGTTAAACAGCCAGTGGTAAAAACTGAGTCAATTTTACTTCTTACTTCTAAAAAAAAACATTTCAGAGGAAAATCTTCTTGTGAATCCACTAAATCTGAATCTAAAATACATGGTAAAGGTATAAATTAAAATACTTTCTTTTAGATAATTCTATGTGAAGTAATTCAAACTAACTAAAATACTATTCATTGTTTTTTTATAACGTTACTTATGATATTAAATACAATACTACATATTATACATTATATATACTGCGCTTAAGCAGCAGTACTGTAGTGCACGCCGCTGCATTTAAGGTGGAAATGTACTTTGTTGTTGTACACAGATTATTCTGCAGAAGTAATTTCATATCTATTATCTGGTGTAATAATATCGTGGATTAAAGAGAATTTATAGCAGTTATATGAATGTTAACATTTTATTACATTAGTGTTATGACGCTGTGCTCTTCCTGGATTCATTTAACAATCTGTGCTCCAAACAGAAACACAGTGCGCATGGTGCAGTCTGGCGTCCTCTCAGTCCTCCCGAGCTCTGAGTGGTGCTGTGTCGCCGCCGTCCTCTTGTAAAAAACACCTTCCATTGCATTTCTCCACCAGCGGACTGAACAGGCCCCTCGCAGCCGTTACACAGTGGCCCCGAGCCGGGCCGATTCCCACCGCGGACCCGGCAGGTGTGAAGGTGGTGGAGCACCGGAGTGCGGCGGGTAACGTTGCGCCTCTGAGTGATGGATTTGCGGAGCGCTGCGTGGGAAAAGCCCCGGCTGTGGTGAAACCCCAAACAAAGTGCGACACACACACATGCTAGTACTCATCATAAACGGGTCCGGCTCGCATTGCAACTCGCAACTTTGCGTTTGTGCCTGTCTGCAGGGCTAACGGCAGATAAGTATAGGTGAGGCTGGTGAAATTATTGTCTGTCGGGGGGGGGGGGGAGGGTGACGCGCACTTCACAGCAGCTCCTGCGCTGTCAGACGAGGAAGTGAGGCTTCATACACGCCCATTTCAGCCTGTCGACCCTGCTAAAAAAGCCCAGACCCGTTTATCTGATAACACAGCAACAGACTTTCCAAACATGCGCTCACTTTCGGATGGACGACACCGGGAATAGGCTGCAGGACGACGCCGATTACAGGAGGTAGGTCACCAAAGCGCTTTACGCATAACGTGGACATGACAATTCCCCCAAATGTTATTATCGTGAGACTTCTGCACTGTGAAGGCCTGTCTCCATCTTTTTTTTTTATATAGTCACATGCATGATCTCTGGCCTAGCTGTCATCGGCGTGCAGTGTGACTCATTAGTATCATCGCCATCGTGTGCGAGAGCACAGTGAGGCTGACACGTTATGTTAACATGCTGCGGGCCAGATGTCAGCATCTGTCCGCTGTGCGTGGAGTGGCACCTGCTTGCTTGGTGATGTTGCGTTAATTAGGTGGAGTTCAGGCTCCAGTTTAAGCCCGAGTTTAAACCAGAAACTCTCTTTTGATAAGATTTCCCCCCAAATTTGCACCGTTTTCCACATGTTTGCAGCCGTAGTGACGTTAGGCTCGCACTCATTTCGCTGAGGGGGTGGCCACCAAAACTGTTGTACAAAATCCTTATAGACCTACATTGTTTTCACAGCTGTTGCAACTGGTTGAATAGATAACAGAATCTTTTTCAGCAAAATAATGATTATTATTTAATCATTTATTGATTTTTTTAAGCAAAAGTTGCTCAAACATGAAGGTTTTCGGTTTTTTTCTCAGTTTTCCTGACAGTAAACTAAACATCTTTGAGGGTTCAGACAAACAAAATAGTTAAATATGTCACTGTGGGTCATTTTTCAATGTTTCATGTTGCAGCACCATTAATCTGACTAAAATATGTGTGTTAGTGAACATCTACCAAATAATACTGTGAACAGCATCAGAATAAATCCTACACACGAGCTCTAAACTCCAATAATGGTTGTTAAATACATCGATTTTCCTTCATTTACTTAATCTTAAGACCAACATGGTGTCTTTAAAAGTTTTGTTTTGTTCAACTAAAAGTCAAAAACCATCATAAATAATGAAGAAAAACATGCTAAACCCAGAGAAAGTTTTTTTATTGCAACATTTATTTTATAATATGAATTATTGACTAATTGCTGTGAATGAGTTTTTCATTGTCCAATGAGCTAATATGTAGTCTATAGCACTGTTAGGAAAGAGTAGAAAAAAGAGAATATGGCCAAATAACTTCCACACAGATTACTGAAGTGACATGAGGAGATAAAAAAATCATCCTAATGTCATATCCATATCAGTACTAGAGGCCACAGTGACACTTTTTCTCCATGTAGGATGATTTGTCAGCCTCCCTGCAGTGGTGGACAGATTAACTGCTACCATGGCCCTAATCCAAAACACACGGCTGAAATTGATAGTAACGGTGTCGTGTGTCAGTCGGTCTGCCGACTGTTTTCTCAGCAGCCACTGAAGCTACAGCACAGTCAAAGATGTGGTCCAGAAAATGTAATTCTACAGCGTCGGTGGCAGCTTTGATGCAGGTGTCCCATTATCACGTGACTGGAGAGATTCAGTCCATCACTGTCTGGAAATTGCACACATGAAAACTAATATTGGTT
This sequence comes from Ctenopoma multispine, assembly GCA_034779795.1. Classification (NCBI taxonomy): domain Eukaryota; kingdom Metazoa; phylum Chordata; class Actinopteri; order Anabantiformes; family Anabantidae; genus Ctenopoma; species Ctenopoma multispine. Next base: position 13,617,002 of record JAUYWH010000012.1, on the reverse strand, counting down.
TTATGTTCTGGGCGTGGACATGAGTTCAGCGTAGTCGAACAACCTTTGTTACAGTTACATCTGAGGATCCTTTTCTTTGTCTCATCTTTGCTTCTCATGACTGAGAGAAAACTACTTTTAATATGTCAGCCAGCCTCCTATTTCTGTAAATACTCCTTAAAAGGTTTAATTTTATTTCATTACCTAACCAGTTTTAGTATGTAGTGTTGTTATGAGGAGAATCGTTGAGTCCAAAAACATCTTTGAGTTGAATAAACTTAAATATATGAAGTTTTACCTTGGAATTAAGTAAGTTAGTAAGTCACTGAGTGAGTAAGTCAGTAAGTGCTTAAGTTACTAAGTCAGTATAGTTAGCAAGTTAGTAAGTGATTAAGGCAGTCAGTAAGTAAGGTGTAATGGTCAAGTAAGTCATTTAGTTAGTAAGTCAATCAAACAGTAAGTTAGTAAGTCATCCTCTGAGTATGTCAATCAGTAAGTAAGTCTGTAAAAAAAATTAGTAATTTAGTTAGATAACTCAATAAGTAAGTAAAGTTGTAAATAAGACTAAGTCAGTAAAGCACAAAGTCATCCAGTGACTAGGTCAGCGAGTAACTGAGTAACTCAGTGTCTGAGTTAGTCAGTATGTCAAAAAGTGAGTCAGTAAAGAGTAATTAAGTTAATAAGTCAGGAATTAACTGTCGCTCTCTCTCTCTCTCAGTGTGTTTCAGTGCTGAACGATGGACAGGGAGCTGGTCCGACAGAGCCAATCAGACCACAGAGAGGCCACCAATGGAACCAGCCCTCAGATCTCTACCACCACACCTGACTCCTCCACGCCTACAACTCCGACCCCTCCTCGACTCACGCTCAACCCCATGCTTCTGGACTCATCTTCACCCGCGCTAACTCCCACCACCTCCTCCCCTCCGCCCCCTCTGACCCCTGCTCCATCTGTCTCTGCAAACAATGCCCCAAAGGCGGCAGCAGGCAGTACTCCGTCTCCCCACATCCTCATACCTGCTCCACCCAAACTTACTTCCACTGCAACCCCTGTCCACCGCACGTACTCTCGCCCAATCCTCCCCTCACCGATGGGCAAACCATCTACCTCACAAACCTCCACCTCCTCCTCTCTTGCCCCTCCATCCTCATCTTCCTCTTGCTCCTCTCCTGCTGCAGCCAGCACGCTGGCCTCCCCTCTGCCCTCCTCCTCTTCTTCTTCTGTAACGCAAAGCAACACCACCATTTCCACCAAGTCATCAACTAGCCTGACCAACGGGAATACCCGACCTGTGTCCACGCCAACCTCTACGCCAATAACTCCCTTTCACACACCAGCCAGTCCACCTGGCAGACAGGTAATGGATGCACACACTAATCTCCATATGATCCAGTTAGACTACGTCACTTTAAAAGGATTAGTTTAACATTTGTGAATTAATTTGTGTGGTAAATATGAAGTATTTGTCAGGACATTAACGTCCATCTAGTTTATTATAGAGAAACGAGTTTCAGACTCTAATACAACCTGTGTGTAACCACAGGTCTGTACCTTGTTCTTTTATTGATATAACTAAAGAGCCTCATGTTATTTATCTTATGTCATTTCTGTTTCTACGCGTTTATTTATTTTCCTCTGATCTCTGTGTCGCGCACGTATTCAGACCCAGTGAGCGACGGACTTTCATCTTCATAATAATAATAATAATAAAACTGCGTTAACGTGCGTTAAAATAATTAAGGACATTAATTAATTAATGCGTTAACGCAATAATAACACGCTGCCCAGCCCTAATAAATTTACATTAGCAAACATAACATACTATTGGAAGACAGTACTAATGTTTGCAGAATTTCGGCCTCTGTATGTTCATGTAAATATTCATTAAAAAAAAAAGTTTTCAGCTACAATAGTCATTTATAATATGAACAATGTCTACACATTCATTCTGATCAATTTGATGTTATGACATCTGCTTTTCTTTCACAAAGAAGCTCATTTCTATGTGTCCAAACTTTTGACTGGTAGTGTCAGACGTACCTGGAGGATACATGAAGCTAGTTAGCTTAGCTTAGCACAAAGACTGGAAATGAGGAAAACAGCTAGCCTAGTATTGTCCAAAGTCAACAACATATGGCAAACACAGCCCCTATAGCTCACTATTTACTTACTTTGTTGGTTTCCTCTGTACAAAAACCAAGGTGTGAAGATGACACATTGTGGTTTGATGTGGGGTTATATGCTAGACTTTTTTTGTGACTTCCTTTCAAACAATTTTACTACTCTTTGAAATAGCCAGGCTGCTGTTTCCCACTGTTTCCAGCTTTTATGCTAAGCTAAGCTAACCAGCTTAAAAGTAAATGAACCAACATAAGACTGTTATTAAGTCTCTCATCTAACCTGTCGCAGTTGACATATTTCTCAAAAATATCAAACTATTCCTTAAATTATGTGTCTTTACTTCATGAATGGCAAAACAGTGACCAAAGTGTTTCCCACACATATATAATAAAAACGAGGTCATGTGTCAAACAGATTATGGGAAGTTCCAGTATGTTTCAGTATTTATCAAACGTTTCACTTTGTATATATATTTTACATCTATATAGAAGCTATTTGAGGTGTTATGGTGACTTTAGCTTCACAGGGCACTCGGTTCCAGCTTGTTTGTCACCGTTGTTTTGAAGTAACATTTCCTCAAAATGTCAGTTTGACTCAGCACCTGTGAGAGGAATTCACACCTGCTACACTTTGATGGCCTCTGCTCGTATGACTGCTGTTAAAAAGGTGTACTGCTTAGTCTTTGCAACCACGTTGATTTGCAAGCGATAACTTAACCCTTACCTGAACATTGTGCAAACAAATAAATAACAAGTGTCTCTTTAGGCTCCATGTTTTACACTCATAACATTTAAATTTTTTCACTTAACCTCTCCTACAAGACTTTTAGTGTGTTTTGTTGCCAACTTTATTCACCTAGGGATTCACAAAAACATCTGCCAAAGGGAGATTTGCCACAGTAAAAACTCAGGTCTATTATTTAATCTAAATGTAAGTTTCAGTCTGACTGAACTCTAGGTGTATATTGTCTGTGTTATCAATTGTGTTTGCGTACTTGCATGCACAGTGTTTAGTACCTATAGCCACATAGGGGCTGTCCTGCAGACAATACTCAGGTCTAAAAGAAGAAGAGGCTGCCAGTTGTTTTCTTCTTCTTTTGTTGAATTAAGATTGCAGGTGATACTCCGTCTTAACACTGATGCTGGACTTCAGATTATTGTGGAGCCTCACCACTACGCTCTGAGGTCGGCTAATCAGAGCCATAATCCTGTTGCCACTGCTGACCTGTGAACAAACACATTACCACTGATCTTATAGACATCAAAAGAATGTCAGACTTTCTATTGGATTTTCTTAACATAAACATGTGATTTTGTATCTGCTGAAACGCTTCTTGTTAGCCGACAACACAGCTGCTCTGACAGACTAAATGAAATGTAGGTGAGAACGCGTGTCGAAGAGCAGACCGGCTCTGCAGACTGCTCTCTGGGTCAGCGCTCGCCTGCGACTATTTGGGGTTAAAGTTTCCTCTGCATTTGCTTTCATCTGAGTACGTTTCACATCCTTATGTGTGTATCTCTTGTATCTGACTTTGTTTGTGAGCCAGTGTCAGACACAAATACAGTATGCACATAACGTAGAGATGCATGTACAGCAGCACATACACAGATATGCAGGTGTTACCACATGTTTTATATTTCTACTCACTGCTAAAGGGGCGTTATGGATTGTTTAAAGGAATACTACACTAAAGATCTATCATGTGACCACAGGTGTTGTTTTGACCACACACTAAATGTCGTCGAGAGCCACCAAAAAGGGAGAAGTAAGACTTTGTACTTGCTCTGTTTCTATTTTTTACTGCTACTGTGCCCCTTGCATTGTTATAAAAGCACAGCAGCAAACACCTCAGAGGAGGCTGATCTATGATCTGCTGCTTTTGCAACCCTAGAGTTCATTTGCTCACACTGCCACCTTATGTAGGTGAGTAATGAGTTCCATGTCCCATGCAAACACTGGGCTACAGTATGATCCACACCAGTATAAATCATAATCAGGGTATGAATGCTTCTGTATGTGCAGGCGTATCCTCAGCTCGAGTCAGCTGCAGGTTTAACAAAAGACAGTAATGTCAGGTCATTTTGATCAAGGTGGCGGCTAAAAATCCAGATGTTGACAGGTGTCAGTTTCAGTTCGTTGTGCATCTTTTCATTATGTAATATTTAGCAGGTGAACACGCTGCTACATTGCGGCCGAAGCTAGTGACACCTTTGTCGCCACAAAACATCCAAACTGACCCCCTCTCGCTCTTTCTTGTGTGAAAGCTTAAAGTGAGCTCTGAAAGTCGTTAACTTTAGAGAAGGTATAATTAGAAGAAATAAAATGTGGTCAGGACAGTTATAAGTTCAGGGGTGATAATAATGACACCTGTTCCTCGGTGCAGAAATGACAGACTGACTATGATGTAGAGACATAAGATGATGTTTGGTTTGTAGTTTTCTGAAGGACAAACCTTCAAGTAAGAAAGCAAGGTAAGTTGTTTTTTAAAAAGTTCTACCTGACTAGATATGTACCGCGCTTGACTTGCTTTGCCTAGATGTAATCTTAGTGTGTCACAGGTGAGTGTGGGATCAGGAGGGCCTCCAGCTAATCAGTGTAATGGATCATGAATATTGCTCTTTATGCTAATGATGCTCTTCCAGCACAGGTGGGTCGTTTTCAGTTGCTGTTTTCTCCAGATATTTTTAGGGACATTCTTTATTTACTCTGGCAGTTACCACCTCTGTACACACACATGCACCCACACACCACTGTCTTTGCTTCCTTAATACTTCCCTCTCCTCACCTCTGCTCCCTTTGTTCCAGGTATCTCAGGCTCATCCTGTCGGCACACCTGGTCTTATGCGAGCCAATCTGAGCCCCTCCCCTGTCAGGCAGAGGGTATCCCAGCAGACTCTGCTCCTTGGAAAAGGTCTCAAAGGGTCTGGCCAAGACCAGGTGCTGCTTAGAGCTCAGATGGTAAACATAGATACATACACACACACACACACACACATTCACATAGATTTTGACGTGTAATCTGGTTTTCTGCATGCAGCAACATGCAGCACGATGAGTGCAGTAGCAGAAAAATGACCAGTATTTAAATGAAGCCGCTGCAGGGAGTAAACAGGAGTTTCAGGATACATTCAGGATACTCAGGAGTTTTCTGCATGAAAATACGTTTCACAACAGCAAAGTGTGAGGGCCGCACCGGCACTATACACCAGTGTGTACATCACAATACTAATATGTCTTCAAAGGACTGTGTACCAGGATAACCTGCTTAAGATGCTACAACAATTATGATCATTCTACCTGTCTTTATTCACTTTGTGCACTTGCTTTGTGTCTCCCTGTGGTCATTTTGTCTTTTTGCATCTGTTTTGTGTCTCTCTGTGGTCATTTTGTCTTTTTGCATCTGTTTTGTGTCTCTCTGGGGTCATTTTGTGTTTCTTTGCGCATATTTTGTGTGTCTACGCGCTTGCTTTGTGTCTTGTGTCTGCTTTGCTCGTTTGTGTCTCTCCTGGGCATACTTTTGGTTCTCCTTTGGGCGCCTGGTCTGTGCCCAATGTTCCCGTTCAGTAACCCAGCCATGACATCATGAACACTTCATGTCTCAAGAAAGTCAGAATAATTAAATGTTGAGGATAGAAGTAGTAGTGCCGGAAGGATGTTAAAAGGTGTAGAGATGGTAAAACACACTTGACACATGATCAGACTGTGCCTCACTCCCTGCTCCCCTCTGGGTATTTCCTCCTACATTTATTCTTCTCCTTGTTTCTTCTTGCAGCTGATTCTTACGTCTGCTATGCGACCTTACCCATCCTCCTCTTCCTCCTCCTCCTCTTCACCCTCTCACCCTTCCTCTAACCCCGCCTCCGCTCAGGTGAGCAGCCGAGCAAACGTGACTTGGAGCGTGAGCGAATGAAAAGTGTGTTGTTCAGAAACTTTTCCGTGTTAAAATGAGAAAGATGCGTTTCTGCCTGATGCAAAAAATATCATTACCACAGTGTAGAAGAACTCTGAGTAACACTCATGCATTCACAACTTTATTTTACTAAAAGTACAAGTATTATTTATAGGTTAACTAAAAAGTAGGAGCACGTTTACGTGTAAACATCGGTGACGCTGCGGCTGCTACAGATTACTTTTAATTACTCTGTACTAATGCATACTGTGGTTAATTCATAAAAATACAGCATCATTTGTCAGTTGATTATATTTCATATTAAGAAGATACGACTACGAAATAACTAAAGCTGCCAGATAAATGTTAAACATACAGAGAAGAGATAAAGTAAAGGAAAAGTAGTGTTTGGGTTTAACCACTGTTGAAAAGGCTCCGTAAGCTCTGTTGCTTTTACCGCAGCACCTTGCACACCTCTTTAACACACCTGTTTGCCTAGCAGCGGTTGCTAAGCTGTGATTGGATGAGATCTGTTTGGGGGTGGAGCTTAGCAAACACCTTGAATGAAAGCCTGAAAGTACAAAGATGTGTCAAGGTCTAACTGAATGTTTCTCTTTCTGTCTGCCTTGTCCAGCTCACCCTGAGGCCTCCTCCCCCCGGGGCCCTCACCATCCCGCCTTCCCTGCGTCTCAAACCCCCCTCTTCAGCGCCACCTCCCCTTTCTCGCCCCCACGTCCCCATTTTCCCCCCTCTCAGGCCGCGACCGCAGCCCAGCTCCATGGCAGCAGAGAGCCCGGCCGCACCCAGCCGTCACCTCTCCGTTCCTCCTCCAAGTAGGTCCCAGAAGAACAAATGAACACGGTGGGGGGGTTAGTTTTAGTTTTATTTTAGTTTTAAGTTTTTGTTCATCTTGAATAAACCGTTGAAAAGGAATATGAACCAGCAATTATGGGAGAAAACAGAAAGTGACCAGTCTGATAAAACTTTAAACTTTAATATGGTAACGAACCTGTAGCCTGTGAGGCAAAATTCTGGTAAAAAAAACACAGACGCAAAACACCTGCTGCTGCACAATAACAGCCTGTTGTGAATGAGCAGCTCATAGCAGCGGTTTAGAGACCGTTTTATCTGACAAAGAGAGACAAAAATAGGAGCAGAGGAATATCTTCTGAAGGTGTTTTACCAGTAGTGTCTTCTTCACGTAACCTGATCCACTAATACCTGAGGAAATACTGTCCACAGGTATTCACCTGGGTACTTGTGTTGTGCTGCTGAGCGATAATTGGTTTGACAGCTTACACAGGGATCACATGGAGTCAGAAAAACAAGCAGAACCAGAGCTGCAAGTAATATTCATTTAATAAAATGACCAAAAACAGTTAAAAATTAAATATATTCTTTGGGGTTTTTCGTGTCGTTTTGGGGACATTTATTCAAGAGAGACAGCAGAGACCAGGCATTTCAAATGAGGAGACACAACAACGTTCTAAACCTCAAATTTTAACATATGTTAAAATAACTCATATTTAGACTTTCAATAAACTGTTGACATTTTATTAAATGTCCACTCATCTCCACTTGTGGTGCAAAAGCAGGGTTTGATTTACTGCAAGAAAAAAAAAGCGTAGTACGAAATATGGAAAAGAAAATGTAACGTCATTGTTATTGTTTAGTTTTAATCTGTATTGTAATTGATTAAATTGATTTATTAGACTTTCTAACTGTTAACCCACCTATAAATTTAAAAATGACGACTCCCAAGCTGAACTCATGGGACCTGTTTTCCTCCCTCACGTCACCTCATCAAGGGCAAACACAACCTGGATCACACCTTGAATCAGGTTTTCATCAGGGATCAGTCTGTGAAGCAGTGCTGGTCTCAGAGCGGATCACACTCCAAGTTTTACAAACACACGAGCACTGTTCAAATACACAGAACCTTATTTCATTTTTATTTAGTTATATATTTAGTGTTTTATTTTTTAACAACCTTATGTGTTCTGTCATGTCTCAAATTAAATACTGCCTGCATATAAACATTAGTCTCGACTAGAGTCTCAACTACACCAGCAATTAACATGAATTACTTAATTATAATTGTACAAACTGTCTCCTGATGCAACATAAGCGTTGTTCACTGTCGAGTGTGCAGGAAGAGGCATTAATACAAAATCACCACAATCAGAGAGCATACACATCACTACTTTCTACTTCTGCGTCTTAAACGTGAGTCTAGTCCAGGTTCCCTGCAGAGTGTGCATAGGGACAGGAGGCTGTAAACCTTTAAGAGTCCTTGAGAACATCGTGCATTTTTTATGTTTCATCGTAATTTAAAACCGATTGATGTTCAGGTTTGTTCACTTAGACACTCACCTGTCGGCTCTGAGAAACCTGCAGCTGGTTTCTGGACGTGAACCTGTCACACATTTCTTCTGCACTTTAAAGGACTGTCTCCTTCTCCCTCCACAGCTCTCTACTCTTCGCTTCGAGCCGTCCCGCTGAGACCCAGGCTTCACTCTCCAAACGGTCACAAAGCGACGTCGCCTCGGCAAACCTCAACCCTCCAGCCGATCGCCGCTGCTCCCTCCGGCCAGACCTCCCCCATCAGCAGGTCGCTGGCTGGACTTAAGAGCCAGTCCCAGCACGGCTCGTTATCTGCGACCCACCCCAAGTCCGCTGCCTCTCATTTTGAGCACTCGCCCTCTGCAGCGAGGCAGCTTCAAATCATCGCCCTCTCTTCGGGTCGCCAGCCGCAGCCTGGCACGTTCACCGTGGGGCAGTCGCCACCTCCGGTTGTTAAGTCGCCTGAGCCTTGCAGCCAATCAAAAAGGACAATGAGCAGCGACGAGGTGCTTCCTCTAAACCCATCGCTGCCAAAAACAAGCTCTCCCCTTCCCTCCCCCCGGTCTCTCCTGAGTCCAGCCTCCCCTCCGAGTCAAGCTGGACCACAAACACAGACTCTGGTTCAGAAAGGAGAGGCGAAAGAGAGCGAGGAACAGAGAGAAAGAGGACGAGGGGTGAGACCAGCCGTCAGAGACGAGGTGAGCATTGGTAAAGACCTGAGGGTGGAGACAGACGACCAAAGAAAGACAGTGAAGGAGGAGAACCAGATGACTGAAAAGGAAATCGGTTGTGGTGGACAGGTGGACACAGGCAGAGAGGAAGAACAAATGGAAGTGACAGAGGAGGGACAGAGCGACAGAGAGAGGACGGAGGATGACAAGGAGAAGAGAAAGGTGGAGGAAGAGGAAGGAGAGACCGCCATGGACCAGTCTGAAAATCTGAATGAGAGTACAGCTCCTGTCCCAACACCTGATAAACCTGTTAAAGACTCTGACGCAGAACCAAAACCTGTCCCGGCTCTCATCGTTCCAGCCCCTGTTACAGCCCCAGTCCCAGCACTGGCACCGGCCCCAGTCCCAGTCCCAGCCCCAGTCCCAGCACTGGCACCGGCCCCAGTCCCAGCCCCAGTCCCAGCCCCAGTCCCAGCACTGGCACCGGCCCCAGTCACAGCACCGGCCCCAGCCCCAGCACCGGCCCCAGCCCCAGCACCGGCCCCAGTCCCAGCACCGGCCCCAGTCCCAGCACCGGCCCCAGTCCCAGCACCGGCCCCAGTCCCAGCACCGGCCCCAGTCCCAGCACCGGCCCCAGCCCCAGCACCGGCCCCAGTCTCAGAGGTCCAGAGTCAGAGGCTGTCAGAGTCTCATCGGGACCCTCAGCCCGCGGGCCAGGAGGACTGTGAGAACATGTCGACCCAGTCCGACAACCAGTCGGGTACTGTCACCTACTTAAGTACAATGAATCACGTACTGTACTAAAGTATATGACTGAAGTATTTACACTTCATGCTACATTATATTATGTGTACTTTTTATTCCAATACAATTTCCCCCTGAATGTTGAACACGTTTCATTTATTTAACTATTTGAGTGCAAATGAGGTAAAATCTGTATTTTACAAAAAGTAAAGATGAAAAGTACAAAAACTACAAACAAATATAAAAATATATTTTTAGTCCTTGTGTTGGGAACAGTTACAACCAGTGCTACCTGTGTTTTTATACTAACACCCGCTTGGATATTGATGCTAATAAGATGCTTTTTTTAATAACTGGATTATTGTTGTGGTTGATTCAGAAGTGAATATTTGTTGAAGACAGGCTGAACATTTGAACTTTGAACTAACTCCGTTCACTGTCTCTGCACGTTCCAGCGCTGTCCAGCCTCTCCTCTCAGTCTCCACCCTCCTCGCCCTTCATCACACCCTCGGCAGACAACCCTCCTCCCCTCCTCCCCGCTCAGACCGCCCGCCCTACTGACCTCAGCCTGGCGCAGCACGAGACGGGGAAAGACGACAAGCCGGTCGGCGAGTCAGAGCAGCAGGCTGAGACGGAGACAGAGCCCCACGGCCAATCAGAAGACGACTCGGAGAGCTTCAGCCAATCTCTGAGCAGCCCCTGGGAGCCGAAGGCGTGGCCCGAGGGACGACAGGTTCTCACTCACCTGGTGGAAGGATTTGTCATTCAGGAGGGTCTCCAACCGTTTCCTGTACGAACACACACACTGCAGACAGCGTTTGTTTCTCTGTGCGTGACGACTAGAGACTCAGAACAGGCTGAACGCTAATAAAAGCCAAAAGTAATATCATATATATAAAATGTTAAACCGTTCATTATTATTATAACATGTACTTTCACTTTTTTAGCTTGAGAATCATATTATCTTATATTAGCGCTGCCCTCAAAATAAATTATAAACCCACCACTTTAAAGGTTTTATGCTTAAGCACGTCAGCGACACCAGCTGAAACCTTGTGGGCAGCTAACACTGTCATTAGTTGACATATCTGCTGTTCAAACTTTAACCAGCTTCAATCTGATTTTCTGCCCTTCAATTTAAAACCAAAGCATGAACCAACCAAATCAGATTTGTTCAGATCAGATCTGGGGCCACCGTCACATGTGGTCCTAGATCTGATTCATATCTGATCTCTGGCTCTGCGACTGGTGTCAGAACAGTGTGTAGTTTATTTAACGTCTCACTTCTCTGCATGTTGTTGGACAGTGTCGGGTCTTCAGGCAAAGTGGGGGGAAAGCAAATAAATGCTGGGCTGAATATAAGTGCACAGCTTTGCTGATGCAGGTATTTAAATGCCTTTGTGTTGCACAGGTGAACCGCTCGTCCCTGCTGGTTCCAGAGCAGGTGACCAAACCACAGGAAGTGAACGGGACCAATGGGAGCGCAGTGTTGCCTGTGATGGACGCAGTAAAACAAACGGAGTACTCTACAGATTCCGACGAAGAGGAAGGAGGAGACACGGACGACCCCGGGGCCAGTAAGAGCTTTGTCAACTTATGATCGCAAGAAAGAAGCAGCTCGTTGAGGCCACTGTCATATGATCGGATCATCATCGTATTTTAAAAACTAATTTATAATAAATAATTTAAAAACGTTGCTTTTTTTAGCAGACGTTCTAAAAACTGTGATGTACTGCAGACTAATATGTGACAGTTTATTTAAACTTCAGTATGAATTATTTGATTAATGGTTGATTCACTTTGATACTGAAAACAACAATTAATATTAAATTATATAAATTATAATGTCTATTATCTTGCTATGATATATTGTGAATAACAACGTAGAAACCACTACAGAGTGCGGCCCTTTAAAGCCTATATAAAGCAATTTATATAGGCTTTAAATTATTGTAACTGGCTGCATTGAGGTTTTTTCTGACATTAATTGAATGTAGTCTTAATTATTTGAAGGAACTTTTGGACTCTTTTCTCTGTTTTGGAAAAATTGTGCAAGCGACAGTACGCATATTTTTAGTTTGAAATTAGCAGCTTTAACGTCTCTGAGATAAAACAACGTTTGTGTCACACACACAGGGTCGGGCCACAGGGACCGAACGGTGCTGCACTGTCAGTTCTGTGGGAAAAGAGGCCACGCGCACAACTTCATGCGGTCCAAGCGCTTCTGCTCCACTTCCTGTGCGCGCGGGTGAGACCTGATTTCTTTGTCTTAAAAAGAAGAAGAAAATTTGTATCATATGACTTTTCGACAGTGTTTGTCAAAGAAGCCGTGTTGTGTGAGTCTATGGGTGTTGGTGCTTTCGCAGCAGCAGCAGCAGCGCAGGCAGGATGTGGTGTAGAGACAGACAGGTGTTAAATGCAGATATGTATGAGTGTGAATCAAGGCAGCAGAGCGAGGAAATAACGCCACGTTTCATGTCGTCTCTCCTTCTGTCTGTCTCCCTCTGTGGCTCCCCGCCAGGTTTAACGTGCGTCTGACGAAGCGTCTGCGGGCTCTGAGTGCAGGCAGTCGGTCAGAGAAGCCCCGACCGGCTCTGAACAGGGCTGAGTCTGTCCCTGGGAAACCTCTGTTGCTGCGGCTGGTAGGGATCCTGAGCGAACCACTATACACAGAAACTGAATGAAGCTCAACATACAGTACTTTAAGTGTTTCTCTCTACAACTCTCACCCCAAGTAGGGCTGCAATAAATATTATCAACATGATTGCCTGTAAAATGTCACCAAACAGCGAAAAACAAACATTATAGGTGCATTTTAGGTAATATATTGATTCCACATTTATTGAAACGAGAGAAACAAGAACAAAAATAAAGACTCAGCTGCCTTCTTACCTTCACTCACAGCCTCGTGATCTCTGGAGCGCCGGTCGACGCGACAAGGCGGGAAAGGAGAAAGCGGCGGCAGCCGAGGAGGAGGATATGGTGGGAGCAGGGGACGAGGAAGACGACGACGGAGGGGAGGAAGATCCCGCTGTTGCCATGACGGTGAGGATGGACCGTCGGGCAGCTCGGAGAGCGAGGAGGGCGTCTGCGCCCGCCGTGACCACCTCCACGCCCACGACCACTTTCAAGCCTGCCCCCTCCCAGTGGAGCGTGGAGGAAGTAACCGCCTTCATACACACGCTGCCAGGTAAACTCGAACTGGCCTTCTGATAGATTGGTCTCAAACAGACTCGCACATTTTAGGCTCCTCCTGTGACGCTGAGCTTCTTTGGAATTGGCAGTGTGATTTATGGAAACACTAAAACGTCTTAATTGTCAGCAGATGTCAGAAGGTTTGTGCACAGCTTTTCTAGGTCCCCCCCCCCCACTATTAAGTGTTACGCAAAATGTGGAAATTAACCACTGAGTGAGGTAACGTGCATACTTCTAACCCCCAGCTGTCAGTCTGAGGGGGATCTCTGTGAAATATGGGGCAGGAAAGAAAAACCATCATTCTGAAGCTGATCACAAATATCTGTACGTTAACTCCAACACTTCTTAGGTGAATTTGATTCTGTTGTGATGCTCGTGGGGAGTTGTAGTTTTAAAAGCTAAGAATGAAGAAAGAGCCAAAAAAAGAAAGAAACCACTGGTGTGCTGAGCAACATACACATGATGGGTAAGCATAGGAAAGGTTGTTACACAGATAGAAGAACAAAAGGCAGTTTTAGTTCAGCACGTTCGGTTGTATGTTGAGGAGCTACAACTTCGTCTCACTGGTGGTTAGTTTGAGCCGTTAACCAACACACGTTCCCTAGAGTTTCTAAGGTGACAGACTCAGGTAGCTGCATGTGAAACGCAGCGCACGTAGCTCAAAGTGTCTTGTTTGTGTTTGGGGTCTAACCCACAGCTGCAGAACACACTTGTTTGAGGTCATTGCTGCCAAAAGTGCATCAAACAGTTATTAAATACAAGGTTTCACTTATTTTTGCACCTGTACGTTAAATGTTTAATGTGTTTGTTAACTAAATGAAGATGTGTATGTTTTGGCTTGTTGTTGTGCTGCTGAATGAATTTGGGATGCCTCCTGGATGACTATTAGGATCCTTTAGATCCATATCTCATGGTCATTGTTAAAATATAGAACTACTTTTTTTCTTACGACTTTTTTGTGTGTTTCACAGTCCCAGTATTTAGCTTCTGTAGGGTGGTATGTGGGTTTACTTCTTGTCTTTGTCTCCAGCATGTGTGTAGTTTTAAAAACCTTAGTTTCTGGACTGTTGGTCGAACAAAACAAGAAAATTAAACACACCACTCCACCAGTTTTTCATATTTAAAAAAAAACTTTATGTATTAATATATTAATCAATAAAATACTTGGAAGATTAACCTGTAATAATAGTCTTGATTTTATTAAAGCTGTGAGGGAACCAGTCCAGGAAAAACAGTTCCAGACCATCATATGCTCAGCCCATGTTGTGTTAGGCTGTAGGTGTACATGCATGCACTCTGGCCTCATTCCTGACGGTGTCTCTGTGTTGTTTTTCTGAGCAGGCTGCAGTGATGTGGCAGAAGCTTTCCGGGTGCAGGAGATCGACGGCCAGGCTCTGCTGCTGCTGACTGAGGACCACCTGATGACAAGCATGAACATCAAACTGGGACCAGCTCTCAAGATCTGTGCCCACATCAACGCACTGAAAAACCATTGAGAGAGAAAAATACAAAGAAAGACCAAGAGAAAAAGAGACAGGAGCTGAAGGTGGAGGAACAGAAATCGAACAATTTGCAGACACCAGAGAGAGTTTGTAAAGAGAAGCAGGCACCAAGGACGACAGAACAAAGTCACAAACAGAGGTTCACGGTGATTAACGAGATTATAAATCGAGGTGTGGCCTTAGTAGATGGAAACAGAGGAGATGTGCAGATGCATGAAGACACCAGAGTCCAGAAGAAATTTCATCCGTTTCGGGTCCTCTGACTGTAGCAGGAGACCGGGGGGGGGGGGATTTTTTTGTAACTTTGTGTATATTTTACAAGACGCTGGAGAGTGTAAATTTGAAGCTATTTCATGAAGGATTTTGAACATTTAATATATAAAATTTGTCTATTTAGTTTTTTTAGAACGTGACGTCAATGACAAATCTATCCAGTAGCTAACATAACCGGTGTGTGTAAAAGAAAACATAATAATAATACGTAGACTTTGTAAGTGATTAATGAAAGTTTAATGTTTTATATCACTATATTCTGGACAAAAACATGTCTGTGGATTAAAAAAGTCACTACAGGGTAGAGACTGGTGTCCTTAATCGTCACATTTTTATGGTATCCTGCTTGAAATTATTTAATAAATGAATAATTAATCAAAACCATTGGGATATGTTGTTGTTTGACATGAAATGAGGACCTTGGTGGGGGGGGGCACCAGCAGAGGGCCGCAGTGAGGCAGGTGAGTGACCATAAGAGAAATCTGAATCCTTTGTTCTGTTAAAGTGATGGGAATTTCGTTCCTGATGCCTTTTGAGAAGCAAAGCCTCCATATGTGTCTACGTAGGCTGCTTTTCTGCGTCGTTTCTCTCCATGTCTGGTTTAGGTTAGGATCTCACATGGATTCTGATTGGCTCAAACGTTGGACTGAAGCGCATGTTTTTCGACACACCCTATGATAAATCTTATTTTAGGCATTTTCCTGCGGATCAACCTGGGACACACCAACTGGAGCATGAATACTATACTATGAACACTTAAATATTTCTTCGGCATATTCAAACTTTTCATTTTTTATTAACTGAGCAAGAACTTGGTTATTTTTATATCTGGCGCATAAATATATTTGTTTTATTTTTTTTATCTGGAACAGTAAAACAGTTTATTTCGTTTTTACATTATAACGATTGCGACGCCACCAGAAGTTACAAGAGAAAAGAAAAGAAGTGATTTTCATTTTTGGAACGCGTAAAAGCGCACAGCGGTTCACCATGGCGCACATCTGCAGGCAGATCACGGGCAGCACAGCGAGTTGTGCGGGCTGGGTCGGGATTATCGTCGCCACGGCCACCAACGACTGGATCCGGACCTGCGAACACTCCGTGGCTACCTGCCTCCGCATGGACGAGCTGGGCTCCCGGGGGCTCTGGGCAGAGTGCGTCATATCTCCGACGCTTTACCACTGCGTGACCCTCAACCAGGTCCTCAGCCTGCCCGGTGAGCTGGATGGATGACTGCTACAGATACATGTTTCCTTACATATTTCATGTTCTTATTTTGTCCATTTTGGTAAAACCAACTCAGCCTCATATTTCCAAGTCAATATTTAAACACAGACGGTTGAATTTAATAATCCTATACATCATTTTGTTCACGTTACTTTTCTACACTTTAAATGATCTATATTGTACCAGAAAGCGTTAAATTGACTCTCACCTCCGGAAAATTAACCCTACCCGACCAAAGTGTGTGTGTGTGTGTGTGTGTGTGTGTGTGTGTGTGTGTGTGTGTGTGTGTGTGTGCGTGCGTGCGTGTGCGTGTGTGTGATGACTTTTCCTGCACTCTGCACACATATAGTCTTGACTGGTCCGACCTGCCTGTCTCTCCTGTTGTAATGCTGCACGGTAATGCATTTCTGAGACACCAGACAGGAGCAACAAAGAGTGCAGGAATGAGGAAACTCTCAGCAGTGTGGACGAAGACCGGATAGATCAGTTGGCAAATAAAAATCCAATGTGTCCAAAGGAAAGGAGAGGTGACTGAAAGGAGGAGCTCCCGTCCCGTGTTCCACTCTCAATTTTTCATTTGTTGTTCACCCTCATGTTGCCGTCTTGCGCTGTTTCACCAACAACCTGAGATGAACAAGGACTGACAGGCTAGCAAGCAGACAGAGAGACAAAATGGCGTTTCGCTCATCTCCAGCTCACTCTAGGCTATGCTTAACATAAATAAAGCCAAACAAACACACACACACACACACACACACACACACCAGGATGTGGGACCAACTGTCTCATGACTCAAGGCCTGTGTCCATAGGATGTTCATCCTCTTGTGTGTGTTGATGACTTCACTGTGTGTGTATTTATCAGCCCGCCAGGTTGTTTGATCGTCTCATCGATGTGGTGTTGGGTGACAGATAAAGATGTGTGTGTATGTATGACTTAGCCTAGGGGGGTTTACCCTGCAGTATATACATATTTGTGGTGTATTTGCAAAGGAGAACTCCTCTCTTCTGTTTACCTGCCCTGGGGCAATTAACTGGATATATTAATTCATTTTCTGCACTTTGTTTGTGCTTATGTTTTTATCTCCCTTTTTTTTAGCAAATGTCCTTCTTACCCCTCATAGAACAGCATCCTTTTTAACAGTACAACCTCAGTTATAAGTGACTTATCATGTTCTCAATTTAACAAAAAAACAAAAAATTAAAAAAGTGCCTATAAAAATGATTAATAAATTACAAATAATTAGTGTTAATAACATAAAATATTGCTTCAGAGGGTTCATAACAATTTATTAAGCACAGTGTTAATGCAATACAAATACTTTCAAGGTTGTGTTTTTTTTAGAATATTTACAATATCCGTCATATGTGCTGCTTACACCTAGGATCTTCTCTGTTAGGTGTTTCAAACGTTCTGTTAAGGTCTTTGTTTTGTTGACACAATGAAACATGTTTTCAATACAAGCACTGGGAGGACAAAGGAGCATCTTCACATTGAGCCTGCGATTACTGAAGTTGATCAATAGAGGGCAACACAGAACACTAAATTCACTCTGAGGACTGACGGTTAAGGCCTCTGCTGTAGAGAAGACCTTCAGTGTTACACAATGATGATCCTGAAACATAATCAGAGTAAAAACTTTAGTTTGATAATGACTTAAAAGGTCATTAAATAAAGAGTCTACCAGTAAAATAGCTGTTTAGATGTTTTCTGTTTCTCCAATATTTTACAGGGGAAATGGGACATTCTTTCTTTGACAGAAGTTTCCTTCACCTTTGTTTCATTTGTCCTGTCTTCTTCCTCCTTCTTCTCTCCACAGATCTTCATCTCTGTTAACTGTCTGAGCACAGACTTCTCCTCTCAGAAGGGGGTGAAGGGTCTCCCTCTGAACCTGCAGATCGACACCTACAGCTACAACAACCGCAGCAACAAGCCCATTCACCGTGCCTACTGCCAGATCAAAGTTTTCTGCGACAAGGGTGCCGAGAGGAAGATCCGAGACGAGGAGAGGAAGCAATCCCGCCGGAAAGGGAAAGTGCCTGACCTCAACCCTAACCTGAACTGTGAGTCACTCAGGGATTCTTTACATTGTGTAATATGTACAAACAAGCAGCTACTATTTGATCTAGTTTCTTCTCTAGTTTCTTCTTCAGGAATATATTTCATTGCTCACATATGATGTAATACTAAAAAAACAGAGTCAGCCAGCTTACATCACATCACATCAAAAAGCATATAACTCATCTTAAACCAGCACTAATTATTATATTTATGTAAACAGTGGGTCAAATTACTATGTGTAACGTGAAAGTTCACTGTCACTGCTCTTCATCAGGCAGGCAGTTGTTTTTAGCACCAAATTTTACTGGGCAGCAGCTGAACACCAAACAACAAGCAGGATATGAGGCATAAAATATATAAAAAATATATATTAAATATAAATATATATTGGAGAAAATATATTGCTGTTAATGTCCTTGCCATGTTTAATTACCATTAAATAACCCTTTTGCTAATATGTTGCAAAATAACTACATCAAGTTATAGTTTGCAAATTTTGTTGTTAATATATACTGCCCCCAAATGGGCATAATAATGCAAGTTTAAATACTTTGAAAATGTGCTTCTGCATGAATAGACTTATTAAAATGCTTCCTGTTCCATTTTTTCTCACAGTTGTGGATATCAAAGGTCCCATCCTGCAGAAACGCAATGATGTGACCATCTTCAAGATGATGACAGACCTAGAGACTCAGCCTGTCCTTTTCATTCCTGACGTTCACTTCTCTACCTTCCAGCGTCATGTGAGTGCAGATCACAGACACAGACACACACTTGTTGTTGAGTATAGGCACAGAAGATAATTTGCGTGTCATTTGTGGGACTGAACATGTTTTTGCTACAGTTCTGTACTGCCCATATCTTCTTAGGTGGTCCGTTTTCAGCTTCCGCCCACTCATAAGCCAGCTGGGCCGAGGTGACTTGCTTTCTAGTTGGCGGGAACAGGGAGTTCTGGTTTAAGCTGTGACAGGAGTCCTGTATATTAATGGCTGTACTTCAGACTGCTTACTCACCAGATGAATCATTTACCAGTGACTCAAAACAAACCAGATGGTTGAAAACTACCTCTGCTACCACCTTAATGTTTATATGCTCATTGCAATTAAAACTGTTAGATGCAGAGAAGACTGCAGTTTTGGACATGCATGATGATCTGTTTTCTTTCAGTGAATGTTAAGCCTGTAGGAAAAAGAATTTTCTCCCATTGAGAAATTTCACAATTTGTTAACTTTAAGCACCCCCTGCTGGTCAAATGTGGAGCTGTCCCAGATAAGCACAAGAACTAAAAGTATTTTTTCACCCCTTTGTATCACTCTCACTTAGTTTACTTTATTACCGTCAAGGCTGAGGGATGGACAGGAAGTTATTTTTGGTCAATGCCACTGGACGTGACTGAACTGTCCGCACCGTGCTATCAGTTTCTGATAAACTTTGAGTTTACTTCGTCCCCTCTCAGAATAGAATTCTATTAACAGCAATGTTTGCAATCAATACAAGCACAGGGCAAAAGGCTTCAAAAGCAGCAGCTTTCTGAGAATTAAAAAACATTTTTCCATGACCTCTATGTATGGCTTTTGAGTAATGGGTTTCGTGCACTCTGTCATTTATTTTAGAAACAAACACATTTTTTCAAGCAGGAGTGTCAGATGTCATCCTCTAAAACGTGAAGACCAAATGCTTTCTTTGTCACATATCATAGTAAACGTATATAACAATATATAATATTCTGTCCTTTAAATAATATATTGATGGCATAAAAGAAACCTGTGAGCCTCTGTCAGGGTTCAGAACTGTGTCTTGAGCCTGTTTCCTCAGCTGAGCATGTTCAGGCCTTTTTCCACACATGGACAGCTGTGTTTGTTTGTGTCGACAGTTATCATTTCTCAGTGATAAAGGAAAAATAAGTCAACATAGGCAAATTTTGGGGATGTGGCTACTTAGGCACTGTGAACTGGTCAACTGACTTAGTCAAGTACACAAAGAGTTGGAAGCTGCTGCACTTGTAAAGTATGACATTTTAAACATACAGTGCATGTCTACTGCAGCACACACTGTAAGATATAATTATGGTTGAGTTCATTTTAATGTCAGTTATTGTCATTTCTGACTATCTATGGTTGGTTGATTTTTACCTTTATGTTCCATTTGAGTAAATTTCTGCCTCTCTGTTTATCTTTTAGCCTTTCCCAGCAGAAGATGCAGAGGAAAGGTGAGTTCATGGAAGCTCTATTTTCACAATTGCTTTTTAGTTGTTTTGAACTGAGAAAACCTTTGGCACTTTCCCAGTAAAAGGCATAAAAGGATACATATGTTGTTTCTAGGAAATGCTTGTGAGCTTTTGAATGCATGCATGTGTGTTTGTGTGTGTTTTGTAGCCTGTTAACTGGTCGTTAAGGTCATTTAGGCAGTGATTTGTGTGTGTCCACAGCAGCTCGGGCATGAGGAGATTACCCTTCAGTGACGATGAGTTTGCTTCACCCCCGAATAAAATGGCAAGAGTGGAGGAACCAAAGAAAGGTACTAAATGTGTGTGTGCGTGTGTCTGTTTTGTGTGTGCACAACTAAGACTGTTCACATTTTGGTCAAGGGTCTTGAACCATGTTCTTCCCTAAGTCAGTGTGTTAAAGTGCATGCATATGCATGTACGTGCATGTGTGTTGGCACCACCTCTCCAAACAAACTCTGGACCATGTGATTCTTCCAGGGCTTTCAAAACACGCACACGTACGTTGCTGAGGCCTCCACTGACCCAACAAAATACCACGGATCACTATGTGCACACACACATGCAAACAGACATGTGCCCTTTACTCTATATCCTATTCATAGCCACACAACAGGTTTTTTCCAACACTAGATATATGAATAAGTGCTCTAAGTATTTTACACTATCTGATCAGTCACCGAAAACCACAATTACACAATGGACAACAAAAAAACTAAATACAGCTTTCAATATGAACCACTTCAGACTCAATTTGTGCCATAAGCCTTTATTGACACTACATAGTTCTAGTTTGTTGTTTCTCTGCACCTGTGCTTTTTTTAAGTGGCCTGGTAAAATACTGTGATTTTCTTTAAAATAAAGAACAGTCAACTGTTTGTCAATGTTTGCACTGTAGTATTACTTCAAATTCTTCAGTCTGCTAATTCTGTGCATTGGGTTGCACACAGTTAATTCAATAAAGTTTTGGTCTTTGGATAACGTGTGTTAACTGTTATGAAAAGTTAAATGTGAAAATGGAAACATTTTAATACACATAGGGCCAAACATCACCATACATTTGCTTGCTTTCCGTTTTCATTCTTCCCCATTTAGTTTTAGTCCAGATACATAAGTGGATCGAACGAGTGAAAACTCTCGCACATAATTATTATGTCTTCAAATGGAGGCCTCAGATGCCTAGTTTGAGATATTCACCTTCCTGAAAACAGGTTGGAAAACAACATTATAAAGTCTATTTAGAGTTTGATCTATTATGAAAAGCCTGGGTGTAGTGAATGAGAGGTTAGTCTGTCCTTCTGTTTGTGTGGTGTATGTGTGGATGTCTTTACAACCGTGATGATAAATGTGCTTTGTCTTGGCTCTGTTTTTTGAGTCTGGATGAGTGCTCCTGCAATATGGCAGGGGGAGTATTTAGTTAGTATGGCCTGCAGCTTAATGGAGACATTTTCTAATAGGTTAGATATACACTACGTGTGCATGAGCTAAACCAGCAGTCAAGCTGTTTGCTCTTATACTGATATACACTGGATGCCTGCCAGTGACTTTTTATACTTGAGGACTGTGTCCAATTTGCCAACATACGTGCTTTCCTCTGATGCCTGCCTGCCTCTTCTTTCTCTTTTGAACACACAGTCCTGCTGTATGTGCGTAAGGAGACAGAGGAGGTGTTTGATGCCCTCATGCTGAAGAATCCCACACTGAAAGGCCTGGTGGAAGCTGTAAGTTTTCCTCAGTTCATTGTGCTGGTAATAGCTTGTATTATTCTTCACCTTGCTATTTCATATTGGTGGTCTCTGCCCTTTCGCACTGTAGCTCTTCTCTGTGTCAATGTGACTGGCAGGCCCTGGAATAATGCAGGGAAGAGGAGTGGGTTGGGTAAAGCAATATAGCGAGGCTGTGTGGGTTTAAAAGAGGGACTCTGGGGATGATAAAGTCACGATGGTGCACAGGAAGCTAATGGGTGTGAAAAAGAGATAGCAGCATCCTGAGGAGAGAAAAGAAGTGAAGGTAATGGAAAATGGGATGTCTAAAACGCAAAAGAAAAAAAAACATGTGTAACATTAGGGTCACTGAGTTTAAAAAGACACATGGAGAACAAGGGTCATATAGCAGTAAAATATCGATAAACTACACGTGGTGAATGTGTCTGTGATAAGACGCAGAAGTATGGCCTATTTTTTTTCTACCATGTGTGTGGATGGTTTTAGGTTTCTGTCAACAAATTCACCCTAATTTGTACTTTTTCTCAATCAGATTTCAGAGAAATATGAGTTGCCTTTGGATAAGGTTGGAAAGGTGTACAAGAAGTGTAAAAAAGGGTGAGTATAAGTGATTAACATATTTGTACAGTGTCTGTAATTTTGTCCTGACCAAAAACCAAACAGTTGATCTCTGTCACACCCACTTTACAGTGAAGTCAAGAAGAAATATAATCATCAATATAATGGACTTTTTTTTACCTTAAAACTAAACAAAACATTTGTCAAGTTTAAACAATCAAAAATGCTCGTAATTGGTATTTTGTTGGTAATTTGTGACTTATTAGACCATGGTAAGGTCTATGCAGGGGTGCTGGAGAAGAGAGTTCAATTGATAGTCGAATCTCGGATCCAAGAGGAACAATGCGGATTCCGTCCCGGTCGCGGGACACTGGACCAGCTCTACA